>WEDG01000839.1:0-337469 GCA_017591395.1 Schistocephalus solidus | reverse complement strand
CAGACCTCGCAGTTAGTCCAATGTGTGTTGTGTGGGAGTGGCTGACTGGTGGTCTGAGAGTAAGGCTGCGATGGCTCCTTCTTAACGTGACCTCTGGCTATCTCACACATGTGAGATGTAAGCCGTTCAACCCCCTGTTGTGTGAAATCCTGGTGCTTGTGTTTGGGGGGCCAGGTCGTGTACGTAGTACACGTAGACGAGGTCACCAGCAGCTGCGCCCGCTTCCGCATCAGACAACTGACCGACTCGGACAGTGGTCTGATTGTGGGGGTGGGGGAGAGAGTGAGGTCGAGAGCTCTGCGTATTTTCCTCACTATAAACAATTTGACGCGCTTGAAACTATCACGGTGCGCTAAAAGCCGTGGATTGGAAGGTTGCCAACTGACGGGATAACTCGGACCGCGTGGTCAGTCCAATGTGTGTTTTTTGTGGAGTGGCTGACTGGCGGACTGAGAGTCAGGCTGCAATGGATCCTTCTTAATGTGGCCTTTATGGCACTCCCACTCCGTGGGATCCGAGCCAGGTGTGGTGGCACGCCCAAAGGCGGCTCCGGGCGCGCCAGCTACCTGCGCCCTCTCCCATCTCCGGTCTTCTAGACTCTTCATGACACCGGGCTCAGGTGGGGGAGCCTGAGAGAGTGCGGTAGCTGCAGCACAAGGCTACTATCACTTAAACTGAATTCACGCGCAAGTCACCGTCCCTGCACCACGTGGTGTGGAGCACACGGTGGACCTCGTCGAAATCGACGATCGAACTGTCATGTGCGAATCCGAAGTAAGGAGCATTGGGAAAAGTTGAACCGGTGCCGAACAGAGGAGGCGTTTTACTTGATGGAGTTTAAGTTGATCATTTAAAAGTGTGGGATGCAACGACAGGGAGTTGAAAAGGCGGAAACTGGGTCTGAGATGGACGAATAACACTAAAACTGGAATAATATGCAAGATGTTACTCCAGAAAACACAGTACAGAAAACAAGTTTATTTTAGCAGACTCAGTAACTGGGTAGGCTTCAACACTGTTTTTGAAAATAAACCACCGCTCCAGAAGAAAATGCGTCCTTGCGGATACTGTTGAAGGTGCAGTGTATTTGCTACTTGGTTTCGACAGGTCAGGAGTCGAAAAGGCAGCCGAAGTTGGCCATTAGAAGGTTGTGACCCACCCAATTCCTCGAAGTAATCTCGAAACTGAATCCATGCTTGCAGTATGATGAATGGAACTCTTCAATGAATATGAAGGGCTGGACTCTGCGAAAGAACGTGCACTAAACCTTTGGGAGTTTCAGTAATTTGTCGATTATTTTAAAATACGCTCAGTCGGTACTAGTGCATCTTCAAATGTGCAAAAGACAAATGAAGGTCAATCACAGTACCTGGTTGCTTTACTTTTGCGGAATTCGGTGCGCCAATTAAAATCCGTCTCAAGCTTCTAATGCCACCTGTATTCCGATTAAGCGCCAACAGCCTAACATATAGGGACGCGGTTTTGAATGAGAGATTTAAAAATAACACCTTAGTGCAGAAAAGATTTTAGCATAGCCTCTCCTAATTAATCATTAGATTAATCTTGTTAACCCCTTAAATGAACTTTGCCGCTTAAGTGTGGGCTTTAAGGTTCTACCATTTCATACCACTGGCCTATGCAGTATTTTTAATAGTCCAATTATAAGTGCTTCACCAACGAAACTTTATATTTCATGCATTTTTGGTTTATATAAGCACTAACATTTATCTGATGTTAAAATAATGGGAGAAAACAATTTTCGGTACATTAAAAATGTTAAGAAAAATTGTATACCACCTGCCTAACAGGGAGCCGGTTGCGGAGGCATACATATACTTCTACCGTACTCAAAATATTGTCATTTGTATGGGCATCAACGGGAAAGCTAGGTATCAGTTTGATGCATTTGTGCTTTTGCTTCTGAATATGAAAAATATTACATCGTCTGCCTACTGTTGGTATAGTTTATATATATCATATATTTGGCCGGAGCGCGATCCCGGCGTACCTGGAATAAACTGATTTCTACTCTGCTAATTATCTAAGCAAGTTCGCTGAGAACGCCAAAGAAGTTTACCTAATGTGCGAGGGTATCTACCTTGCAGTTGGAAATAAAATTTTCTTAAACTCTCTAAAAATATTAGGCTTTTTATTCGCTTTGCAGGTTTAGTTTCCAGTAATTGAACTCATGCCGTCACATCCAAATCCTTAGGATTCCGTTACTGCCGAAATTTTAGTACAAATTTCAGTCACAAATCACTCCATTTGAACTTTTGCTTTTCCATGAGTCCAGGTCAAACTGCGCAAAAGGCGTTCATGTTGCACTATTACAAATTGGTCAAAACCCCTCGGTTGCTTGTTTTTCAAATGCACGAAAAGACAAAACTTGCTGTGTGATGAAAAAATGGTAAAACAAGATCAGCTGCATCACTTTTACTTTTGATGTCTCAAACAGCATTCAGGTGCAGAAATGCCTTCCTTGGACGAAAGCTAATTCAGCTCGATTTAAGAGATAATTTTTCGAGACTTGGCAAGATTAACTTTTGAACATGGAAGAATTCAAAAAACTTGGAACCGTACGCTAGAGTGCTCAGTCTCGCCACCGTATTTTCGACGGTGGTGCGAAAATGCTTCACTGGGAGGGTGTATTTACAGCATACTGTGACCTGTTTTATTTTCCTTCCGCATGCTTGCCGCCCGCGAAATATGCAAATAAGCGGTTCACCAAGGCGGTGATTTAATATGCGGTATGCCGTACATTTGGGGGGGGGAGGCAGAGTAGGGGGTACTGCTGACGTCCAATAACAGAAGGTCTCAAGCTCAGATTGGAAAATGCAGCCACAACGCGGACTGGTAGACGCTGAGTCGGCACGGTTGGCGGTTTTTCTTTGTCTCTCAGCGGCATAGGAGTTGTGGTTGCTGAGTAAGTATTCGACGCGGGCGAGGCGTGATTGGAAAGTGCTGTCACACTGAAGGCATACATTAGCGGTCTCCTCGATGAAGCCGTTTTGCTTAGTGCTTGCCCAGCTGGGAGTAAGTGCATTGGGGTCCGCCAAGGACAACCCGGAACTCCAAAGTAAAATGATATTGCAAGCATGCTGGTAGAGTTTGGACGAAATGCTGCGGGCAGGCAGCTATTTTGTAGCTTTAAATCATGCCCACAGCCGTCGAATTGGTAGGACGGCTTTTAGGTACAATAAGCTGATGAATTACCCTGTCATGGCTACAGCGCCAGTGACCGTTACGCGTTGATAAGTACCTTAAGTAACACAATCTAGGCCGCACATATCAGGCATGACCACGGTCGAAGCAAATACAAGCATTACACTGACGGTCCTGACTAAACCCATAGGTGAACATGATGAATACCAAAACTTCGTCAAATGCTGGCACTTAACTTGCATTTCTGACACCACGAACTGGCGCTCAGTGTGGAGACCACACCCAGGTGGGAAACCTTGACCGGTGGGCTAAATCTGTTAATGGCGTCCAACGTCCGTACACTCATACTCCCCTCCCTTTTAAAAACCCCATAAAGATGGCGACAAGCATCCCGTAGCGACCAAGGTTATCTCGACTTTTATTTTCACTACGAAAAATAGGTGGACAGTGTGACACTCAGTGAGATATAATGCAAAAGAAGTCGGTAGGCTAAGAAGTGTTTTGACGTGAATTTGTTTCTAGTGAAGAAGACTTGCATCAAAGTGCTCCGAATGCAGGACCAGAGGTGGGAATAGATGTAGTGACTGAGGAAGCTGAACAGCAGGTCTGCGAGTGCAACGGACGATTTACAGTAGAGTTACTGCTTCATGGAGAGTTAACCGAAGTTCTTAAAGGTGTTTTCGATTAAAACAGATTACCTGAGTAGATTAATTAACGCGCGGCACATTCCTCAAGTATTTCAGGCACCTCAGGATGTCGTTTTTTTATGTAAACTTCTTTCCGGCCCTGTACTCAAATTATATTCTAACATATGATTAGTTTATTTGTATGAATTTTGTCCATCGATTTTTAATGTCCATATAAATGCAAGTATGTGTTAAAGAAGACATGCACATGGTCTTATTTGACAGAAAATCCTCGGTCTTCTTCTTCATCCACATCTCAACCGTGACCCTAACAACCAAATCTAAACCCTAACCTGAATTCAAAAATTTGCTTACCCTAACCCGAACCATACTTTTCCTGTATTATGGGAGATCCGTATTCGTATTCGATCTGTACCTGGAATAAGATTACCGAGGAATCAAAATGCTGGCTTCAATCAACTTCGAAGTATAAAGAATTTTTAATCGTCTAAAACCATTTCCCTCTCTGACCCAACGTTAATTTTAAATGTAACTACGTACTTGCTTGATTGTTCACCGCCTAGGATCAAGTGCGAAACCCATGCGTATTTTTTATTTCAAACCCAACGACAAAATTTAAAATTTGTTAGTGACAGGGTGCCAGCCCGTACGCAAAACTAACATATATACCAAAACGAAGTAGTTAGATCACCACCCCCCAAAAACCGGCCTCTCTACACTAACCGATAGTTATTCCGCGTTTTTGCAGTATCTTCGTGGGTGGCAGGATAACCAACTTCCTTGCGTCTGTATTATGAGTTTTCAGCTGACTGTGTGGCCTAGTGGTATCCATAGGGTTTTGCTCGGAGTTGTCAAACAGACGTGTATTTTTTCACACGTCTGGCATTCGCGGCGTTCAAACCCTCCTCTGTAGTAAACAGATGGCCCACAAGTTAACTCGTCTAAGTTTGTTGTTCATTAAAACTGACCTCGTAAACAATTACACTGTGAATAGTTCTGGCCTCGGCCGGAAGATTACACTAATACCGATGGACTGATGCGGCTACAGGTTATGCTGCATTTACCTTGTGCATGTGTAAAACGAGTGATTTTGCGTCCAAGAATGAGGTGTCAGCCGAAAGAAACCAAATAAATTCGTCAGGGTTGTCAAATAAGGTCCAATCAATGGTCAAGTGTAGAATTCTGTAGCAAATTAACATCAGACGTATGCAACTGGGAAGATTCCGAAGGTGGATGGGGGAAGGAAAAAGCATTTATCAGTTAAATGTAGATTCAACCCGCCGTCTCGATGGGCCTCCTACCGTTCGAAAGGAATCTCTTATCGGTTCGCATACACTAAAGCCTGTAAGTCCAGAGTTAGGCAGGGATAAAGGAGGCGTAATTGCGAATGTAATACTACAACACTTGCAGTTTTGATAAATCACGTGACTTCTTTCGCCCTCTCTTTCTGTGATCGTCTCTGACGATCGGTTCGAATGAGAATCGCAAATGCCAGAAAAATGCTTATTATAGCAATCACTTCTACTTTTTCTTTTTCTTCTAAACTGCTTCCTGGAACGTGTCTCTTTGCTTCTATCGGAACATCGGCACCTTCAGTAGAAATCAGAAGAGCACATATTGCGTTTTGCAGATCGGACCTGAAGGTCAAACGCGTCAATCGATTGATAATGAGCCTGAAAGTTTACAGCCTCGTGATGCTTTGTCCACAGATGTAGTCGCGCATAGCTCTTCGATGCACGCTTCAGTTTTCCGAAGGAAATGTTTTGTAATTCCAAGACATCAGCGCACCTCATCTCCGTCTCCAGTAGTAGTAGCAACTGAGAAAGTGCCCTAAGTAACCGAAGTATCTAGCTTTTGTCCTGAGTTCATTTGACGAAACACCATGATGCCTTTCCTACCATTACATAAACTCAACGGAGTGACATCTGCCTCCATCTACGCCGCAGTGAGATTTGTGGGCAAAATTTCCTCTTGTAAGCCTTATTGCGCTTTTTTAATGGAGGAAGTCGCCTCCAAAAGGGAAAGGAATTCGGGTCACTTCCGTCAAGGCAACCGACTGCCATTCTAATTCTACGCTGTTAAAAGTAAATTTTCCGGGCGATTTTCCAACGGAAGCTCAGCCACCACCGGACCTGGACGGCACGCCTGTCATTTTGTTTTCGGCGCGCCCTCCTTTTACCGCTCAAAACAAAATCTAAAGCTGTAGGGCATGCTAGAGCGATGATAACGTTTTCTACTGTTTATATATATATATATGGCAAAAATGGTATACCGTACTCCCGACATAGGTACTAGCTAACGGCCAAGATAAGGGTTTCGCCGATGTTTCTGCTGCTGCATGACGCAGCACCGAGGGGTTCGGCTCCTCAGTGGGTCCCCCAGCGTTCTCTATGCGTTTTCTGGTATATGGACTCGAGAGAATAATCGGGGAAATAACTTCTGAAATTATTAAGCGCAGGACATGGAGTCAGGTGATCCGGACTTTATTTTTTTTAGGGTAGTACCTCACAAAAGTAACGTCCGGCTTACCTGAATCCATTTTCTGCATACAACTGGCGACTACGTCTATGCGAGCGCGTCATGCGATTATGGAAAATTAACGGCAAACATCCGGTGATTTTCTGTAAACTTCGTACTTTCATCCATAAAACAATTTAATTGGAATTCTGTGGGTAAAGGGAATTAGACAGGAAGGAACTTGAGACACTTCATGCATTGAGGTAGGCCTTGAGCAAAGGGACTGATATTCATACAAAGAGGTCATAAGGGCGACGGTCATCCCTCAACTGGTACCGTGTACGTGATTGTAATCCATTGCATTTTGTCAGATCAAATGAAGTTGAACGCAAGGTAAGCCCGTCCTTTGTCAGGAACGCATCGCAAGTGACCATTTCATAACAAATGTTGTGTTTTGCTAAGCAAGATTTTCGGGGAGTGTGTGGCAGTTCCAGATCAAATAGAAATTCCCAAACCCTCACTGCAAGCGAAGTCCGTTACCTAATATGTACTTAGTTATGAATTAAAGTTCCGCAAGGGTGCGTTTTCGATTATAAATCATCAGGCAAGTACAGTCCTACAAATGGGGGTAGCCTAGTACAAGTTAAAGCAGCCAATGAACAGTAAGTATGGGCGGAGAGGGCTGTGCTGGTTTATTTCTTCTTCTCCTTCTTTTCTACAACATATATTCAAATGTCCGGTCCGATATCGGGATTTAGAAATATTCATGACAAATCACTATGTTGTTCCCCCACTAGTACTGCCTCCGCGAAGCATAATATCGAAGACCATTCCACGAATTGCCGTCATTTGCCACTTTTACCACCATTTTGATGCAAAATAGCTGAACGGGCAGGATTAAATACACATGATATTTAGTGTATACATATCGTGTTATTATTTTGTACTATTTTTATTATGAATTAGAAGACCGGAATTCCAAAAATATAATAAGAAGGCGAAAAGGTTCTTTCAAACAAAACAGGAAACTTTATTGGTAAATACTTCAGTGCTCCGGACTGTCCTTTAGCATATAAATAGTCAATAAGTTCCTGTTACTATCAAGCAATAGTTAGAGCCATCTGCTTCGTTTGGCTTGAATCCACTAATTAGGGTTATACTCGTTGAAATTCCCCGCAGGGCATTGTAAGTGACCATACCCAAAAAGGGAGGTTCTCACTGTTCACTGTCGTCAGGTTTTCCCCTAGGACTGGTTAATCAACACCTTACGGCCGCCTGTGGAGGCCATGACGGTACAGATGCCTTGTATGGCCGCCTAGACAGGTCACTGGAATAGGAACCGTCCAGAATACATGTTACTTTGCGTGAAATTCCAAGGAAATTATGTTTAGGATTAAGGTGAGGGCTAGGGTTCAGTATAGGGTGAGGTTTAAGTTTGACGTTAAGGTCAGAGATGGGGTTAAGGGCATGATTGGGCTACCGGTTGAGATTATTATCGTTTTAACTATTTGGTTTAGGTTTAGGGTTGAACTAGGCTAAAGAGTACGGATACAGTCTAGGGTAGGGATGCCTTATATGGCCGCCTAAACAGGAGCCGCCCCGCCCGCTTAAAATAGGTGGCCTTACGGTAAATTTCAGGAAGGATATGTCTTAACGCTAACGCTAACCCCAGCATAAAACTAAACTCTCGCCTTAATTTTAATCCTACCCTTCCCTAAACATAAATTCTACATTTACCACGATAATAACCTTAACCCGTAGCCTAATCATGACCACAACCACAAATCTCAAATTTGGCGCAAAGCCACATGTATTGTGGGCGGTTCATAATTCCATGTCCTGTTTAGACGGGCATGCAAGACATCCTTGCAGCCCGATTGTCAATATCAGCCAGGCGGGGTAACCCGATTACCGAGAATCACTTTCAAGAAATCAGATAGACCATCTCGGTGACTAAGACGTCGAACCGGTGCTCAGTTCTTTGAAATTTAACAACCGCGTCGAGAAGAGTGATGTGATCTGAAGATTATATCCGAAACGATTTATGTGCACCCTGAGTCGGTCCAGCTAAGCAGGGAGCTATAAATTATTGTTCCATCTCAGTCCACCAGCGCAACTCATTTTGTGCACAAACGTTTTTCCTTATCTGATCATATTCTAATTGCTCGGATGATTGTTAAGGTTGTCTTACTCAGCCTAAGCCTGCCTGCAAATTGGAACCCTTAAAAGCAACGGGTGACCTTGAAATCGAGCCGCCTGCGAGTCGGGGGTCGCAGGGCCTGCTGACAAAGCCATCGCGTACCCACTTTTCTCCCTACGCCGCAGGGGGGGGGGGGGTGGTGGTGGCGATGGCGGCAGCATTATCGCAAATCAGAGCTGCACGCGCCTCCAAGTTGCACTTGAAGGGCGGGCGGGGGAGGCTGTGTGCAGCTTGGACTGAGCTGCGAAAACGAGCCGGTACCCGCCTGTCCCACCCTCCTCCACCACCTTGCCCCCAAAACCGCCACGACAAGGAGACGGCCGAGGTTGGGGAAACCGGGGCGAATGGCTAAGATGACGCTTGCAAGCCGGGGGACAAGCTCGGCCCAAAACGGGGACGCCCATATTTTGGAACAACAGAGGGGTGCATGGCGCGGCTGACTCAGTCCCTTGGGGCGCCGTGGATTTGTAGGCCGATTGGTTTGACGGCGTGGTTAATGTGGCAACGGCGCGCAGCAATCCGCAGTGATTGTGGGCGGTTAACAGCTCATCCTGAGACGAGGTGCCGGTGACGAGGGCTCGACTCACCAAGGCCATGCCACAAAGGCACACTTATATTTACGACAAAGCAATATGCTGATTCACGAAGAATTACCTACAAAAACCAGGGAGACTGTGATGACCATTTCGGGCTTATCGGTCATTATCATTTAGACATACCAAACCGCAGGTTTGGAGCACCTGAGATTCAAAGCTGTAATCGTTAGTAAAGCGTTCGACTCAATCCCGGGTTCGAATCCCAGCTGCTCCAAATCTGGGGTTTGTTATGGCTGGCTGATGACGGTTAATAAGACAGAATTGGTCATTCCATTTTCCAAATTTTAGCACATACTCCCTGTAGTTACGTGACTGCCTTCGCTGGCTTTGGATTGAGCCCAAAGACATAAGAGGAGTCGCAATTCCCGTAACCGGATGGATGGGCGCAATTCCTTCATTAGTTCTGATTTTGACCTATAGCTGTAGTAAGTTTGAAAGGCAAATCAAGCCTCGATGGAATCGCAGTGTTCTTTCTGAAATTTTCTAGGTTCAACCACGGAAGCCCCATAAAAGTAAATGAATGAAAAATAAGCGGAAAATCTGGCATCAGATATCCCAAAACCTTTCTAGTGCATCGTATTTTACTGTTCTATTTGGTCCATGCGCACTGGTAAAGGACTTCGAGAGCACTAAGCTGCTAACAACACTCCAGGCCTGCGTTTGACGTCTACACTGCTCCTTTGAAGGTTTTCAAGCCTTTTATTCAGGCTTATGCAGTTACCCCTGAAAATGTATGGCCCGTGAAGGGTTTTCCACATCCCTCATTACATGGAGCTTGGGAGAGAATTGCTTCTAACCACTGTACCGGTTGACGTAACCCCTCGCTTGCAAATATAAACTTTCCCTTGTTTTCCTCTCTACGAGAAATCAGACTTTTCCAGTTGCGAATTCGCAGTTATGCCGGTGCAAGTATTTTTTTTTCCTTGAGTAATGATCTGTCAAAAAGACACTTTCTCACGAAGAAGGCCAGTAGACACGAGAACATTGTCGTTCACATTATAGAACGAGCCGCTTTTGATTGGCTGATGGTCCAGAAACCACATCTGCTATGTTGACGGACTGAGCAGACTGCTGTGGATCGAAGCAGTAAAAAAGATTGCTTCAGTCTACTTGGAACGCCCTGTTTCCCCCACTGGACCGACCGTTTGCCCCCCCCTCCTCCTCCTCCTCCTCCTCCTCCTGCTCCTCCTCCTCCTACTCCTCCTCCTTATAGTATGTGGTGGAGAAAACCTGCGTGGTGGCAACTGGTCTGAGCTTAATTTTGACCGCAGGCAAGGAAAGAGCACGCAACAACTTCTAATTTTCTGCCTCCTATTAAGCCCCCGAGGCTGACTTTTTTGCGTGCGTTGCCAGTAATCAAGCTAGTGGCTTCCATAAAAAAAAAGAGTGTTGGACGGCACCAGACTCAGATTCTCTACATTGCGCTAGTCATAGTAACGTCCATCGCCGTCGTCATGCCCTCCCTCCTTCTTGTTGCTGTCTCAGGTTTACTCGACCTCATCCCTCCTTTTCTATGTGGCTTATCTTGTCGGAAATGCGCTTTGGTAGAGGGCCATTATTTAGGAAAGTGAGGATATTTTGTGGATGATGTCATGACTGGCAGAAGATTCTGTCGGATCGCAGGTTTGAGCTGGGTTTCAACAACCTTCCCCTCCTCTGCCGGAGAAGATTAGAGAGAAAACAAAAAAATAACAGAAAATTTTACGCCATGTTTGCAATGACTACATCCCATTTAAGTTAGACCCTGATTTGCTATAAAGGTAGTGCTTGCGTTGTGCGCACTGTGTGCTCAAGCGTCTACACGTCTCTAATGGATTTTTTTCCATAATTCTACTAAACGTGCCTTTTTTCCCTGGAGTTGAACAACTTTGCAGGTCTCCCGAATTCATATGTCAAGTGTCCACCATAGAGCTCCTAAACGGAGTCAATATAAAATGTTCATCAGAGGTTTTGTAGACATTAGGTTAAAGACAGGGGTTACCTGGCCATAAAAAGTTCCGGGAGAGCCTATAATCTGCTCACTTGACAGGCTCCACGTATAAGCCTCAAGCTCTACTAACCCTAGATGGGCAGTTGACGCGGGTGATTAAAATGCCAACATCTCAACAACGATGTTCGATTAATCGTTAATTTCTCCCTTCGAGCCAAATTGTTTACGCATGTCGGTAACTTAGCACGCAGGACCCCAAAAAGGAAAGGTTATGAATTGGTTTAATGGAAAAACTAGAATTATCCCATTTACAGAAGGAGCAGGTATTTATTCCGCCCCTCTTAATGGAAGCTTATCTAATTTTAATACAAAAATTTCATTAAGTGCAACTATTAGCCTTGAGTTATGCTTGAGAGCCTGGCAAAAATTGAACTCTTTTTCCATCTCCATGACTAAAATATTACTGTTTCTTTAGTCCTGTCTTGAGATGTCAAAAGTGCAAAACTATTATGTTATCAGTAAGCTAAAATTTAATTGGTTGCAAGTTAAAATTTTCTATACGGACAGCATTTTCTCCCTCTTTTCATAAACAATGATTGCAATTAGGAAGGAAAGGCATATTCTAACCTATAAATGTTGCAAATACTGATTTACCTCTCACATTGAACACCCCTCTTCAATAATGAACTGCCACTCACCGATCACTATGTCTGTTCATGGCTGTCTGATGATGGCTAATAAGTCAGAAATGACCACTCCGCTCTCCCTTGTCTTTGCCGGTACTCACTTAACCCCACCATCGAACTAGACTATTCTTCCCTAAACGCCAACCATTAAGCTTGTATTTTTCAATCAGGAATATAAATTGCTTCTGCACACATTTCGTCTTCGATTGATGCTGAGGTCTAATTTTAAAATTGACTATTTATGCAATTTTGCGCAGTTACAACCTGTCTGTTCAGCTTTTTACTGCCACCAGTCTCGCAATAACTATCTCATGTTTTGCTGCGCTTCAGGAAAGCTCAGACGTAATCTTAAAGGGTGTGATGGGTAGGTATTTTATCTTTATGCATTGTCCGATTGACCAGCAGCATAAACGTCTGCACCTATTCCAGGTCCACGCTGTGTCCTGATATTTTCACAACAATTTTACAAGACTTCACCCACGTTCATGTGGACGGAATTTTAGCTTGGGTAGTTCAATCACAAAATTATTCTACCAAAACCGAAATTGAAACTTTAATTTTAGGAAGCAGGTATGCTACTGCATTGGCCGACTTTAGCCATTGAAGTCGAACTTAATCGAATCCGACACTTGTAGTGTAGTTATTTTAAAGGATGCAAATTCATGTTAAATGATTACCTTATCAGGTAAGACAAGCTGCATCCCGCTTGGCGCATTTTATTCTGGTGCTCCGTCTACGACCTTCAGACTCTGTCTTATAGATAAGAGACTTACCGAGAAGGACAAAGGAATTATGGCGTGTGCACATTCGCCCTTCGGGGATAAGTTAACCTTATGCTGATAAGACCTGGCATTTAAAAGTTGATTATCGGCTTATAGGCACACCAGTTTCTGATACTAGTTGAGGTAGCAGTTGAGGTAGCAGTTTCTGATACTAGTTGAGGTAGCAGACAGTTTGATCCTGCTGTTTGTAATAGATTTTCTTGCGTGGATTACGGCGTTCGTCCTGGAAACTGATATAAACCCTGAATCTTCAACATTACATACACAGTAAAGATGAGACTAGAAAAGGCATGTGAGGAATCTGCCAATGTACTGTTACATTGAGAATAGCCTCATTCGGTACCTTTCAAATTGGTTTGCGCAAAATTTTACAGGCAGATAATTTTTCTACATATTCAAAAAGACCAAAATAGGTTGGAAACATAGGCTTTTGGAAAGCCGTTTGACGAAGCTACATGCGATCGGAGAAGTACAAGTACAAACTGCTTTTCAGTTTTGGTAAAATTTATTTCTTTTACAAATCCTTAAAATTTATTGTTCGAAAAATCCCTTCTAGGTTTGAGGTGAAATCCAGAAACCTCGGTGGGATAGCTGCGTAATATTTACAACCTTCAAAGGGGCTGTGAGTAGTATATAATAAAAAATAAAAGCTGATCTGCCCATGTACTAAAAAAATCCATGGGAGGGATGGGGACCCACGGTTTAAGACAACGACCGAATATACACGAAGCAAGTATTTGGGTTTTTAGTTACTGCTTATGCTGGAACTTTGGTACGCAGATAAATACTAGCAGGAAACGAATGAGGTAAAAGATGTCACTGTTCACGCAAGCTGGTTCTTTCAGCACTGAACGTACATTAGTTTACTTTTATATATCATTTAAAATTGAGGAATGAGTGTCTTGCTGACGAAAGTAGTCCCACATAGCACTCATCACATGGCATTCCGGAACTGAGGTTTGATACATCCGTTTCGAAACTAATTTCGAGCGTCCATTGGCAGATGGCAAATGACTGCTAAAAAAAGAGAGACCGAAAATGGCACCTTTTGCGGACAAAAACTCGTGTCCTCAATTGATGAGAACCTGTACACTCCATAGCATTTTTCGCGATGGCGTCGTTTCCGCTGGCGGCCATTTGCCGGAAGTAGATTTAATATATGCAGTCTGACTGATGGAGGCACTAGCTCACAAGTAGAAGTCTATCGGCTTTCCCACGCTTTTCACCTTCTCGTCGTGCATACATTTCGAAGGAGACCACTACACTGCAAACAATACGTTGAGTGCAGTTTTGCTTTCGGCACCATTGAACACAGAATGGAAAATGTGTGCCTGTGTCGTGAACCAAGTACAACTCGGGGGTAGCGTTGACCGCGTTTTGTCGATCGACTACCGAGGTATCCCAGAAGGACATACATCAGTCTAAAATTCGGATAGGGCCAAAAATTAACCCTCAGATGTCATATATTTGGTCATTTCCTAGGGCAGCGTTTTCTTTTTATTTCCACGTCGCTTGTGGACCCTGCGAAGCTTCTGGCGTTTTAGGAAAGGGCAACGAAGTCTGCTTCCGACTGAATAATGCAGTTGGTGCGAATCTACCTCCTCAGTTTTCTTGTACGCTGTCTAATAAGGTAGACAGTGAAAGTTCATTTAACTACATTTAAAAAAACTGAATTTTCAAAAAATGGATAGGTTATTACCAGTAATTTTGAAGTTCATGAGGTATCCTCTCTGACCAGGGTTTAATAAAGGCTGAAGAAACACGCTTTTAGACAGCATTATTAATGATCATAAGTAACTGTCATCTATTTCTTCATTAACTTATAATGAAAGTTGATGTTTAGCCGCCCTTAACTGACTGGTCAAGAAAAGCGGTCATTTACCAAAATTCTTCGGGAGCATTGATGTTTGTTTCATGTTATCAAAATTGGCAAATAAGGGGGCTTTACCTCAAACAGCTAGAGCAAGCTTTTTTCGCTTTTAAACATGTGCATTCGCTGATTAAAACAGCACACTACTGCAGAAATTCTGCGTGCCGATGAATATTCAGTTTGCGGCAGCGTAAATCTTTTTCTTCTGACTACTCTGATGTTCTTCAGTTTAAGTGGAGGTATATCAGTTGTGAATGGGACCTAAATGCTCTTATTATTATATATTTAAAAAGCGGTCCTGCTGAATTCCCAGGTTCTTTTTATGAGAAAAGTCCAAAGCTTTTACAGCGGCAATTTTATCATAAGATTTCATTGGCGGAGAGAAAATTACGCTCCTAAGCATTATGGGGTTTGTTTAAATAGTAAAAACGGACAACGTGCTTGCAGATTATATAATTCTAAAGTCAGAGGGATTCGGAGATTACATCATCATTTTAACAAATGCAGACGGCTGAATAGCCTCCCAATGGAAACTCGGCTGTAGGGAATATACCTTCGTTACGGCATTCCCATCAACGCCTAGGGCACGACGAATACTCCTGAAAGCATTTTTACAGGTGTTAAAACTCTTTTGTGCTTTTGATTTTGATATAGCCTATTTTCTCAACTCGCGAATTGAAAATCTTGACGGAGGATTGCTAACGAGACTGGACTGGACACTTTTTGGCCTCAATGCATGGAAAACGTTGTTCATTTATAAGTGACCTTCATGAATTGTGCAATATCGGGAGACTTACCTTTAAAATGCAAATTACAAGCATTTATTTCATTCATTTGACCCAATGGTGAAAATCACGACGGCCTCAGTGGGATTCGAGCCCATGACAGCCAACGCTCTAGTAGCCCGAGTTACGAGCCCCCCCCCTCGGGACCGTTAATTTAAGCACACTCATTTTAGTCAGTTAAACCAAGGCTGCAAATTATGGCGATATATCCATCTCTCTTTCCGGCTGCAACTAGCTTACTGTTCTTGTGGTAGACCGAAGCAGAAAGAAGGGAAACTTGTATAGCAAAAATCTGTACATTTCCTCCACCAATTTGCTCCACAGGTGAATTACATGTGATGCATCATCATTATTACTGAACGGTTAATAATTTAAGGTTCCACCGGCATCTAACTCGCGTCGAGGCATATCGACTATCTTTTCTATCGAAATGACTGGGGATTTGCTTATTCGGCTTACCGGAGCAAAAAACTCGGACGATGCTGCCACTAAGCATGCATAGTTTGCAACCTTTTAAACCAGAAAAACCCAGAAAACTTCGGAAATCAAGTGTCAGATAAATATGAAGACACTGAAGCAGCAAGTAATTCTGCCTTCCGTCTATTAGCCGTGCCGATTGCCCACAGGCAATCAGGCTATGCTCCCTGGTAAACGGTCGGCCGTCCGTGATCCTAACCACACTAGTCGAAAATTGTTTGCTCTGGGAAGCCGAGCAAACCCATGTTTGGACTAACGCTGTGAGAGCAATTTATTTTGATTCTGTGTTTACATCAAGTGGGCAGGTTCAAACTGAGCCAGTTGTTGCAGCAGGATAGCCATTAATTGCTCCGCAGAAATAGACATAGTGAGTTCTGTGTCGCCAATTGTTATGATCTTGCCTCACGCCTTGATGGTAACCGTCCAACAACTCGATCGAATCCCCGAAGGAAAATTCAATGGCAAGGGCGGAAGAGTAGAAGTCTATTGATATCTTATTACAGCGTATTTAAGGCAAAAAAGAACGTACGAGCCTTAACAAGGTTGGGCTGAAATCGGACCAATCCGATAGTGTTCGAATGATTGAGTAGAGCTTAATCCCCGTCGGCAGCTTGCGCGATATCACCATGCGCACGGCCTATGGGTGGATCGATAGTGCAGCATGGGAAGAGTTGTCAAGTCGGTGTGTGAGCCAATCGGTTAGGAGGGCTCCTCCTATCATCTACAAGTGGCGATTAGTCGGACGCCGTGGTATTTTCACAACTCATCCGTTTACTTTGATAATAAAAGGGCATGCAGAGCGGGCCTTATTTTGACTCCGGCCGAGGAAAATTGGGTCATGTGAGCTAGAAATGATATCACGCATATTCTTATCCGACAACGAATGCTAACCTTAACGAAAACAAGGGAAAGCGTTAGGATTCGGTTGGCGCTCTCCTTTTCTTCATTAAGTACTCTCCATAAAAATCATATTACCACCGGTCCCGTATTAATCGCTGACCTATCCTTTGTTCCCTAAGTTGTGTCAGATATTACGTGCTTGTCGAAACTTGTTTCCTTTCATTTACTGTAACATGCGAAAGAGCCGGAAAATTTACTGTCTTTTCTGATGGTAATTAAACAAGTATGTCTCAGCAACTTTAAAAGACGCACTCTATTTGGTTATCGACTGGTTGGCATCAAAGTACTCTGATTCACTTAAGGATAACAGGACAGGACTAAACTATTTAAGATAAAACGCATATAGCCATCTTTAGAAACAAGGGAACATGGAGGGTATGGAGATGAAAGCTGCAATTTATTGCCTTGAGGGGCAATATCCTTTTTCACTTTGCTGGCCTCTACGTGACTGTATATGAACGGAATATGCGACTTAGAAGGGGAAATTAAATAAAATTGGCGTATGAGTCATGATTGCCGACCAAATTTATGGGGCCGAGTGGGAGGTCGGCGGTTTTTTCTCCCAAAAAATATCAGCAATTTGCAGGACAAGGGACTGTGCGGTATAGTAAAATTTTATCAGGGATATAGAGATAATTTATTTTCCAGTAAACTTTATGCTTTGAAAAACCTTCAAACGCAATTAATTTGAGAGCGCTTCGCATAAAAAAGTGCGTATACCTTGAAGAGGTCTAATTGCGAAACGAAATATAAAATTTTCACTGAGCCTTGGAGCCATAGAGTCAGTGAGTTTAGAGTGATTCATCTTGTTTCTTGAAAGGTTTCGAAAATGATCGTATTTTAAGCTATCAGTGCTATAAAGTTAGGCGGCAAGCGCAGCCCTTTGCTGAGGCAGAAAATATGCAAAAATGGTATTGAAAGCTGCATTCGTATATTATTATTTTGTTACCAAAAATACCTCAATTTCTGACTTTTGTGACAATTAATGATAGAACTTCTGACTAGTGTAATCGAAGGTTGTAATTTTGGTTTGCTGCGGCCATAATTAATCTTAAGTTCATGATTGAAAATGGGAAATGGTAGCCAAACATTGATCCATAACATTGAGTTCTTTAAATCAATGTATAGGATACGGATGAGGAGCCGGAGAAGATACGTTTCATTTCAACTAAATAGCCTCAGTGATTACAGAAATCGATAACAGAAATCGATAACAGAAATCGTAACGCAAAAGCGGGTTGCGGGAACATGGTGAGTGGGAGCAATAAGAGGCAGTGCAGGCTATGGGAAGTCGGTGTCAGGGTACAGAGCTCGGAGAATGGCCTAGAGTTAGTCGACCTTTGAGCACGATAAAGGTGGACATTGTATGAGGTTCTGTGGTGCTTACAAGACCGGCTTTCGTAACGTGACGCCTGCCGCTTTTGATGTAGCTAACAGACGCATTCCCAGTTGATAAGGGTAGCGCGGTGAGGCCTCATAAGCTCCGTTAGGGTCCATGCGACGCCAGAAATGAACAAAATTTTAGAGAATGGCGTTCTGTATGCTTCTACTTTTTACATTTCCAAGACATGCCGGACGAGGTTCTCGCATTATTTTGGATAGGCGCCCACTCGTACAATGAATATAACCTGCTCTACATGAGCACGTGAAGGAGTAAATGCACATGGAGGTGGTCTGAACTGACAATCTATATTTGAATTCATCGCAAAAAATAGGGTTTGCAGGGAATAATATCCGAAACTTTGGTGATGGCAAAGTTTGTGAGATTGTTTGATCCTGGCTTCTTTTTGCATGCTCAATAACAGCGTCCAGTTAATTGATTTCTCTAATCACTGACATGTTTTAGTCGACCCGACGAGAAAGCAGGTCTTCTCAATCCTCCCATAGAACTTTTCAAAATTCATTTCATAGGAGTTCCATAATTTGGAAACCGGTTGTTTGGAGGTTATTTTTTATTTAGACTCGAACATTTTTTGTCCAACTTCCGAACTAAGGAAATTATTATATGCCCGTTCACCAGCCCCAGTCTTTCTACGCGCTTCAAATAAATTGTCGGTAGCATCGAGGTCTTTGTAAGTACACCTATTAGATTTCCGTAACCTACGATAAATCCAGGTTCATATTCGCGGTTGGAGCATTCATTAATTGCCTCGAATTTTCTGTGGACTTCGACTACGTGGATTTACCTCTTTATATTTTCCATGTTTCGCTTAAATTAGGGCAGCTGAGTGCTCAAAGGTAAAATAATGGGATTATATCTGGTTGATTTAGATGCCTATTAACTCCTTTCAAAGAATTGCATTCCCATGATGCCTTGCAAACTGAGATTAATATTTTCGAAGGTGCCTATTCGTTGCTTCGGAGATATATAAAATTTCACATCAGAACCTGCAAAAAACTCAAATGTGAACGACAGAACCATCAGACGCCAAGGTATAATGTGCAGGCATGCAGCGAATAGTTAGGTAATGGCTTGCTACCACCGCTGTGGAAAACCAAACGAAACCCAAACTATAATGGACTCCCACGCAAGCGGTACTGCGAGATTAGTTTGAATAATGCATTGAGGTTTTTGCAAGTAAACACGCGAAATTATATATGGCACATATATTATACCGTACTTCCGACATAGGTACTAGCTAAAAGCCCAGACACGTGTTTCGCCGATGTTTCTGCTGCTGCGTGACGCAGTAACGAGGGTTACGGCTCCTCAGTGGGTCCCCCAGCGTTATCTATGCGGTTTCTGGTATATGGACTCCAGAGAATAATCAAGGAAATAATTTCTGAAATTATTAAGTGCAGGACATGGAGTCAGATGATTTGGACATGACTTTTTATGGTCAGACCCGAAATTTCAATGAACATTTAGGTCGAAGACAATCAACCACTGTGGAATAACCACGTAATACCCATTCTTCAAACAAGTAGTACTACAAGTAGTATGAATCGTATATGGCACATATATTATACCGTACTTCCAACATAGGTACTAGCTAAAAGCTCAGACACGTGTTTCGCCGATGTTTCTGCTGCTGCTGCTATATATATATATATATATATCTGACTTCCACACGGTCATTCAATGCGGTTGTCACTTTGAAGGTAGGAAAATGTGTCTGTTACACAGCTGCAGATAGGCAGAAAATTTTGGCAAGCAAATTAATCGAAACATGAACTCACGGGCCATACCATTGCTGTCCGGACTCTACATTTTTATTGTCTCGTTGCCTTGCAGAAAATATGCAAATTAAGTACCTCCTGGACAGAACGGCCGTTGCCTCTTGTCAAATAGTGTCCGACTATCGCAGATGGCCGACCCGAAGTTGCAAATATTTCACTGGAGCACCCACACGCACTTTGAGCTTTGAAGATTGTTCAATGATTTATCTTTAATCAGAGGAAAAATTAACATTGCATAATTACGATGTCCTCTAAGATTGACCCTCAAACTAGCCAGGCAGTAGATGAGCAACTGCGTTAAATCTAGAGAGACTTATTAAAGTTTGCGAGTGAAACAAAAATGCATCTTTTTCAATGTAAAAATATGCCCTTTTTCCATGCATTTCGAAACCTTATATATCTAAAAACTAACATCTTCAGCGACAATAAATTGAACATGCAAATAAAAATTTTGGACATATCTAATAAAGCTCCGGCAAATTTACTAGCTAATATTGCCACCAAAAATTATTCCTCAAGATGAAAACTGTAATTCCTTTCGGCCGATCGGGTTAATGGCAAGCTTAAAAGTGCGTTAATAAAGTCTGTACTCAAGTCCTCGATATTTGCAACTGAGTTATGTGTTGTAAGCTGCCCTGCTTAATTGTGCAGAACCATTGCATTTAAAACACAAAGTGCATTTTCAACCAGTGCGAAACTCAACACATAAGGGGTGATTTCAATAATCTTAGTCTCAATGAACCACAGATTTCAAAACGAAGTTTGTCAATTAAAATCCCTTAATCTGATAAAAGGAGTTTAATATAGAAGCAGTATGGCCATACACGTTGTCCCGTAAATGTATACCAATTTCACGCGCAAAGACGCGCGTTTATCATCTTACCCGACGGCAGTGCAACCGCCGTATCCGACAAGGTCAACCATATGCTCCACAGCATGGAGGAGCAAGGACGGTGACTTGCGCGTGAATTGGTTTTACTAAAGAGTAAACTTGTGATGCATGTACCTCTCTCTCTCTCTCTCTCTCTCTCTCTCTCTCTCTCTCTCTCTCTCTCTCTCTCTCTCTCTCTCTCTCTCTCTCTCTCTCTCTCTCTCTTCCCTCCCCTAACTGTGCCCAGTGTTAAAACAAAGTAAAAGGAAAGACTAGAGACGATCTCGGGTGCAGGTGGCTGGCGCGGAGTAAGCATGCAACTACGCGTGCCGCCACACCTCACATATGTGGAATTTGATATGATAGAGCATGCAAATAATGCCCGCTGTGCCTCCATGTTGTTCCAGCGCATCTACCAATCGGTCCATTCAGGGGCATAGCCATCGCAATCATTAATGTATTGTAAACTAAATTTTTAAAGATAAGATTAAGACATAAATTTTATCTGCATATTTGTATCCCAGTGACTTTCTAAGCATCCTCGAAGACGGTTTTTGAAAATTCTCAACACAAGAGGCAGTGCCGTGACAACTGTTTTACCTTGACATGACAGTTCGACCGTCAATTTCGACGAGGTCCACCGTATGCTCCACACCAGGTAGTGCAGGGACGGTGACTTGCGCGTGAAGTAGTTTTAAGTGATAGTAGCCTTGCGCTGCAGCTACCGCACTCTCTCCTCCTCCCCCACCTGAGCCCGGTGTCAAGACAGAGCCAAGAAGACTGGAGATGGGAGAGGGCGCAGGTGGCTGGCGCGGCCGGAGCCGCCCCTGGGTGTACCAGCACACCTTGACATAGTCATACATTCAGCAGCACGGACAGTCGAATGCCAGTGTAGAATGCATCAAATGTGATTTTCGCTGACGGAAAATAGAAGCATGCTATATGGCTTCCCCTTCGAAATCTATAGCGTATGAGATTTTATCCTGGCGTTTATTTTTCTTAACTCACCTTTAAAGAGAATTTCTTAGAATTCTGCGTGTTAACTTTTGTAAAACAAGCATAATTGGCAAGATAGTGGAATAGGGACCCATATTTCGAGAGCCTTGCACAAATTTCCCGGAAGATTATTCTAGCTTGTAAGGTCAGAAATAAGTCAAAGTTGGGTATAAGGTTAGGATTTGAGGGGAGGTATCCGGTAAGATTAAGGTTGGGTTTGGGGCTAGGGCATTTGAATATTTTCCCCTCGTGGACGTTTGAGCATGAACACCTTTATTTCCAGGGAGTGTTCCGAGTCCTGTTTCTTACCACGTAATTTTTATAAAAGTGAATTGTTTCCCTTATGAGTTCTTCTGACAGAATACGTCTGCAGTTGACCTTTCACGTGTATACATGGTGCCTCTTTTAAATTATATTATGTTATTCCTGTCTAACTTGAGGTAAATCAGTCCAAATTAAGGTTTATAGGCACAGCCCGAAAGTGGATATGAAGCTTTGGGCCACAACGGGATAACCACGTCATATTAATTAAGCTAGCAACAGACAATCAGTAGCATATAAAGGAGTTACATGGTACGCCATACTGACAGCACAGGTAATAATTGTCACGCAGGCAGATACGACTGCGTTGGCGCATCCACGTTTTGAGGTTGGTTGACGGGCGCCAGCCCAAGTGATTATTCTAAGACCACGTTACCACAGCTGGTTGCGGGTAAGGCGGACAAAAGCTTCAATGCGAGGACACAGCGAATACTTCGTTCTAAACATAGCGACACAACCCCGAGTCGCAGAGATACTTCGTGTGGAATTAGCAGACCTGGGGCACTTCAGTAGAGTCCGAGGCAGTCATCTTCAGATGAAACACAATAGTAAGAGTAAAGCGCTTCAAGATGCCCGATGGACTCGCATGCTGGTGATGAATGCATCAAGCTCTCAGACCCTGCTAGAATGCCCACTCTGTCATCTGACTTTCAAGGCACATACACATGGTCATACGTCACCTCCACTTCCACCACCTTTCTCAAAATTTCTTTCACATGCCTTATTGGCCTTTTAAAATTTATTTTATTCGGTGCCCATGGCGATATTGAAAAAAAACATTTCCAAAATGTCCATGGTTCAGTAGCTGGTGGGACTGATGATATCTTAGTACGTCTCCTTTATACATGCTATACTTACCTGAAATTTTTTAAACTTGGCTTATTGGATATTCTTTGGAAGGAAGTTAAGTTGCTTTGCATACCGCAGATTTACACGCTCCCTAAAACCTCTGATAGTTTAATCCATCATCACTTCATCCTGTCACTTGTTCATCTGAGGCTCAATCGATGAGTCTCCTTAGAAAGGATCACGCCATGCTCTCGCATTTTCACTAAAACCATACAATTTATGTATAAAATTTGACACCGTAGCCTAGATGCCGTTTTCTTATAACTAGATCTACTCTCAGTGACTTATACAAGCACAGTCGGACGTGGGTAGGTGCACAGTTTAAAGAAAGTTTCCGCATTTGGGGGAAATTTGCCAGCTGCAGTTTCTTTTGGTTTGTTGATTACTTATCTTCTCCTAACTCACGCTGTCTATTTGCGTAGCTTCAAATTTATCATTCTTTTCAACAAATGGAACGCTTCGAGGCCTCCCCCTATCCACAACCTTCCTTCAATTGATGTTGTCGTTCTAGAGTCACTTAATGGCTGTTTTTTTTAACTAACTATAAGGATGCTGCACATGATACTTTCGCTATTAGGTAGTCTTCTAAAATGATGTTGACATCCAACCTCTTAGGACGACGATCAACCATATCACAACATAATCAGAAAGCCATCTCCAGCTTAGTGGCCGGAAACCAGTTCAATATATACTTCGAAAGCGAACACTTTCCAGTCCTGAGAGCTATGTATACTTCCTAACGAAATAACAATTTTCCGGTACCCTGGTGATGCCTTTTTCTCCCCAGTCTCCATTAGGAGTTTATTACTCTCTACACCCTTACCCTTAATCTGTAGAGTTATGGACGCCTCGTAGGCTTTATTGTTCCCTTAAAACAGTTGCCATTTTACAAGAAAGGGATATTTTTATCTTTGGGCGTATCCTTGGCATGCTCTCATGTCATTAATATCTCTAAATTCACTCCGGTCAGTAGCACGCTACGATGATATGTAATAACTCTAATCTGAACAATTGTATTCATAACTAAATCCACTCACTTTACTTGCAGCTAATTACTGTGAAGTCACTCCCCCCCCTTAATGTCCCTACCTTCCTATATGTTTTCCTACATCAGCGTATAAGTGATCAGTTATGCCAACCCAGTTTGATTTCTGGCGTGCAGTTAGAATGAGATACGCAAGATGAAAATAGACTTGTCAGCTAAATATTCACAATCTTGACTTTAAATGTTTTTCCTCCTGCAATTTCATCATTTGTGTGAAGGTCCTCGTGAGTGAAGAATCGTTTTTCAGAAAAGTTATAAATGTTTATTTCCAGGTAAGGTTCATTTTCTCTCTGGAAACACCATTCAAGTAGAAATAGGTAAAATGGGAATTTTTGTTCCTAGAAATTTTTTGTTACTTTAATTTTACAATCGGTTGTCTGCAGGGAATTCACGAATGACAAGTTTAAGCCAAATTCGTCTTGCAGCCACTTAGCAGAAAGATCAGGAGCACTTTTTCAAACGCTTTCCAAGATTGTGGATGAAATTCGTTCGCTGTCTAGCTAGTACAGCTAAAGAAAGGTTTGTTTTAGGTAATATTTTGTTCATAGTATAGTCTCCCTTCGGATCAAAATTAATCTATATGTGAAAACATGGGGCGTTGCTAAGAGGTAAAACCGTCATCATGAATGCGCAATAGCATGCTGCAGATGGCAAAGGTTAATTCAGGCTGCCTACGTTACTTTCGTTTTAAGTAATTGTGAATCTTTTGTGAGACATTTATAATGGATTACCCGATGAACCTCGGGGAGAAAAACCAATGAGCAGTAGAGGGGTGAGATAAATCTAGAATAAAGTTGGAAGTGATAAACAATTTCAAATGGTTGAACATTTGAATTGGGAGGTGCATTATCGAAATTTGGGTCACATGGAAGGACCGTTACCTATTATCTGAAAATTATACGCAATGTGCCCTGATTGAGCTTCTGACATGACAACTATTGTTGTAGAACTTCAGGTATATGCGTTAATTTTAAGTGACTACTCCAGGACTATCCACAACAAGTCCCATTTTTACCAATGTGATTTAACTTTGGGAAAGATTTAAAGCAGTGAATGCACTTAATGATACAGTTACTTGCTTTCCTGTTTTCTCTCAAAGTTTCAAAGGCTGGCTGGTACAAGAATAGAAAAAGGTTTTCATAAAACGGTATTGAACAAAATGGGTGCATGATCTCAATCATAAAACTCTTTTTACCTAAAAAAATTCCCATGGAAAACCACATTGTATGGTTTTCAAGAAACCACCCATTCAAGTCTTTCCATCTTTTAACCCTTTTACCTTCTTATATTAAAATGAATGCACGAAATTCTTTAAAAGAATAATCAAAACATAAAGATAGGTATTTGCCTGATAAAATTTTCTTTTCCAAGTACGGATGCCAAAAACCCTTCGTGAAAATACGAATTCAGTTAATATTTTTGTTTTTGTTCTCATTACTGCTTTAAAACTAGATTGCAATCATTCTTTGTTTAAAGTGATTGAAGTAGCCACTCGAAACTCTATCCGGGTATTTAGCGGGCTGTGTTACATTAACTGAGCTAATCCTTCCACCCGATATAACTAAAGCACTCCAGAACTTAATGTTCCGGTCATCAGTGCCTCATGGAATGTACCTAGATTGAAAAAAGTTAAAACACCTATGCAGCCATCTTAAAAAAGCTCTGTGCCTCAAATGAGAACGTATAAAGCTACGAAAAAAAAATCAAAAACGCTGATGCCAACCAAACTTGTTTATCTTTTTAAAAGAAAAAGAATTTTATGAAGAAAAAGGCGCTTATAAAAACAAACTTTTGATTTAAGTTCGCAATAAATATATTTTACTCCTGCGCTGTTATTTTTGAGTTAACCACGTTAAAATTATGCTCCTTACCAGGAAAATCACGTCGTCATTAATGTCCCGTTATAATTTACTGAATAAATAAGAAGTAAGAATAAGCCCAACGGTAATTCCCATTGACTACTTACGAACATACATCTGCAAGCACATATTGTCCACTTCTTTGCAGCAAACCAGCAGAACAGTAGGACAGTTTGATATCCGAGTTGGCACTGCGCAGGACTACAGAGGAATTACTGAAAACTTGGGTTTTTATACTTGCATTTTAAAGCACGAATTAACTCTATATTGCAAACTCCCGGGGTATAGGAATAATCAGAAGTGGACGTCAAGAACTTTTTTTTAAGATAAATGCATCCATATAACTGGATGTTTTTAAGCTATGCTTCATCCATGTGGACAGTTAACAAAACTGGTAAAATTATGGGAAAGTTTGGATTACAAACGCGAAATTATAAAAAACAGAATATTAAAATTGTTGGGCTAAATTGATGGAATGAAAATTATCAGATGCCCACTGATTAAAAGACTGGACAAAAAATGAAGTTCACGAGGTCAGTTGTACTACGCAAAACGCAAACGGAAGATGCTACTTATGGTGAAAGGGCAGTTATAACCCACTGCTTTAACATATGTCCAAATGCATGCTGCGAGCATCATAAGCATTTGTTATGAATCTTATTAGGAAATGTTATGCACGTTTAGCAGAGAGACTAGGGTGGAATCTGCATGCCATAGTTCATGTTCCGGTGCTTAGAGGCTGGTAACATCATTTGCAGTACCACTCTTGCTTTACACGACAAGACTTGGCAGGAATTCCCACGTACTACCTCTTCACCGACGTTGTCCACCTCTCATCATTCAGCGCAGTAGATGTGGGCACATGAAGCACCTAAAAAAACCCGCAAACTCTTTTTTAAGAGATAAAAGTAAGAATAGTTAGGTCCAGTAGTACAATGCTCTAATCAATAAGTTGAAAGCGGATTAACGAATGATCACCTTGTGTCTGTGAATAACGTGCAGTCCCCTCGAAGCTCATTCCCAAAATACAGCAGGGCTTTAGGCTTAAACCTACCCTGAAAACAATGCTATAGTGCGCATGGGCCTTAGAAGTGAAGATTAGTCTGCAACGGGAAGGTCGATTCTCAATTCCACAAGCGACCTCGCACTAAATTCCAGGGCGGTATGCCGTTCCTGTCCTTAACTTTATCCCAGCAATAACCCTGACTATAAACCCTTGGGGTTTAGCTCAATTTCACTTGTAGTACAAGGAGTGCCAATATTCTCATGCCCAGCCTCAGTTTCTAATGAAGCCGACGACTTACTGGACACGGAAGTGAAACTTTAGATACAGGCATAATTTTCCTAGCGATATAAACACCCTAATCTCCTTATTGCAGCAGAATCCCTCTCTTTGACGAAATAAAAACTTCGTGAAAATAACAATTAACAGAGTGTCACATACAAAAGGCAGGTACACTGGAATTTTGAGATAGGAAAAATAGTTGGCTAGATCCTTCGACTATTTAGCTCTAAAGTAATAAGTATACATTAACAGCCACATGTAAAATTGGGCAAAATTATCCCAGAAAGTATTCATAGATCGGTACAATATATTAGGTCATCAAGTGTGAAATCAGTAGAAGAAAAAAAACGAAATCTATTAGTGTTAAACAGGAAATACTTTATTCAGCAAAGTATGCAATCATCTTAAGCATAAAACGTTGCCATTTCATGGGTAGCTTGTGCAGTCCATAATGCATGGAAACAAGTTAACCGACAGTAAACGAAATCAGGTTTAGAGCATTGTCAGAAGCGAATTGTTTTCCTATGAAAAAATTATCCAAATTCCGGAAGAATTAGTCATAAGGGGCACGCTCTGGTGAGTATGGTTGGTGCTGGAGGACTTAGAACTCCAAATCCTATAATTTTGCCACTGTCATTTGTGCGGTGGCCTAGTGTTTCCATGCCGTATAATAGGAGCCGATTTTTAAAGATAAAATCTCCATATAACGGCAGTTGAATGTGTGTGCCGAGAGAAGGAACTCTGTGGTTAAGACATGAGACTAGGAAACCTGGGCTGACTGTAAGTTCCAGGCAGGGTACCTATTCCGGCGTTCAAGCCCTAACTCTAACACGCATCTTACCCAAACCATATACCCAACCTTAAACCTAACCTTTACCCCTGACCTTAACCATAATCTTCCTCTCCCTAGCCACCTGGTACGGGGAACGTTCTACTCCCGTGTTTTTCTCCTGTTTGTAACACACGTAAGGTGATGGCGGCATCACGACAGTCACTGCACCCAGTAGCATTCCTTGTCACATTGATTCGAATAAACCAACCAGCAGGGATTGCTTGTGCGACCCCAGGGATCGCTAGCGAACGACTGTACGACCCGACTAATTTGGTACTGAACACAATGTATAGGTTTCGAGCTAAGATCAGCGTTAGGATTAGATTGATATGTAGGTAGGCGTGGATAGGTAGGTGTAAAATATGGCCTAAAAACAAGATCCCTTGAACGATGGCGGTGGGCATATACATTGATTTTTATTACCAAGGTGTTACCAACCTTTGCTGTTCTTTAAACTATCCTACCCCATCGCCACCGTTCCCGTAATATACACCAACCTATCGATTATGTTCGTTAGTGGGGTCGTAAAATAGTTCATTGCCGGTTGTTAGGGTGGCACAACCATTCGTTGCCAATCAATAATATGGGGAGAGGCAGGATAGTGTATGGTCGATCTAGCTCATATTGTACGCTTAGATCTCCACAATAAGCAATGAAATGCCCATTGCAACTATTACAGCACGTTAACAGTTCTGATTGTCAACTGACGGGATAACTCGATTCTGGTGAGAACGCAGGTGCAGTCTGCAACGACTCGCGATTTTTATTATTTTTATGCACACTGACTTACCTGAGATCTGCGACTCCCTGAGAGAAGCCTTGCACACGTTGGTTTAAGGATCAAATCATGTGCGGCACGCGTAAATGAACTATTTGAATGCAATAGCCATTGTTGCTCCAGTCTTCTTGATTCTGGATTGGCATTAAAACATGACGGGCGTAGGAAGACAGAGCGTTTGGGCCAGGTTCACCACAAGTAGGACGCACTGGAGACAAATCCACCCTCAACCCAACCACCTGGGAAAATGGTAGGCTCTGTTACTTGCGTAGACGATCCTTCACAAATAAAGGACACTCTTCAACTCATTGCGTTGCCTGCCCATAAGCGATCTTAGCATTTCCATACTTAACGTGTCATGAAATGGAAATCAATGAAGACCGATTCCATTCGTCTCTCGTTACTCGTTTAGAGCAATTTATTGCAAACTTTGATATACACCGTGAGTTCCCTCTTCTGGGTCAATGGTATGAATGACGACGCCGTTGCTAGTAAATCGAAGTTTCCTCTTATTGACCGAATAACCAACTGAACGAGCACACTTATAAAACAGGGTGAACAGCTTATGATTTTGAGCGTAAAACTTATAATAAAAGACATTTTTCAGTCCTGTTAGGTTCTATAAAAAGTAGCTGCCATCTTCAGGAATGACATTTTTATTGTAATTACTGTCTGGGATGACTTGATGTAAAAATGTGGAATGTATGGAATTTGTCTCGGTGGCTAATTGCCGCTTCCTATTCACTAGCTCTTGAAGTAAAAAAATATTTTGAACTTTAAAACGTCAACCCACAATTTCTAAAAAATCTTTATTTGCTTAAACTTCTTACAGAGATGGGAGAGTTTGTTTCAATGGGCAGAAAATTAGAAACCGCCAGATTTCAAAGATAATGACTACTGCTTAAGGTCAAGAATTAAACTTAAAGTAATTCAATTCAATTATATTTATATTGGTAATTTGGGCAAGTTTATAGTGGAGATAAAATCAAAAATCACGTTTAAACTTATGTAAGATAAACTAAATATTGATAGCTCTCTCAAAATTTTGTCCTCCCCTACGAATAAATATAAGCGAACAACACCCAACATCATTTATATTCCTCTCCGCGACTGGTTCATTTATATTATTATTGTTTTCTGGCGAGTTATACGCCAATGTAAGAACTTGATAAGCATTACTACTAATGAACAGGGAAATAATGTGCCGTATACGACTTGTCAAGTTAAGGCAATCCTGTCCAGTTAAGGTTGGATAAAAAATAAAACCAAAAGATTTCGATCAGTTGTGGGCACTCTATGAGGCCTTGAGAGCTTTACGCTTGACTTGCGGGACTTATTATTCTTAAAGATGTCTCATTTAAGATGCTAAAACATTAATTCAGACATCGTCATCGAAGCGGCATATCGCTTAGAACTTCTGGCCCCTCTTCAATTGCTAATTTATTTATTCATTGGAAGTTTACTAATGAACTCATCAGGATAAAGTAGGTCCTAGCTGTGATCTCTGTTTTCTTGTATTACCTGTGCTCATAAAATTATATCCTTATCGGCAGATATTGTGCTACCAAACCGTTAGAATTAATTATCAGCTAATACAGATGATGCCATTTACATTTCGGCACATTCGGATACTATCCTTAGGTAACCGCAATAAACAAGAAGAGTTGGGAAGGGTAGGTTAATGTGAATTCTGGACGTCGGTAACTGAACAGTTAATTTGTAATTGGTGAGCTGTTAGTTGCTCTTTGCCTGAATGCAGAGCTTCGCATAACCATTTCCTTTTTATCCGATAATTAGGGATCCATTTCGGTAGGGCAACAGCCTTCGATAGCCTGGATAGCCTGGTACATGTTTATGCTTTATACAAAGGACATGGAGAGAATAAGAAAAATTTGATAGATTTCATAACTGCATGATGGTTTTCCCAAAATATTATAAACATTCTATCTGTAAAGCGAAAACGTCATATAATAGGAGAAAATACATATGATATCACAAGTAACGGTTTGATATTCTCATAAACGGAGCGAAAGGTCAAGATTTGATTTCGTTCTTCGTTTTTCAGTTTGACATGACAGCACCGACGTCAGTCTTAGTGTTTACCAAGATGCATTAACGTCAGAGAGTTGATAAATCCCCAGGACGCTGTCTGGGGATGACAGAGATAAAAAGCATGCAGTGCATGAGAATAAATCAACGACGCGAGATGCGTAATACAGATAAGCCCCTTAAAGTATAAGTTAATGATACATGAGAATCGCATTTATCCTAGTAGTCAGCACGTATTCCGTTTGGGGCACTGCATCGCACCATGCCTAAGAAATATGGCACAGTAAATCAGCTAGCCTGAAAGAAAAGTTATTCATTCCGTTCTATCAAGCATAAGACTACTAAAATGACGAGCCTCCGTACAGTTACATGTAAAATGTACAAATTAAAACATTCAAAAATAACAAACAGAGAATAATTAAATGCTAAATATCGTATTTACTGGGAGCATACTGCACGCTGACCTATAGACTTCCACAAAATCATTTATTTAAGTCCTTTCAATATCAGTGTCTTCGGTTGACTCACCAGCCATTTCTACCCAGAAAAGTACAGCAGCTTCCAAAATCCATGAAATATTAATTACAATAATTATGCTTGCAAGTAGAAAAGATTGCTCAATAACGTTTGTCGTAGTGATCAAGGTATACGAATTTATGCAAGACTGGATGCTGGTTTCTGACCATCTTTCCTGCCTTCTGTGTAAAGTACACCGTCCGAAAATGATCTATTAAATTAGTGCAATTTTTTTTAAATTTACTGGCAGCAAAGGCATAAAGTGGAACGTATTCAATAAAAAACGTTTAAAAGGACCATTTTTGGATTTTGTTTGTTAACGAATACGTTTTATTTAACTTCTTTAAATGAAAGAAAGGAAAATTTCCACTTAAATATTAGCTAATCCCAGGATAGTTCGAGCAAATCCAACGTTTCTTAACGATATTTCCAAAATTTTTCCAAATAAATATCATATGTCTTTCCACCCTTTGTAAGAAAAACACTGCTGATAGCAAAATTATTCACTGCTCAGCCAGCACCAATATAAAACTGGCAGGTACTTGACAGCAGGGTGTGATAGATACCTATAATTTGAAATTTTTTAAAACAGCACCTCGTTCCTCCAAGCACAAAGTTGGAAGAAGACAAACTTGCCCGCAAAATGAGCATAAATTAATATTTGTCTACCATCCAGAAACGGTAAGTAAGGTTATACTCATACAAGGAACCTAAGGAAAAATACATGCCATATAATTAATCCTTACCTTGTGGGTCTGATTAACGCAAGAGGCGGGGAAGTAAGTTGGTTGGAAGCCAGGGTGTTACCATGTCTTATTTAACTTGAAATTTCATGTCAAGTTCAAAAGTACTGTAAATGTGTTCAGAATATGAAAAGCTTTCTGTAGTTTTTGAGCTCAGGCGACTTTGGTAAGTCTCCAGGACATGGTCTTTGGACTCACGTTGCTTGAAGCCATCCCCAATAGATCTAGGGGATGCAACGTTGTGCGACATTTATCAAGACTTTTTCGTTCACTGGATCCAAAGTAAATGAATAGAGCAGCCTCGAGTTGAGTGCGATTCCAAGCGCTGAAATTAATGCATCGATCCCCTCCTACGGGCATTGAATCGATATTTTAATCTAATGAAATGTCAACTACAATTCCGAATTCTGTTTTGATATGATAAAATAACTGAAGTATAGCTGAAACTTTAATTAACATGCAGCCTCATCCAGATATATTTCAGTCACACAACAATGTTGACTTTTGGGAAGCTTATTTCGGGCTGCCTGTACAAAATAGTCGCTGATGAAACATATTTCATTAAGTAGTGGGAATGTTTCTAATTGGTTTTAATGCCCTTATTCACTCAAATATGTTTTACAGAAAAAAATGCATTAAATATTCCTTCCCGTACTTAATTTGTAGAATAGTAGGTGCGTTTCAGTTTTTATTAAATTAAAGAAATAATTTCTTTCGGCTTTAAAAACGTTTGCGATTGCCAAATAATTTGAAACCCAACTTGCTGTTACACTTGTATCTAGGGCTTCCATCTGCAGACTGTTTTTACATTCTATCAAACAAAAGTCCCCCATTTCTCCATGCCGTGAGGAAGAGGTCACACAACACTCATGAAATTCTGAACTGGACGTGGATTATACTTCGTAGGTTATTAGCAGCACTGATGAGTGAGCAGATAACATGTATTTTGACTGGAAATTTCGCGGTCTCAAAAATAATTTAAATAAAGACCTTTTTAAAGTCAGAAGATATATTTCATTAACTATTAAATTAACAGAATATGTGCAATATTATCAAAGAAGTATAAGAAAGAATATTTTGTGCATGTTTGATATAAAATATATTTTAATTTTTGGAGCCATATTTTACAGAATATAGATTTGTAGGCTCTTTCATCCTGATGTGACTGAAGTATTTTGGATTGGGCTGCAGGAAGTTAATAGTTTAACTAAACTAAGGTGATTTTTTCGAATTGAAAACACGTTTCAGTATTTTGGAGTACACTTCTTGAGATAGCTAATCTGCCGCAAGTCTCTGACATCGCAACTGTACTAGGCTCACCTAGAGAGTAGCTTGAAGTTGATTCCCAAAATGCGTTTTCTGTAGCATACACTCCTAACTTGGTGCATGCTTCCATGTAATCCGATTTCTTACTAATTGAATAATCACAAGCACAGTTTTGCAAAATTACTGAAAAGATGCAGGTTGAAAGGTACATTGCCAGTTATAAGAACGACAAGTAACAACGATGTTTTCCTCCACAAAACCTCCCTGAAAAAAAATGTTACTTAGAATGATAGTCATCTTTGCCTGAAGAAAACTACCAACCTGTCCTTAATTTTCTGTCCGGCTGATATCATTTCCCCTTCCATCTGTGGAAGACTAGAAAAAGGTTGGTAGTGAACGCAAGACTAAAAGAAAGCCAACCAGCGCTTTGACCAAAGTAACAACTTAAAAGCAATAAATGTAACAAGCAGTACTTGGCTAGGAGAAATGTAGCGGACCAAAATATCTTTTCCGCACCTATGCGCCCGTCCAAAATAACGGGCTGGCTAAATACAAAGAACATTGCTAACTATTGCCAATAATATATCCAGTTGCTGAATTCCAAATGTTAACTCTCCCCAGAGATGGTATTTTGAATGAACACCACTACGATCCTTCTCTGCTTAAACATTCAAAATTGTTTCAGACAAGAAAAGCAACTTACAGTATGAAAACTTAATTTTTTTATCATATTGTCAGTAACTTATCGCAGCACATTGACGCTTTTCACATTGACCTAACTGCAAAATTTCGTTGATCACTGTACCTCTACTGAATGACATCTTTCTTGAAAATAACTATGCAAGGTTCACCTCAGATAAATTTCCCAACACTGATTCATACTTCGTCTGATACAACTGTGAAAAAAAAATTGAAGAGCCTGATGGGGTTCGAACCCAAACAGCAAGGGAAGGGCTTGGGTACAACCATAGAAGTAACCACCTGTACTCCGTTGTCCGAACATAAGCCGCGAATTTAACAAAATTTGGATCAAGTTACGCCCCCCCCCCTATTAATTATGTGAAACTCACTAAATTTATAACGGCGCGCAACTTGATCTGGATGTAGATTTTAGATTTATTGCTTAAAAAACCCTGTTTAGACAGTCAGCTTACCGTATCCGATTCGGTGGATTTAATAGGCTGCATTGAATTGGAGAGGTAACTTGACCCTAATGCGGTTAAAGTCCCGGCTCATGGTTCGATCTAGTAGTTCGGTTGCTTAGAACGTTGGTCGTACACAAGCCTTGCTAGTGCTGTTGTGGGTTCGAATCCCAACTAGAAAGCCCAGTTGTCCACGATTGATTCAGCCTATTTAGGCAAACCTGAAAAAACCCTATAAACTGAGTCGGGCGTTAAAGTTCTCAGCAAACTATTCATAGTGATTTCGATCGATATTGCATACAATACCCTCTGTACTTCACGTTAAGGTAGGAATTTGTCATCTATTTTAGGTTCAGAATCGGTTATCTATTATGAAGTTCGTTTGACTGACAACAAGTTATATATCGGACACTGCGAAAATGCTGAAGTAGCCTAAAAGAGTCACCTTTTGATCAGCTAACTTTCATTGTGATGTGACCTGACGACATCTGCGCACTATCAGAGTTTATTTTGAAATATTTAATTGAAGTGGCTCGAAATGAGGATGAATTTATTTCGGACGAATTGCCGTTGGCATTAAAAGCCTTCCTTCAGTTTGAACCCCAAGAATCTTAAAAAAGTAATTATTCAAATAATACTATGTTTCCAGGAAGTGTTTGTTGATCACGTTCTACTTTATCTCATTGATTTTGTTTTAAAAATCGAAGGTTTATGATTGCCGTAGTAACCGTGAACTGTTTTAATTTAACATAGTTTAGTGACCTTGACCATTAGGCATTCTATTAGGACACGCTTTCTTTGAAGGTCGCATTGGATGCCATCTTGAAATCCAATTTTCTTACTTAAATTTATTTTGGCGTCTCCTTTTGTTTGTTGCGGTTCCTCAGCCTTGATTCGCCTCTATTACTGGCCGGCCTTTGCACGTACCCTTGCGAAGTTTGGTCAGGTTTAAGACCTATTGCAGGACACCATCTGTTTTCTTCAAAATACAGCTTTATTTTACATTACCGTCCTTTTTTTCTGCCCAGTAGGCCATTTGAACCTCTGAATTTATATTTTCCAGTTTGTGAATGGAAACTATATCGGTTTTCCCATAAAAACCCATGGTTCATGGCATATTTCTATGCTCCACATCTTTTATCTTCTCTCATTGTCTTTGGAAAGGTAAATTACTACTCACCAGTCTTTGAGCCTGGCATGACTAAATATAAGAACTTGATCTTCATGATAAGGAAATAACACTTGCTGACTAAAAAGCAATTCAGTATTATTCTGGTCAAATAATTTTTGAGTATTAAGCCAGTTGAACTCATATATGCTTTATTCCATTAGAGATATTATACGGTAAGTTTCTTGTTAAGTCTCTTGGTTGTTTCTTTGGCAAGCTTTCATTAAATATTTAACATTTACTTTCCTCTCAAACGCTTCAGCATCAAACCAGCATTTTATCGGTGTCTTTATTTATTCTTCTGTACCTGAACGTTACGTATATAAAGTCCAGGATTACTGCTTACTAAAGTTATTTTCCGTTTTACCTCCCCTAATACCTCTCTTCATGTTCATTTTAAGTTGATGCAGATGTAGGAACGGACCCTTATGACGTCAAACGGCTCGTAATTGAACCCATCTGGACGAGGTTCGTGGCCTCCATTCTGAGCTATTGGCCGCAAGGTCTGTTCGGTAAGGCGTGGAAATATGAACTTTCCCAGTGGCTTTGTGCAAAGTCCAACGAAGAGGACTTCTTCCGGTGTTTCAACCTTAATCATAATAATAATCCTAAACCACACCCAGGCCCTTTTCCTAACCTTGACCCCAATCATCCTTACCTTGTTTCTAACCCTACTCTCTATGAAATTCGCGAAAGGCCCCCTGTAGTAAGGGGTGAGGACCATATTACCGTGCCCGTCCGTCCTTTCGTCCGTCCCAACGCGCATTCTACCATGTCATCAACCAACAATTCATGCATTGAAAGTTCATACTCCATTTCCTGGATCAGCTTCTCAGCTGTCAAGACTGGGTGACTCTGATGCAATGTTTGGGTCCACTTACTTCGCATCTTCCAAAACCTACTGCACCTTCGTTTTTCTGGAAAATAGACTACAGTTTCGAATTTATTAGTATTTTGCAGCAAGTTTTATTCATGCCACAGTAAAAGCCCAGTCTTTCTAGTATGAACTAGCTAAACGAACTGTAGGCCCGAATAAAGGCTTCATGAATAAAAATGTCACAAAACAGTATGATATGATAAAACTCCATCTCGGCCTGCTCGTGTTGCCGTTGGTATCGCCAGTGGGTCAACGGGGGGAAGCAGTATCATCTATATCCCATTATCTTGTGCTGACAGAGCTACAAGCACATTTCTGGGTCAGAAAAGATAGGCTTCCTGGGGACAGTTTCGTCCACGATAAAGCTCCTGAGAACCGTAAGCTCGTCGACCTCGGAACCACAGTTTGCTGCCCAATCCCGCGAAGTTGACATTTCTGCTGATGACCGCTTATTGTGTGCACAAAACTTCGTGGGAAACGTTTTTTTTTGCGGACCAGCATGGCAACCGCAAGGTGACTTTGGCCTGGAGACCAGGGCCAGTAAATGAAGCACCTGACCGGTTGGCGGGCTGCCTGGTGCGGTGCCATCGTCACCTGTCTATTCCTTTTTTTATGACACTGGCCACAGCAGGAGTTGCGGCGCGCTGAAAGGTGTCAACGAATGGCCCACCCCAGTGTTGCAGCGAATAGCCACCCAAGATGATCAGGCTTGAGGTTACGAGACGAAAAACGAGAAGCAGAAACCCCACTCACCTCAGCACACACACATAAAATTGCGACGAGAAACTGCCATCTGGGGAGTTGAAATTGGAGGTCTGGTCATTTATAATGACCACATGACCTATTCATGTGAATCAGAAGCATAAATAATTGCTAACAGGGAGGTAAAATCAGCAAGCGGGCTTTACAGTAGGACCTTTTTACGTAAAACTGAAAAGAGGAAGCCTAAGCTGTAGAGGTCAAAGAGTTTTGCTATCAACATAACAAAACTCGATCAATTAAGATATAAGAAGCAAAAAAGTTAGTCAACGGTTACTTTACACCCCAAAGCCCTCTTCTGGTTAAACAGCTTTTTGAGAAGATGTTCCAGCGTTGTGATGTAAACTTATTTGGCCAAAACAAAGTTTGGCTGTAAAAGCTAAAACTATATTTCACAAATAATTCTGGCATGTACGAACTCTATACTCTCTTTTCTCCCAGACGCTACTAACCGCTGTAACGTGCCCAATAAATTGTCACGTATTTCGGATTTAAATTAAACTATCCTTTTAAAGATTTCGTGCTAGTTGAGTGGGTTAACAAGGACTTCGCGAAAAGAGAGCTCATGCTTTGCTCCTAATCGGTTTCTGCCCGGATTGTTTGGAATTTTCATTAAATCTCTTATACTAAATACCATTAGCTATTAACGTGCTTATCCCGCCAAGTGAATGCTGACAAATTTTGCTCTGTAGAAAGCACATTAATTTTGTTTGATTATGCCAGAGTGAATATGATCTAAAATCTTTCTAATCTCCATCTTGATTTTAGAATAAAGTTAAATAGAATATGATGGCCCCTTTGAAACTTCATCAGCATAAGTATATGGGTCATCCGCTGTTTCTAATTTAATTTCACATACAGAATTATATTAAAGCCTGAGTCAGAAGAAAGTCTCGTTGGACCCAAATTTTGTGGAAAATGCCTAGAAAATGTATGTCTGATGCCAAGTTTCTTCACCTTTCAAAACACAGATGGTGGTCATGCATGCCAACGCTGAACAAATGCATTAAATTACCTTTGTACCTTGGATCCAAACTCCGATCCAACTGCAAAGGTAGGATGAGGGTACGGAAGCGAAGATGTAACCTATCGAGGGGTCTTTCATATGGCCATAGTACGTGCTTGGTAAAATACCGACAGACAGTTTTTCATATCCTGGAAGTCTGTTTAGGCCAATCCTCCGGCATGGGGATAAGCCTCCCCTGTAGTTTACTAAAAAAACTCAAACTGTCACTTAAGGTTAGACAGCCGATGAATGTTGAGGAAATTACGATTAATACAAATCAAAGCAGAGGTACAAACCAAACTCATACAGGCTGTTTTTTAAAAATTGTAACCTAACATATTTTCGCAATAAACGAAAAGGATATATGCGTAATTGGGAGTATAAAAATAGATGAGGAAAATATACGGTTTTCCCATGTGGCCCAATGTCCCAAAAGAGTTTTATTTACAAGTAACCGGGCAACAGGACAGGTACTTAGAGTGACTGAAAGAAGTAAAAATGCCAGCTGATAACAGCTTATGGAAGATGTGGCCCAATGTCCCAAAAGCGTATTATTTACAAGTAACCGGGCAACAGGACAGGTACTTAGAGTGACTGAAAGAAGTAAAAATGCCAGCTGATAACAGCTTATGGAAGATGTTGAGTTAGTGCCGCCGATAAAGTCCTGTTCAACCTACAGCAGATATTGCTCCGAAGACTGAAATTTCCAACTCGTGCGTTTTATTAAAGAGGACGATGGAGGCTGCGCGTGTGATGTCAATTGAATTGACATTTGACTATAAACCACAACATCTACGGTTTTTAGATGGGTTCTTGGAGAAATTCATGGTAGAATCAGGAAGCCCTCTGATCATGGTGATAAATGAGTAAGCACGTGAAAATCAACGAAAAAGCACCTGGAGCCTAACAATAAACAAGTGGAATCCACTGAGGGAAACCTTAAGTTTTACATAAAACAGCTTGCGCGAAGAGGATTAATTAATTAATGAGAAAATTCGAAGGCTCGGGATAAAATAGAGCAGAAAATTAGAGCTCACCGCTGTACTAAACAAAAGAGGGGGTTGTTTGCTAGGAGAGACTAGGCGGTGACTCATCTAAAACGCCCGTCGTCCTAGAAGCGTCTCAGACTTTGCCGAACTGCTGAGCTTACAGACGCAATGACGTAGAGTGGCTACTTTGACTTAATGGAAATGTGTATAAATGTAATTAAAAATATTAAAGGGATTAATTTGAGCCACACCGCGTTTCATGAGAACTTTCTTGGGGATAGCAGCTGTTTCTGTGTGTTTGACAAAACAAATGTTAGTTCCCAAAAGATAAAATAGTAACGGTTAGGAGTGTGCGCAAAACACACGATGCCAGCATTGAGATGACAGTTTCGAGTGGAAAACAGATGCCTGACTTTTGAAGTATGCTTCGCTTCAATGTATTCTACACACTCTAAGGTCGACATTAAAATGGATAAACAATAGACCAAATTTTGTCCGTATATCACATCCAGAAAATAAAAATTTAGACGGGTTATTCATTCTTCCAACTGAAAAAAATATTACAATTTTTGTGTTTTGAAATTAACATCTGCAGACAACGTACAGATCCCGTTTCGGTAGAAGGCGCCACTCACACTGCTCATAAATACTTACTGTTACTCCTCCTACTCCTTCACCTTATATTGACAGATAAAAATAAAATATGATATTTAAAGTAACTTAGATCCTGCGGAATACCACGACTGTATTTGAAAAACCTTTTGCCAGGCCCTGCTTCAGTATTCTAAATGCGTCATGGCGGTACTTTAAGCGAGCTCTTATTAGAGCACTTAGTGCGGTACGTTTTTGACCGTGTGGGTATAACTCACAGGCCTCTGTGTGGAAATTCAATTAAAATACAACTGTAATATTTAGGTCTGTCTGCAGTACCTTTTATGATGCTCAACAAAAAAAATTAAAACGGTTCAGTGTACATTAATGTTTCAAGGGCACCGCAAAAGCTCACAATAACCTACTGTACAGGAACCCAAAACGTTTCTGGAGAAGATTTCCACGCATACACAGTAAATAATCTACACGCGTTGGAAATCATTCAACGAGGCATTTTTAATCTGCGAACGCTTTTTGGACATGTGGCATTACAGAAATTCCATTTTTTCAACCAGGACCTCAAACAATATCTTCTTCGCCATGATCAGCCGCATATCTTCGGCATTTATAGTACCGACTGTCAAACATCCTCAGAATTATGCAGTTAACTGTCCCACCACACAGTATTTTGCACCAATTTTCAGAACTCACCTCGCAAGAGGATCCTCCTAAGTGATCAATTGTACATTGCTGCGTTTAATATGTCTTCTGTATTCAAAGAAACTTTTTGTGCTCTTTTGCCCCTGAAGGCTTCATTCTATACGAACATTTGCATTTTTAATTTCCCACTTATCGGAAGCACCTTGTTTATAAACTAATTTACACCAAATTCAACAACCTTTCATGCTATTTATTTACTCGGGGCTGCCAAATTTTGGTGTTCAAAGGCCGAAGTGGCTTTTTTAAACTTTGTAAAATCTTTAATCAGTGCTTAAGACATCGATTCCTTTTTTCTAGGTAGAATCCCAGGAATAACTTACATTGCTTGCTCGTGACACCAATATCCTATCTAACAGGCGGTCAGAATGCGAAGAATTCTCTTCGACAACTGTAATCACAGTTTCAGTTCTTAGGAGTGCCATGAGGACCTAAAAAACTACCTGCGACCAAGCTTCTGGTTTACCAACTATGTTGCAGAGAGTTTCAAAGTTCAAGACCAGTTTCTTGGACGTCACGGAAGCCCGGAAGATAGATAGACACTTTTGAAAAACAAGGAAATGGCCTACTGTCAACTCCAGCGACCCACGCGCTTGAAAAGTCCGCATTTAACATCCAAAATGGTTACCTTTATTTCAATAGGAAGTCCACCTGATGTGTCTCCCGCATGCTAGCAGACAACCAAAAACGTTGCAGCATCAATTTTTCCGAATATAATCTTGGAACCTCGATGACTGTTACTCTTAAAAGTTTGCCTTGGGCAGGAGAAAAGAAAATATAAATATCACCTTCTACTCAAATACTGAAAGGTGAAAGGATGAAGAATTGTCAACCCGTTCCCGAAGAAATTCAAGCTTTGAAAGCTGATCATTACTTTTCTTTCAAAATAATTATCGTGACTTTGCAGCTGGAAGTTAGCCACGTGGTGTGGCAAATTGCCCCCGAGTTAGTGTATAGTGATGGAAGACTTGTGAAGCATAGGATTCACACTCTCCTACATCACTCATCTGGATCTGTGATTAAAACCCAGTCAGGACGAAAAAGGCGAGCTTTGAAAATACAACAGTCTACATAAGCGTTAGATAATTACTATGCAAAAGAACCAGACACCAAAAGTCAAAGGCTTCTGTTGCAGGGCAATTTGCGGTTGCGTTCTTTCGCTTTCTAGCTATCGGTAGACGTATGTTCAGTGCAGGACAAAATTGAACCTGAAAATTCCTTTCAATGCCTAGTGTCTACCAAATTGGAGGTTTCTTGCTGAGGTTGAAGAAATTTTTGTCTCGACGGAGCATGAGCATTCTACACCGCAGATGGCTGTGCAATTTTCGCGGTATCTCGTAAACATGCAGGGCGTTAGCTCAAAGTCTTCACTAGCCAAATCACAGAGTCCCCTTGTAAATTAGAGGTTAGCGTCCTCATGCACCCATCTCGAAGTTCGCTGCTCGCTATCGTCGTGATTAGTGCCGCGCTGCCCCTCGCTTTACCCTTCTCCTCCCCACCCACCTCCTCCTCCCCTTCAGTCCCTCCACCCTCGTACCATTTTCCATTCGTGCGTTTGATTGGAACGGAAACGACAGTTAGGTATGGCTATAAATTAACGAGCAAGAAACCCCAATTTAAGGGAATTACTAAGGTCAAAACATGAGGAGATAAAGAACGAGGAATTCGGGCGACAGATTGCGTGAAACTGAAGGCTAACTGACACGCAGCAGAAAAAACCTGTATAATAACTCACTGCTTCCTGCTAAAATCCGTCATCTGTGACCTAATATTGCACGTAAACATGATAGCTGAGAAGGATTTGCGCTGTAAGTCAAATGGAATTGGTAAAACCTGAAGTCTTTGCGAATGCCAAAATTAAATATAGTGATGAGTTGGCCATCAATGTTTAAAAACGAGCGATTTTGGAGAAATAGTGAGATGTAATGGCAGGTTCAAGAATCATCCCGTTAAAAAGGCTGATCGAAGCTCGGCGGGCAGTTTTGGAGACAATCGTTCACAATTTTCACTAGCCACTAGTAGACTTAGGAACCTTTTAATGAGGAGCCCTCTGAGATAGAAAAAAGTTAACTAGCCGAGTAAATAAGTTTTCACAATTGAAGTGCTTTCCCTGGTCAGGTTACGGGATATGCCAGTCCGGTGAGTTCTAATCCAAGGTCCAGCAAATGCAGAGTGGGGATGCCTGCCTGGCAACGACTAATAAACCAAGAGCGACCGTTTCAGCATTCCATCTTCATCTTTAGGCGTTCCGACGATTATTCCGCTTTTCCGTGTATTTTCAGACATTTCTAAGTGTTAACCGCAGCCAGATGAAGTAATTTATTTTAGAAGCAACACTAAGATAGCATTTGTTTACGCACTAATCTAAGAAAGAAGAGCAATCATTCCAAACCCTTGAATCTAAAAAATACTGGTCAAGGCTACATGTCATGTCTATTCCTCAAATTTATCCGAAACTATAAACTACTATAAATCAAATTACTACACACTATAATATAGTTTGCCAGTATAAATTTCTCCAGCAGTGTTTGGAGCAAATAAGTTCGTTGGTGACCACCACTTATAAAGTTCGTGTATGTATTGTAACATAATACCGCTCAATGGCACTGAAAATGACGAACATGCAGTTACTACTTTCCAAAGGAGATGACAATTTTCGCATCTTCATTGCTTGCAGCAAGATCATTGTTTCATTGAGTTACGCCAAGAGAGGTAAACAGAAGAAAGTAAAACATTCAGGTACCAACTTTTTAGTGAGTAGAAATTTAGCCCACTATTATTACCGAATAAATATTAGATAGATAAGAGGACAGCGTGAACGCCGACTCCAGATGCAAATACATGTACTCGTTTGGTTTGACTGAGTCCTGCGGATTCGATGCTTTGGATTCCGTTTCGAAAAGTATAATGTTTCTGTACTTAGAGATCCTTTGCATGGTCCTCAGAGGGACAGTTTATCAGGTAATAAAACTGTCCACCAATTGGCGAATGGAAAAACTCCGAATTCGATTAGATTGCGTGGAAATATCTTCAATCAGTGAAGGAGGATGAACAACGTAACATTATCGCCTCACAGAGGTTATTTTTAAAGAGGACTTAAGATAACTAGGACCTGAAATTAAAGAGAATGACTGATATCACCTTGCAAGCAATTATGCTTCATACAAAGAATTTTCTACTGGAACACGCTTCGTCCACAGTGCCTATTTTCCACAAGTTATTTCGAACTAGCTCCCTCATGAACAGTTGTCATCCATGAAATCAAAACGCATAGCATATTAATGAACCGACTTATATCTTCTAATGTCCAATGAAATCATGAAAAAGAACATTTGAGTAGACTCTAAAGTCGGCATTTTGGTTAGCTTACGAGTAACTTTGCAAAAATAACTGATCGCTCTGTGCGCTAATCATGTTTATGAACATGCGAAACATTGAAATGCAGGGAGTACATCTCGAAACAAAACTCATCACTTGCCTCCTCGTGCACATTACCGGCTATTAAATTAAAGTATAACTATGTTTATAATTTATTAAATAACGTTGTAAATAATACTACATGACATGAAAGATTTATAAGCCCACTGCTGCATGTAAAACATGGACCACGAAATATTTAAAACCTAACAGCCACTGCTCAAAAATAGTGTAATTAAGTGATGACAATTAAATACTCCCATCATTTTGACGCCTTCCTGTTATAAATTCAACCTTGGAGAGCAGTTTTTAATAGGGTGTTTAATCTTTTTTATGATAAGGCATTACAAAAATTCAGTCTGTTGAGGAAAAAACGTCACCAGTATTCAACAACAAAATTATTGCTTTCAGACACTGACGCTCAAGCTAACGTCCCCAGGAGGACCCTGATAACAGGCATTTGTCTCGAAAGTTCGAAAGTATATCGAACTACTGGGATAAAACATGACGCGACGTTTCAGCCCAGGAAACGCCTGAAGTAAATCGTCCCACAGTAGTTGTGACCATGTTTCGAATAACCTGAGACAGAGTTCCACTTTTCTAATAGAAGGGCCAAGATTGCCGTGCGTCTCATATTCACTCCACATACAGAAGCCATTTAACTTAAAGCTGCTAAGCATTACGTGTCTGCGCAAGGCTAACACAATTTGTGTCTTCAGTTTACTCGCACCTTCGGAAAGGAGAATGGTTGGTATATTCAGAGACTAATTGATGAGGTAGACGACATTAGAAAGTCAATTTTTCGTTCCATGCTATTTTTCTGGACAAGGGAATGTTAATTAATGCTGGCATAACACTTTGTATCTTTATTTGAGCTCGAAAATTCAAAAATTGTCAAAATTGAAACGGTCATCCATTGGAGGCTTAAATCAAATTGTGTAAGCAACCGAATAGTATTGCAAATCTGGTGCTCTCATATTAATGAGTGGTAGTTTAACCCACATCAATCTACTCATCATAAATCACCTATTACAGAAGCTTTGTCTACTTTACGCCGTTTCCGTGTCTTATAGTAATCGGAAGTTGTAAATGCAGTAACGAGTTAGTGCTCACCCCTACTTGCGTTGCGTTTATGTATCCTAGGCAACGGTAGAAGGCAACTTACTATACACTACAAAATCTGATTATGTCCACAAATGTAGAAGCGAACAGTTTTTCCTTCTTGGGGCTCATAACACCTACAAAAAGGTTATAAAACTTGCCCAATTTTGCCCGCGTTTAAACCTTTTTTTCACTCATCCACGAACCACTAGTTTGGTTCCATCAGCTTAACAATAACTTCGAGCCTTCAAATGAAAATGACCTTGCATATGTTGCAGAATTAGAAGTTAACAGTGAACACTAGAACTAAAAAGTTAAAGTGAAAAGATGCTGTCCAAATATTTCACTCTAGACGGGCAGAGGGTGGGTCATGCGATGAGGAGGACAGAGTTGACAGGCGCCTGCAAATGCCACTGCTGAAATTTGGGCGTCTGGCGTATGTGGTGGGTGGGGTCGAGGATCGAGGAGTTATGATGGAGTGGAATACAGGTTGCGTTGTTGAACACGTCCCTCAGTCCTTATGAGGGGACAGGTGAAGAGCCTGGAGTATTAGAAGCTAATTAATGCCCTGCATTCACCCTCCCCCTTCGCCCACCCAAACCATCGCAGCATCAACCCAAAGCTGCGCGTAAGTGAGAAGGACATTTAAAACGTGATGCACTTCTTGTCCTAACCTGGCAAGTCAACAGGCGTACTCTCGTTAGCAGTCTGTCATTAGAGCAGTGATGAGGACTACACTCACTACATACCTGTAATCGCAACCTGTTTTGCTCGATGATATTTCAACTGACTCAAATGCTGAGCCAGAAGCTCTGGACGTAGTACTGAAAAGTTGTGCGTGTGCGCATGACAACCAATTATTTATTTGAAGTTTTCTGTAGGGTTCAGTTGAACTGTCCACGATGTAATGTATGCTTGGTTGTTAAGCGCATACTGTATTTTATTGTCCCATTGTGATGAGAAAGGCAACTTAGGCTGGAAAATGGGGCCGGTAGAACTTGCTTCAGAAACTCAGCAGTGGATACATTCTCCAAAATGAAAAGCAAAAAATACGAGATCACAGAAGGTACAAACCTCTTGGGCGTACAGTATAAATGTTTCCCAAATGGTGAAGCACCGCCTAAAAATGCCCCAAGAGATACTGTACACAAAAAATAATTGCAAATAAAAAGAAAACCACCGGCAAAGTGGTTTGCTTTGACATGCTCGCCCTCTTTTACCTTCGTAATTATATTTGTCAATTGGATTTCAGGGTTTCAAAAAGTGACAATCTAGGGAAGTGACATTTTTTCACTAGGGCCTAAACGGAATTGTGTATACATGAGAATAAATGAACAGTACGTTCCAAAAGCTAATTCAGACAGCATGACCTTGACTTAAATTGGAGAAAGGCACGAAAAAGTCTACAAACCCAACATGTTATTTTAGTAATATTCTTGGAAGGCAAGTTGGACCCCTCAGTGGTGGGAGGAAGTTAAAATATTACTTAACTACTGGCAAACTTGATGTCAGCGGTTGATTGCTGCTCAATCCGGAAATCTCGGATAAACGGTTAATGTCGATAAGCAGCTGATACTTACTTTCGCCGTATGGTTATAAATTGCACGCCTTGGTACTTATCATTGTTAATAATGATGTACTGCTGGGTTGGCCACAACTATCTAATTGCGGAAACACTTGACGAGGTGACAGTCCACAGGAACTCGTGCCGAAGCAGTTAATTTTCCGTGATCGTTCGGAACTTGCTCTGACAATTAATCTCACTAAAGCTGATGGCCTCAATTATAGATTAATAAATAAATATGTAAATTGTGTTATTCGGCACCTATGTGCGTGCCTTCATGTTCACATTTAACCAAGTGAACTAATGTACGATATCCTGGTAAGCGTGTTACTTTCTGTTTCAAGAAGGACTTGTGAGTAATGGAAATATAGAAGCAGAAATAGTCCCCAAAAATTTGCATTTAGTTATCCTTGCATAAACCTGCACACTACAGATATTTTTTTGTAATTTTTAATATGAGCGCACAGAAAACATTATTGTGAATGAATTTTACGAAAAAGGACTTGTAATTATGAATTCAGTCCGTTTTAAGTAGTTTTTATTTAAAAACAACATAAATTGAAAATCAGCCCAGGAAAAATCACTTATCAAACATTTTCTTCAAAACTATATGTTTCCTGTTTTCCTGAATCAATCAAGTCAATTTATGTCATTATTGGATTTTCTATGCCTGGGCTACTACCGACTGTTTCTAACGTTTGCATCCAAAAGAAAGTGTAACCTGGCAAGCAGTCTAATTAAATTGTGAGGTCCCCATCCATTATTTCTTTCAAAGTACAACAGTAACATTTCCTCTCATTTCTAAAATGAGAGCAGTTTCAAATGACGTTTAGCTAGATTTTTTATTATAAAGCTGAGCATTTAGCCAAAAAACTTAATGCTGACCAACAAATATGATCCTGCGTGTATGAAACTCATTAAAATACACAAAATTAATTTGGTTTTAGGATTTAGAAATCAAGCATTCAATTATGGAAGCCAATTTATGCAGAAGCTGAGCAGTTATATTTAATGCAAATTATTGACTTGTTTTGTATTCAAATATTCCTGCATTTCATAAAAGTTGGTGGGAACGTATTCCCGTTAGCTCATCCGAAGCCACGTATATGTATATTCGAAGTCATTTATGATATTTTTTGTGTTAAGATAGGTCGGAGCAGCAGGATACCTACATGAGCTTATTTTGCCGTTGGGAACTCAGCAATTTAGCCGTCTTAATCCGGGTTTGGACAAAGTTTATTCATTTGGTCTTCCATCATGCAGATTCTAGTGGTTTCTTTAAGGGAAAATTCACCTAGAGCAATATAATTTGGCTTATACGCGTTTTAACACGTAAACGTGCTCTATTTTCAGTCCAAAACGACAAATTCGAAAACGATTTTATCGCATTACTTAGAAATTTCGCACAGCATGTTTGTTTGAATCCGCAACTGCCATTTATTTTGTTTGAATCTTTTCCAGCTGCAACAGAATATCAACTCAAAATTGCGCATGAGATAGCAAGCTCATGTGCTCTCGAAGAGTGTTTTCAAAGTTTAATTTCAAATGGGAATCAAGCAAGGTAGGATTAAAACTGGGGAGGACGATGGTGGACCAGACTCCTCACAGCTGCACTATGCGGCAGCACCAGATCAGCGAAACACGCAAGTCCGTGCTTTTAGCTAATACCCGTGCTGCCATTATGGTAAATAATAAAAGCAAAATAAAGTCAACCTTTAAATCGGTTGTATACGTGCATACCGCGGAGACCGTTTATTTACAGATAATCAGTATTAATTTCTGAATCCATTTAGAAATTGCTGAAAATTAAATTTGCAAGTCAGTGCAATGTTGTAAGAGCAATGTTGGAATTTTTTGGAATATTTTACATTCCCGAAGCTTGGTCTGCCGCCTCTCCATTACTTCATTATAGAACTAAAGTCGGCTAGATTCGATGAAACATCTTTATACTGTACTCTGTTCGCCTGTGGCTGTCTCTTACATGACAGTTTTCCGCCCATTAAAAAAACGAAAGCGAGAGGCAAATGAAAAACACGTCCCCCGCAATAATTAAATCTGTGCTCAAGGAGTGGGGACCTTCAGCAAACTCAACGGGCAAAGTTTGAGAGCTAACTTCTCTTAAAGGGTTTCCAGAAAACCAGAAATTATGGTTGCGGAAGTAACAGCAACATTTTTGAAATAAATAAAAGATCAATATCTTGGAGTACGCAAGTATAAACGACCTCTTTTCTCGAAGTAATTCTGGATAACAAGAGTCTTAAAGTGCCCAGTGCAAAATTGAATCACAGATGCAGGAAACTAATAAAATTCTAGAAAAGAGGAAGTTATCCCAAATTGCAGGGCTCATACGAACCACTTGCAAAGTTTTAACTATTAGAAAAAGTGAGTTTGGGGATTAGCGATCAATGTATTGACCTAAGCATTCTCATGCAAAAGTAACTTTTGAAGTCATCATAGCAATGACTTTGTCTTACAATACTACTGGTGATACCTCATTCCACAGGTGCTTCAGAAAATCCGCTTAGATAGTATTGCAAACACTTTGCATGTCAGGGAGTACTGGATGTGAGCATAAATCAACATACTTTGAGACCTCTTGGACACCTGCATCATCGACAGTTCGGACGTTGATTTCGACGATGACCACCATATGCTCAACAGCAGAGTGGTGCAGTGTCGGTGGCTTACGCTGAATTATAGTGAGCGTAGACTTGCATTGCATCTACCTCTTTCTCTTTAACACTCCCCCATCTGGGCCCGGTATCGAGACAGAGTCAAGACGACTGGAGATGGAAGAGGACGCAAGCCCACAAACAAACAAACTGGGCTGACCACGTGGTCAAAGTTATCCCGTCAGTTGGCAACCTTTCAAGCCACGGCTTTTGGCACATCGTGATAGGTTCAAGCGCGTCAGATGGTTTATCGTGACGAAAATGGGCTGAGTCTGCGACCTTCATCTCTCCTCCACCCCCAGAAGCAGGTCACCATCCGAGCCGGTCTGATGAAGGAGTGGGTCTAACCCCACCATTATACATACCCTCACAATGTCTCTCCATCCAAGCAGGCCTCACAGTTGCACTCCCCCATCACCACTCAACATCGACCCCTGTCTCTTACTGGAGAAAGATGTTCTCTGACCACTCTCCATATGGCTTCTCAACTACATACGAGTTCTGTGCCACACTTATAATGATATATGCAAATCCTGGTCAAGTTTAGACTGTGACCAGGTAGTGTGATGGGGTACGTGGCACGGAAGCCTAGTTTGTGTGAGTTGGGATACGAGCTGCCACTTATGTCCTCTTGTGTTTGTTAACCAGCGCCCCTCATTGTGGGAGAAGTATGCTCCATATGGCTCCTCTCTGGAATGTGTGTTTCGAGCCCGAGACTATCCCGATGGGCTAAGCTTGGGAGGCTTGGGAGGTTCCCAATTGACAATTACACTCAGACATCACAGTCAGTCTAATGCGTGTTGCGCGGAGTGGCCGAGTGGTGGTCTGAGAGTCAGGCTGTAATGGCTTCTTCGTAAAGCGATCTCTGCCTATCTCACACATGTGAGATGCCAGTCATGCAACACCATGTTGCCTGTATTTGGTGGGCCAGGTAGACATAGACGAGCTCAGTAGATACTTCAGCAGCTACGCCCGTTTCCCGCACAAGTTAACTAACCGGCTCGAATCGTTTCTAAGGTATGGGGAATAGGAATAGAGAGTGCTGTCGAAGGCTCAGCTCATTTTCCTCATCACAAACAATCTGATGCACTTGAAACTATCACAGTGCACTAATAGCCGTGGCTTGGAAGGTTGCCAACTGACGGGATAACTAGGAACGCGTGGTCAGCCCAATGTGTGTTTTGTGTGTAGTGGCTGACTGTCGGACTGAGAGTCAGGATGCAATGGCTCCTTCTAAATGTGGTCTTTATGGCACTCCCACTCAGTGGGATCCGAGCCAGGTGTGGTGGTACGCCCAGGGGCGGCTCCGGCCGCGCCAGCCACCTGCGACTACACTCATCTCCGGTTTTCTTGCCTGTGTCGTGAGACCGGGCGCAGGTGGGGGAGGAGAAGAGTAGGCGGTAACGTTAACCACCGCGATTGGAAGTTTGCCAACTGACAATTAAACTCAAACCTCGCAGTTAGTCCAATATGTGTTGTGTGGAGTGGCTGACTGGTGGTCTGAAAGTCAGGCTGCGATGGCTCCTTCTTAACGTGAAATCTGGCTATCTCACACATGTGAGATGTAAGCCGTTCAACCCCCTGTTTTGTGAAAACCTGGTGCTTGTGTTTGGGGGGCCAGATAGTGTACGTAGTACACGTAGACGAGGTCACCAGTAGCTGCGCCTACTCCCACATCAGATAACTGACCGGCTCGGACAGCGGTTTGACTGAGGGGGTGGGGGAGAGAGTGAGGTCGACAGCTTAGTGCATTTTACCTCACTATAAACAATCTGACGCCCTTGAAACTATCACGGTGCGCTTAAAGCCGTGGCTTGGAAGGTTGCCAACTGACGGGATAACTCGGACCGCGTGGTCAGCCCAATGTGTGTTTTGTGTGGAGTGGCTGACTGGCGGACTGAGAGTCAGGCTGCGATGGCTCCTTCTTAATGTGGCCTTTATGGCGCTCCAACTCCGTGGGATCCGAGCAAGGCATGGCACCAGCCACCTGCGCTCAACCTCGCCTTTGGTCTTCTTGATTCTATCTTGACCCCCGACACGGGTTGGTGAAAAGAGTGCGGTAGCTGCATGACAAGTCCCTGCACCACCATTCTACGCAGCACACTGTGGACCTCGTCGGAATCAACGGTCGAACTTTCGTTCACAAACCGTTTGTTTTTAAAAAGAGTTACTCAAACAAACACTTTGTTCTTGTATGTAAAGCTGTCGTTGGCAAAGAAATTTGCTAGAGAAAAAGCAAAGAGCATAAGATGGACAAACAGTGAGTACAAACAGGACAGTACCAAAGGCAGCTGCCGTATGTTGCATCGCCACCTGAATTAGTAAAAGTGATATTTGGTACTTTCTGTTAAAGGTTTAAACAGAACGCTGATGTGATGTAAGAAGTACCCACTTTGGATTTGGACACAAATGTCTCTTTGAAATTTAAACGTCATCGTTTCAATGACCGAACAAACTTCCTACAACTCTCTTATTGCCTCTTCATAAAAACCCTTTCTTGAATGTCTTAGTGGCCGTGATTACATTTGAGACAAGCATAACTGTAGTCCAATATTATATGACCGTTGATGTAAGGTGCGTTAATTTCACTCCTGAACCCATAAGATAGACGCTGTAGAAAATTTTGAATTCAAGCTATGTTTGATTCGTTTCTCTTCCATTTTCATAAAAATGCTCACAGCTTACAGGCCATGCAGGTCACATTGAAGTTAATGGTGCCTGCTTCGATATGTATTAATAGCATGTCTAAACGTGCTGCAAAAAGGAGAACATGGTGAGGGAAAGATTCGCTTCCAAGATCATTGAACGCAATGCTATTTGCATTGCTATTTGCGATGATATTTGCATAGAAATTGAACACTCCTCACTGTTTAAATCATGTTTCATGCTTGAGACTGAACTCAGTTGCCAGTTGCAACTCGATCGACAGAACCGAATAATGGTAAAGTGAACGTCTGGAAATAATTGGAAGTAAATGGGTGTTGTACAGTGAAGAACGCGTTTGTGCCTCCATTTCTAGCGGCCAACCCAGGAAAATGACTCACATAACTGTTGACATAAAATGGAAAATGGGTCGAAATGAATTCCACTGATGACAGCATTAGTGAGGATTAGTGGCAAAAACAACTTCATTAGCATGAGTTGAAGAAGGCACAGTCTGGCCTCCCCGAAAACGTGTCGTGTGAGTCATGCCTTTGACAGAAATAATATTACCGACAAACTCAAAGTCTTTTGATGATGCTTCGTTCTAGCAGAGCTTGTAACCACTCCATGAAGCGACGCTTTCAGCTATGAACACAATGAACTCGTTTGTTGAAACAAAGAACCATAATGCTTTTTTGACTTTTGCCAGCAACACTACTACATAAAAAGGCATAGATGTTATCTGCAACAGAGTTGTAACCATAAAAAAGACATAGGAGGTCAACCTGCATTAGTCTCAGAGATGTTTAAAATACCAAGATTAAGAATAGTGCATTTTCTTATGTTAATATTGTAACCAAGGCTCTCTTATTTCATTTTTACTACATTTTAATAATCTATTGATTAAATTAAAGAGAAATGTGAAAATCAAGGAGCTGGAGGTTACCACGGAAAGGCTGACCACGTGCCCCAACTGTTTACACAGGTTCATTTTCGTCTGCCGAATGTAGGACTTTTCAAGGAAGCGCAATGTACGAGTTGTTTGTGTCCGAATTAGTACTCGTAATGGTGTTTTAGGGCCAACGGAGTGACAAGTATCAAGCAGGTGATAACGGAAGAACGCGGAATGTTGTTTTCCTCCTTTAAAAGCCCTCTGGACAGGTGCTCAATGGACCTGGCTGCCAATTGTCCTTTGCGCTCGCCCGATGTACTTGCATCTGCAAGTGCGTGTAAATTCATCAATGCAATTTGAAGTGGAGCGCACTGGCAAGGCATCCTTAGCTCGAGGGGCTTAGTAGGAGTGCAAAATATGTGAGTTCGGCAGCGGTGTATGTCCTTTTAAATGTGCATCACAGACGTTATCTGATAGTATTTAAAACTGTGTCACCCTTAAAGGGCTACGATATAAAAACGGGTTATTTGGGAACTGAATGTTCAGTCAATTTTGGCCGTAGAGGGTCGCTATACTTGTCATTGAAGGCTACTGGATACCCTTGCTTAAGTAAAGTTAATTTAAAGCAGGCCATTTTGCATTCAATGTCTCAACAGAGCAGATGTTTCGTGACCTCCGGCAAAGAGTTTTAACGAAGTTAAGTTTCCATCGTATGGGTACAAAACTCAAGAAATGCAAATATTGTCCTTTCCATGAATTTGTATGGGAAATGCTTCGTCTTATATATATATATATATATATATATATATATATATATATATATATATATATATATATATATATATATATATATATATATATATATATAGAAGCTCCACTTTATTTTGATGGTTAAATTTCAAAAATTTCAGCAAAAAAGTTCCTCCATTCACAGTGAAGAATCGTCCTTGAATGCGCCTCTAAATATCGATAAATTTGGACTTCCTTCAAAATGTTGCCAGCGTCTTGCGCTGATGACCTCATTTTGTTGTTCGAATAAACAAATAGGGTTAAAATTCAGTTTAAAATGGGTGAAATAGGTCAATCGACGTATATATAAGAGGATTCACAGGCGAATGGAGAGCAGAAAAGACGGCGGCTCAAGTTCAAAAGCCCGAATATGTGAACGTCCTGGAAGGAAAACTGATTATCCTGCTCCTTTTCTATGGTAAATTTGATCTTTGGGTGGAGGTTATTCATAGTAGAAAAGTAAATCTTCTGCCACTTGAAGGTTCTCAACGATCGCGAATAGATCATCGATATATTCTCAGTAAAGTGTGGTCATATTCAATTTGGAACCGATGTTTTCTTCCGGATGTCTCCTAAAGTTGTCAGCAAAGGTCGGACTAAGTGAACTTCCATCGATTTGTCTATATAATTAGTCTTTAAATAGAAATTGGACATTCTTGGTGCACAATTTTTATACTTTCCGTAATATTGCTTGTAAGTCAAGAACCGAAATCGAACGGGTTCTTATTCCTTGACTAGCTACTGTGCTAATCTGTGATAAGGTGAATTATATACGGAAAAGAATTGGCCTTAGAGGTATATCCGATTTTAGTGTTTTTCGTAATCCACATAGTCTAGAAATCTACGTACCCCCTTGGTTTTGGGGGATAGCGCTGTTTTGCAATCCATCAGATTACTATCCAGCAAAAGTTTTATTATTTTCCAGGTGATATCTTCCAATGCCTTGGTGTATTCTTTCTCTCACGTTTCTAAATGGAATTTGCTTTGATCATTTAAAATGGCTTTCATTTTCGTAACATAGTCCCTGTGATTGAGAATGAAAGCCCCATGCTCTTTGTTCGGTTAAGAAAATATTAGCTGTTTGTTATGTTTCCATGCCGATCGTGCAACTAAATGATCTTTAGTTACGTTGCGTTATTGAGGCGCTTCCATACTGGGAGCGAAATGGCACAAATTTTACTTTCAGTCATCCCACGTCGTCAATTGATCTGGAGTATTACCTCGGATAGTTGAGAATTCAAGCACACAACTTGGGCTTCAAGTTCAAACTGGGTAAATTCCTTTGTTCAAAACACAAAAATCCAGTCTTAATGATAAAGCCTCTGTTTGCAGTTTATCAAGTTTAATGTCAGATATATTAAGAATAAGTTCATCTGTGTTCAGAGGAAAAATATATCCGGTAGGTTGTTTACTTATTGACTTCAATAACTTAAGGCAAACGGATTCTCTGGGCTTCTTTTGTATGATATATGCATGTTTCATGAACATTGACCAACAAAATAACTTAACTTATCGAGAACATGTTTCGTCTGATGCAGGCGGGCCTTGCTATTGCCAACCACCTCAACCAAATCCTCTATCTTTGATTGTGCAAACGGTCAAAGTTTTTAATATCAAAAGTAATTTCCTTTGACGAAGTACCTTGTAAGAAAATGCCTGTTTGTTTGAACTGTTATACGCTAAAAGAGGCAGTGGTAAGTGATAAATTGTCCTAACCTAAAAATGTTCAAAAACAAAATAATTTATTCAAAAGCCAAAGTCGTAAACTACGGCTATATGAAAATCAAGATATTCTTTAATTGAGTGTAATATTTGATTGGTTTGTTCACAAATTAATGTCTGAAAAGACAATTTTGTTAGCAGCCGTTTACTTTCGATCCATTCATTTCAAACCTGTACATTTGCATTGCTAGTAAAGTAAGTAAACAAAAGGGGTTGGTAGAGAAACTACGTCACAACTAGGGTGGGGAGAAGGGAAACAATACTCTCCGTGTCTTCTGTTTAGCTTGGAATGGTGGGCAACAGTACACGCTTGAAGACAATTTTTCAAAAGCAGACGCAAACTCGTAAGACTGTTTTTCGGCTTTTGCAATGGTACTTTTTGTAACTCTAAATCAGAGGTTACATCTGCAGAGAAAAGTAAATAAAAATAGTTAAACACAAAAACAATGAGTCAGCGAATGGAGAGATACAGTCCTCGTAGGATGGCGGAAGTTCTTTAGGACACATACAAGTTGTCCATCATTTTAAATACCCTATTGTTTGCCATTTGCTCCATGCCTTCAAGGTATTCTAAATATAGTGTCCGCTACCAAAATGCCAAGTCTTTGATTTCTCAACTGCCGCCGAGTAAAATTTTCTCCGATTGACTCTCAGTACTTTATCATTGTAAATTGCAGCATCCGACTTCTTGGTGGTCTCTTTGAGATGCATAAGCATTTTTGTTGTCGTTGGGAGGCAAACTTTCGAGAATTCTCTCCTTTAACATATTTACTTTCATCAGGCTACTTTGCAGTGCATACAAAGCAGGCATAACCACGTGATCTAATAGCTGTGCTTGAAGGAGTGACAGAGCCAAGCTGGAAAGGGTAGTGATAGTGTCTCCGGGAGACATATTCATTTTATTCGGGGCATTGAGACGCTTAGTGAAATTTTAGACTGATGTAATAGATAACGTTTGCCAAAATATCTCCGTCAGCCAAGCGGTAGGTGGCTTATTTACTCGGCCGAAAGCAGATGACTTCGGGAACGATGTTACAAATTGCCAGATTTGCTTAAGAGAAGAATATCCTGGTTGTTAGCCCATTCCATGTTGGGAAAGTTGTTCTTAAAAGTGACTTCAAAAACGGACATTAAACAACCTCAGTTTCGAGAACAACCTATGTAGACGGAAATTTGCAGTTTTTATAGTGGCAAAGTTATTTCTATCTCAGATTGTAATACGTCTGTTTTGCTTTTCAAAAAATCACATTGCTTGATAAAAATTCCTACATATCACAATTTTATCTGCCAATGGAACAGTAGTGATCGGACACTAGCTGTTCAAAACGTTGACCGCAGGATATTAATATTCCATTTCGGCTAACTTATGGATTCTGTATAATTACGTCAAACGTTGTCATTCAGCGTTGTAATTTCCGTCAACCAGAGCAAATGTCATTAAAATTACAATTAAGTGCTATTTTAAGGCACAAAATTGTCTCAAATTACCGATAAAATATCACACCGGACGAGTCACTAGCATACACTCGAACCGTTACCTAACAAAAGCTCATTCGGAACCATTGCATTGGTTGGAACTCCAGAAAATTAATGCCAGTTGACTGAGATGGAAGGCAGCATTAAGGAGGCAGTTTAAGGTCTTCTGCTCTCACTCAGTGTTATAATTGCCATTTGGAAGCTGAGTAAAAAATTTCACTTGGGGACTCAACAACACAATCCTATGCTTCCGAAATGTAAATTTTTTAGTTTAATTCCTAAAAACGCACTAACCCGGATATTGGTGGACATTTTATAACAACGGTCAACCACTACTGGGTGGTGAGTTATATTTGTGCAGTTTAACATTTGATTGGACTGACTTGAAGTGCAGAAAAGCCTTTGAAAGCAATTCCCCCTGAATCAAGTATAAAGATGCATCGTTTCGAGTGCGTGTTGCTTTTACTGATCTGGCCTGTTCGAAGGTTGGAATGAATTCACATTTAACTGGCTGATGACAAAAAATACCGAACTGTCATTCGAGTTCCCATTGCCTCTGTCGGTAATATTTATCGATAGCCTTGAATGGGCCTTCACCATGTAGATAACAATACTTTTTCCATGGTATGTCGAATGATTTCGTCCGATGCCGGCTTCTGGTTATTTATTTGAATTATGCAGAAAGGCATATCTTATGAGCGATTGTCAGCCTTCACTAAGTTTATTTGCAGCATTACCGGACTTACAGATATCTAGAAAAATGCAGTCGATCACTCTATGACAGGCCACTGCAAGGGCCACCTGGAGTTTTCTGTTCAATTTGTAATGGATTTGAAAATACCGGATATGTTCAGATATCATTGGAAACGGAAGGACAAGAACTTCAAACCTTAGAAACCTCAAGTAACCCGTAGTTAGTCTCAATTCGCATGTACTCTAGTGAATAAAAAAAACACTAAAATGTAAGAAATTCCCTAGGTTGAGCAAGAGGCCGCGAATAATCTGAGGTGGCTTTCTTCGGGAAATCTTTTCGGTGCCAAATTTGCTGGTATACAAAAGTTGAAGAGGTCTTAGCAGGATAAATTTTCGGAGCACTATAGCAGAATTAAAACAATAAGAGTGCCTCCTTTTGCAAACTGCCTTAGTCAGCTATATGGTCGGGTGATTCCGATATGGCTTCTATTGTATTTTATTTAGGAAAAGAAAAAAAATGTGGACTTGGCTAGCAAAATCTACCTAGTTCCCATCTGTTATCCTTACTGGCAAGGATTTAGGCAACCTGGGTAGATGCACAAGGCAAGCGCGCATACTGGTTTTGCGGCTAGTACTTAGTACTTACCTTCATTTCATAAATCAAGCGGCATTGTGCAATGCCTGCACCACAGGTTCTGTGACTTCTAAAATGGGTTTCTCTTGCATAGATGGGTATGTACTGTTAGTATCTCTTATCAGTTCTTTTGAAGTTCCCGCCAGTTTAAAACTATGTTGTTTTGTGTGCATGTGTTCAAGCAATTAAATGAATCTGGCCAGCGTGGGAAAGCCCTTCTGTGTGTCAGCCTAGAGAGTTTTGTGGCATTTTGAAAACTGCCTGCCTCACCCCTCTGACTTTGCTTTGGCAAAGCAGCCTTCATTGATGTCCAGGAACGAAAGCAAGGCGAAACAATGGACCTTAAAACATTCATGGGGGAGCAGATAGCGGGTCCCCTAGGAATGCTGGGACCATTTGTACTCTTGAAACCATGGTGCCGAAGGCGTTACCGAGATAAAATGGAGAGCAAGCAGTTTCGTTTCATATAAAAATGCCAACAGATTTTTTGCTTATTGTATGTTTAGTCAGTAAGTTTGAGCAACTTGCACAAAAGCGGTTTCAAGTCAGCATGTAAACCATATTACAGAAAACCAATTGTGTGAAATGTAAACTTAACTTTAGAGTTTATGAGGCTAGTAACAAGAATATCACTTTCTTTATCGAGAACACTATCCAAAATAACAAGGGCCGGGAGATGACTACATTAACTGCCAATCACTTCTAACCTTGACGTAAAGATCTTCCGTTAGGACGCTAAGGAAATAATGCTACTTTAATCTCGGGGGTTTAGGTTAGATTCGTCTCTTCATTGCGTGAGGAAACTTTATGGAAGTTATCAGAAAAAGCACCAAAGCATTCGTTGATAAACGCCCACCGATAGCTAGCGGAACTCACTCCTCCCGTTCTGCTTTGGGGCTCAATCTCGAGTCTCACCAGCAGCCACACGACGGCTACCAGCGTAGGCAGAGTAACATTGCCGGCAAAGACTACAGAGGCAGGAATGGCCATTTTTGGCTTACTAGCTCTCATCAGCCAGTCATACCCGACGCCCAATGGTTAGAACTTGCAACTTCAGCTAAACTGGTCACGGGTTCGAGCCTCGGTTGGTGCACAACCTGACGTGATGATAACAGTTTGCCTGCAATGTTAATAAAACACCAAACCTTGGAACTTTTGGACAAATCAGTTTGTTTAGCTAGCTTGCGATGCAATGATTATAAACAGTAGCATTCTAAAGTAACGAAACGGTTGGAAGGAATGCATTCCTAACTCAAATACGGTATGCCCAAATCCTTGTGAAATGTTAATTGGAATCGTTCGGTTCACATTAATATTGAAAAGATTATATCATGAAGTTTAAAAACAGTGACTAGTAAGATACAGAATCGCAAGGAAAACTTCAATTTTTAAAATTATATAAGCTCGAGCCTTTTTCAGCAGCTCGAGCGACCAGTCTTTCAGCCTGCTACCTTTGCGTTTATCAGTTATACTTAAAACGCATGCAGCGTGATCCACAGAATTTCTTTTCCCTGTCTAAAATGTTTGAGACGTAAAAAAGAACTTCTCTACAAGCTAGGCCTCCATAGCAGTCTGAAGGACGTTAACGTCTTAACAAAAAGGGAGATTTCCTGATTAAATGATATGTTTGTTAGTCAGATTTGCCTCTCTGTCTACATCTTCCTTTCCGCTTTCCTCTGCTGAACTCTGGAGGAATCTTAAGTGTCTGCCTGGTCAATGTGGTAAACTGCAACATGTTGATGCTGATTTAAACTCTTTAACTGAACATTTAATCCACTCTTCTACTGACTCCAATCCCCCTCAAACAACCGCTCACTTCTAACAAGCGTTTTTTTCCTGTATCAGTGGAAATAGTGGAGAAATACCTGAAACGATCCGGATGATGGCTCACCCTTTATTCTAAAATATTGCTGCTCTCAGATTCCCCCTATTTTTACACACCTTATGAACATGCCCTACATGGAGTCAACGATTCCTGATGTTTGGCCTTCAGCAAGCATCACCCCTATCCCTAAATTGTCTGCCAATTTTGATCCTATCTTTCCGTCCAATCGCCCGCTCTTCCGCTTTACTAAAGCTTTCTCAGCGAGTCACCCTCGATATAATTAAGCCATTTTCCTCTAATTTCTCCGACCCATTACAATTTGCACATAAGGCCAGCTGTAGTAACCTAGACACCGTTGCCTTTGTGGTACGTTTGGCTCTAGGAGATTTACTTCAAAATATATGTAATTATATGCAAAAAAGTTTTTTAATAATGTGATTTTTGAGGATCGTGAAAGGTCTGCTCAAATTGGAAAAGACTCGTCTATTTATTAATTTTGAGATATAAGAATATAATGTGGCTCATATACATTCCAAAATTTTACATGCCATGTCTTGAATACCTTAAATAGCAATATTTGATTTTCCTTCAATAGAAGGTACACAAATTCTAGTTTTTAAACGTTAATTGAATGTCACACAACAAGTAGGGTAAACATTATCCGTGAATGATAAAACATCTGAAACTTGAACCCCATTCCTATTGAATACAACATATGAAAACTGAATTAACTACAAACTGGGTGCAATAAAGCATATTTTTGTGCATGTTTTCTATACAGATGGAAAAATGAATACTACTTAAATAAATATTTTAGAGAAAACGATATCTGTGGACGGCCGAAATGACGCGTATTCAAAATCCAGCGATCTGGCATGGCTGAAATATCAAGTCATTATGCTGTATGACAGTAAAGATGACTACTTCCTCAAATATATCCTTTTTAGCCTAAATAAAACTCGAAATTACGGTTACCATTTCATGAAATTCGTCAGCTACGGTAATTTTGTAAATCCTAAGCAATCGGAAGCGCAGATATTCCTACATCCGATTATATTTGTATCCTGGGAATATATGCGTTACATAACTTATGATGATCTTTGTCTTCCATTCTAAAATCGTAATTATATTAAAAGTCATTTAAAAAGAAAACGCGGAATCCATAAACAGTGACATTTTTGGGTTACATTTGCAAAGGTGTCAGAAATGGTGGTATGGGAAAGCTCAAAGTTCACAATATAGGAATTTCTGCACGATTAATTTATATGTCAATCCATCTTGGGAACAAGCTTGCAAATTTCTGTCCAAAATCATATTCAAATATGCCGCTTACTATTTAATATGGCAGGACAATTGTAAGGTGTAAAGACACAAAAGAATAATTTCAATAGCATTTTGCCTAAATTAAATAGAAGCTTGATTTTTCCAGTTGATTACTGGGTTGAGCCGACTAGATTCGTTTGATTTTATTGGCGCCAGTCTTATTTTTTATTTTTTGGCGCATCAATCCTAAATTTACGAAGCTATGGGCTATTAGCTACATGTCAAAATCTGTAAAGTCCTATCAAATCAGCAGTTAAATTTTGGCATATATCACGAGCTGCATATGTTTATCATTCGCCGGTGTTGTTCCACCGACAGGGATTTGACATTGCTTTCATTATAAAACACAGAACTCCGACTTCCATCAAGCGGCAAATTGCGAGTAGCTTACATAGGGTCTCGTATGTAGATGTTTGACGCTATTTCTTATCGTGATCTTCAGTTGAGGTTTCCCGCTGCCCCCTTAACGCTCCTGGTTGCTTAGGGGCTTTTCTGAATCCAACCGGTGCTAACTGAACCAAAAGGACTTTTTTATTTTCGGGACGATAAATTAAAAATGAGAGTAGTTTCAGGTGCTCGGCAAAGCTGGCTTTTCATTTGAAGCCAAGGTGTAACTTATTGCTGCTAACGGCTCTTAGCACTTGAAAATTACTTCAAAAATCTTTGCGGCTGCCGTGTGCAAACCTTTGACATTGAGCAGAGAGATTTTGCAGGGAGACTGAGACGTGCAAAATATTTTGAGCATTTCAGCTAGAGCAAAATCTACATACATATATTATTTATTCCCAGGATTAAGGTGTTTTTGTTATAAAAAAATGAGTTTCGGATTTTTCCCACATCAAATTGTTTGAAGTTGCCTACGCCAGTCGTAGACGTCAAATGTAGAAATCCAATTTGTCCCAAGAATAAAAATTTATAGATTGCTGTGTAGTGTCTTTGCTATGTCGGGTCTTGTCACCTCAGAAGTAAGTGCATTTAACAATTATTAACTCTGCAGTGCCAAGCGGCAGCTTGATGTTGATGCGTTTTGGGACAGGAAGTACAAAAATATGCAATAGCAAGCCGACTATTGAAAATAAGAATCTGTCAACTCTTTAATAATCGATAAAGTGGCACAAATAGAATATTGCCAAATGGAAAGGATGTTCCGACGAATCACAACCCAATTTCAGGAGAAAAAAGTGAATGCTTTATATCCAGGGCTTAGCTGATATATCCTATTTACGGCGCAGTTCCAAGACAAAAGTCCAGAAAAGATTTAAGCCTATATTCTGCCGCTGCATGACAGATGTAAAATGGTTTCGGCTCCTCGAGAGGTCTCTTAGCGTTCTGCGTGTATGCTGGTGGGCACTCGATTTATGGTAGCAGTATTCTGTTCGGGTAGACAAGATGCAAACGGCTGATTGCGTCGAATTAAAAAGCATTATCTGAAACCTATTTTAAGCTCAAGAAATTTGATACCTAACAATACCTTTTGTTTCAATTAAAACTAAGCTTTTTCAAAATAATTAGTTACTAAAAATGTCGAAGTATCTAAAATTTTTGGCTGAATGCAGTTCTACGCGGACGTGTAGGAATGTTGCAGTCAATTCTGTCTCAATGAGATAATTATGCTATTGCAATAAAGTACCATCTTCAAAATGGCAAAGATCTTTGTAAGAGGCACTATGCACTTTTGCAATAAATAGGCAGAACACTAGGTTAATCAACACTGAAAATAAGCTGCTCTTAAACAACAAGTAAACAGTTTAAAGCACGGACGATAGACCATTTGAAAAATCTTAATATTTTCTGCAAAAAACATAAGCAGCTTTCTGAAAAGTAGGGTCGTTATATAAATTCCAAGAAGTTCCTGGAGAGAATTTGTAAAGACTTTGGTTACGGGCCATTATAATGCAATCTGTATTTATCTTATGGAGTACTTCGTTAGCGTGCCGTAATACCCATGCCTTGGCTTATGTTTTATTCAAGATAGAACAAACAAAATTCATATACAGCCCATCTCTCTGTTGCCCCTGCAGCGCGCAAATATGCTGCTTAAACCATCTTTAATCACGTAAAATTAAATGCAAAACATTATGTACGAAGATTTCCCACTGATACACTGGCTGTACCAATTCAATTGGATGCTTATGCTCCTAGGAAACAGGAAACGTCTGTACATTAGTTTTTACTTGAACCAAACACGAAGTCACCAAAGGCAATACAAAATTCCTATCGAAATATGTCCACTAAGACGAGAAAATTTCACAGAAAAAAACCTTCGGACGATTTAATGTTTAAAAATTCATGTTGACATAGCCAAAGTACGAGTAACATTTCCGCTTAAGATACGCCATTGTGTTTTCTTAGAGCCACTGTATATAATAATGTACCATTTTTCTACAGGTGTCATATTTGACTTAAGGGTTGAAATTTTCCTAGTATGAGATCAAATTCACGAAACTAGGGGTGTTACTCTGTTTTTCCCTCAAAATGCTATTGAATTATGTACGCTTTCGTTTACTTTGACGGTCGTATATTACCCAATGAAGACTAACTATCCATGGATAGCGTTGATACTTTGCTGGATAACGTTTCTACTAGAAGCCTTGGTTTCTGCGTTCAATACGTTATGCGAGAGATTGCTCTTTAAAGTTTCCTGTAAATAACTAATCGTTAGATCTAACATAAAGTTTAACATTTTGTTTTGCATAGTTCTGCAGTTATCATGGTCCTTGTAGATGAAGGTTGATTATTTTTCTGGGTAGGCTTTTCTGTCTTTTCGAAGGTTTTCGGGTTCTTTCGGTTAAACCAACATTTATATAAGCCTTGCTAAAATTCCCTATGCGGTTAATTTAACGTTTCTGCGTTTGGTTTTATGTTGGTGGTTGCTTAAACTCGTCTGAATAACATTTTGTAACTTTCTTTTGGCCATTTGCAGCATAGAAGCTCGACAGCTGCCAAAATCTTTTTAAATTCTGGTCATATCCCCTTTTGCTCTTTGAATCTCAATGGTTTCTGGTTGATAATTAAATTTCCACGATGACACCAACCAAAGTTTTATCTCATGTGGCTGTCAAGGTTTGAAATATGATAGAAGTGTCCACTTCAGAAAAAAAATCTTACGCTAACCTTTGTGTAAAAAGGTTATTCCAGCTTTATTAAAGTGGGTTAAAGGGTTAAGGAAGACATCTCAATATGTCAAAAAGAATATGAGTCTTTTCGCAAAACAATGTGGTCGTTTGTCATAGATCCAGGTTCCTTTCGAAACGTCGGTGAGAAAACAAACCAGTTCCGGTGAGAACTAAAGTTAGCGGAATTTCATTCTGGAACTCTCACCTCTGCAAATATAAATTCGCATGAATATAAGACTTCATATTAATATAACGGAAGTACTAACGGTCTTCCTTAGACCTTTGTTATTTGGGCTGCTACAAAAGGCATTGCTTTAATTATTAATAAAAAGGGAATAAGAACGTCGTTGTGGATTCTTAAATCCATATAGAATTTAAATTTTAAACCAAGCATGTACTGTTTGTATGTTATTTTGCGTGGAATATTATGAGCTTACGATAAACGCACATAACCAAATTCAACTATATTGCCTTGACTGAAATTTAAAGCTGATGAAACAGAGGCTGAATTTTTTTCATTTCCCGGGGTTAACTTCTGTTTAGGTAGCATACAAATCCTAAAATATGTCAACCATGGCGCATAGACATGGAAAGTATCCTAATTCGTCAGCCAAAACAATAGCCTATAATCTTCCCATTATTGCCCTGACAGGCAGAAATTAAAAAATATTTTGTTATTCTTACTAGTTTTCCCCTTCCATGTGAAGCGCAAAACGCTCGGAGGTCCAAATAAGACGAGGCAGTAGAGAACGCGAAAAACATTTTTTTAAAGTCTAGGTATCATTTTTTGATCTACAGAGTTTTTGTACAGACTTTGGAATACATTGTGCCAGCTGATAAAGTTGACACGCTGAATAGTAAATAGAAAATTTTTTTATTAAAGTCAAATTTAACAGACATTTTGCCATATTGACTACCTGTCAAGTAATAAATTTCCAAGGAAAAGAGGAAGCTCAAAATTGGGGGGTTTATTGAATTTCTCTTCTTGTGAGCACCCACGTACAAACCTAATGAGTTTCCGTTCTACGACAGTTATGCTAGCTTCGCTATCGTACTAAGTACATGAAGCAATTTAATTTTCGCAAACGGGAGATCTTGTTATGTATAAATTTATCTTTAAAAAACTTTAAAATAATAAGACTTCTCCTTAGATAGAAAGTGTAACTTTACTTTACCAATATACTTTCGATTTCAAATAAATAAGATGGCTTTTACTGGTTTCTGATCAAAAGTGCCTGAAAGATAACGGAACGTTTAAGCAAAGAAGATGGATGAATGCTCATCTCAGGCCTGCGTCACAGATTCCCAAAATATGGGTATTAAAATAACAGAAAGCTTTCCAAAGCTTTTCTTACTGCGTGCCAGCAATTTGCTTTTAGTCTTGCACTGACTAAGTGCAAAAATAAAGCTCACTGTGTGGAGCAGCTATCACATCAGTACTTTAATTTCCCTTGGATATCAACACAATTCACAAGTCGAAAAGAGAAAAAACTGGTTTGTTGAACTTCTGTAAAGGAAATCCAATCGTCTAAGTTGAAGTTTGCTAAAACGCCAGCCCAGACTTTAATTGATTTAAAGTTGTCTTGCTCGAACTTCTGTATAATATTGCGCCTGCATTTTCCAAATGAAAACTCGACATTAAAATTTAGCTGAAGATGCGGTAGGGAATTAAAAGTGATAATATTTTTAGCTAACCTCTCAAAATGACTGAATAAATTTCTTCCGTGTCAAAGGTTGCTCACTGTGATGGCCTTTCGCTCCGATATGAGGCGACAAGAAATAGTAATAATAACCTTGTGTAATTTCACTCGAATCATGCGCGACTGAGAAACCTGTGAAAAATCTACATAATCTGACCCTGGATATGTCACTGAAGAAGTTTTTTATGAGCCAGTCCTCTATCCACAACTTAGCGTATCAGAGGCCCTGATAAATGTGGAGAAAATTGGATGCAATTTATCGGGAAACCTGTCAGGAGAAGTGTTTCCTGAGAGCACCGAGGACGTTATTCTTAACTGAGGCTGAAAAGGAATTGCCTCCCGGCCGCGAAAGGATGGATAATTTAGTCCGATAGCGCGATCCACGCAAACGCTAATGAATGAGTAAATGTGTACAGTGCTGGGATGCGGGGGGTGGAAGCGCATCTGGAAGGCATACATTACACTGAGCAAACAAGCATACCTTCTGCAGTTTAAATCACAAATCTTCATAGATTGCCTCGTAATTTTCGCTTATGGTTGCTGACCAAACGCTATGCGCCCCTGTTTCAGTCCTGCCGTTGAATATCTTCGAAGGAAATAGGGATTTAAGGACAACTGCTGGCACAGGGTATCATTTGCATAGGAAGAAAAGTGATTTTTTCTCCCTTCCGTGGAACTATACCTAAGAGTACAGTGATTGACCTAAATTATGCAGTCCTGTTGAAATTTGATTGGGTAGTAATATGTATACTTGGTCACGTTATTTTGATTTTTTAATGAAAGAAAGCGTTTTACTCAAGAACACTGCATTTATAATCGTGTATATTTTAGGAAACCAGGAAGGATTTGGGCAAACTCGGGGTTTGCCGAACATCCAATAAATTTCATATGCTTTTAAATACCATGGAAGCAACCTTATAATTTTTCTGTGTTGTGATATAAAAGAACGTTTGTTTAAAATATATGTCTTACGAAACCGAAAAACCTGATCCTAAATCTATGGAAAGCAGGCGAAGAAAAGTGTAGGGAACCACATCGTTTTACGGAAAAGATGAATATATTCATCTTTAATTTTTTTATGTGCATGTGTGACATTTTTTACGACAAATAAATTTTTTTGTTAATATATTGATTTAAAACATCGAGAAAATGACCGCAAGCAAAATAAATATATGTTAAAATGAAGATGGTGGCCCACAAAAGGATATATTATATTTGAAGAATATCTTAGGATACATTTTTGTATATTATAGTTTACGCTTATTCTGAATTTTGAAACGGAAAGGGTATAAGATTAGCAGTTTTTGCCGAGCTTTAGTATGAATTTAGTCAATTTGCTGTGTAGCTGCAATCTTTTTAAGGCCCAGTTAAATAAACAAACTTAGACAAACACTCTCCAATACAGAGAGAAAAGTGATTTGTTTAATTTTCAGCAGAGAACCTACAAATAATTTTAAATAAGGTTAAAATTCTGTCAAAGTCTTCCAGTTTTATCCTGTTTTAACTTAAATATGTGTAAAGTACATGAAAATTCATCAGTTGACTATCTACCTTGAGTACTTTCTAAAGAGGTAACTTACTCAGGAAAGTTTTTGTAAGAATTGACCAGGTATATTAATTGGCGAATTTTGTTGTGGACGTCCAGCGTCCTCAGAAATTAGTTTTCATGATTGGATGAAGCTACAAATACGCCCCAATACGCACTACAATGAATGTCCAGAAACTAACTATTCCAGCATAGGCTTTTAAGAAATATCTTGTTTTGCAGATAAACATATAGCACAATCTAAATTTATGATCAAGGATAATCTTTAAGTATTCACCGGTATTTTCAGGTCTACTCAATACAAATACCGATAAGCGCATTTGACGAAATGAATGTTCTTTTAATATACAAAAACAGGTATGCTTAAGATTTCACTTTACAACTCTATTTAAATTTTGCAGTCATAATTATAACTAAATTTCACTTTTTCAGAATTTGCCACTAAGGTAAAACTGCTGGTATTTTTACGAAAAGTAATAGTCATATTAATTAATAAAAAGCGTGTTAATCTCGGTAAACATAAGCACTTTCTATCTGCAGGTGAAGGTGGTATCGACACAGCTCTGCGACAGGTTTTGCTCAGAGCACCAACTGCGCATGAGATGCCAACGAAATGCTTAAACACCTACTTATGCAATTGTTTATTGCACTCTCCATATCCGCGTCCAAAAAGCATCAGCTCTCACATCAGTGAGAATCTCATGGGGGTCAGCATGAGAAGGAGCCATTGAATTGGCTCTCAGTCTTTGAGTTCGTCACTTCAAACACAATCGCAGACTGCTTGACGGTCGATGTCGACTAGGTCCACCGTGTGGGTCACAGCATGGTGTCACAGGGCCAGGTATATGCAGGTGATTTATGTTTAAGTGGTAGAAGACTTGCGCTGCATATAACGCACTGTTTGCTCCGCTCACACGTGGGTCCGGCGTCACGACCAAGTCAAACTTGTAGACGAGGGAGTGTGAAGATGCCTGACGTGGCTAGAGCCGTTCCTCGATGTGCCGCCAAACCTAGGTTTGATCCCACGTAGTGGGAATATCATCGAGGCCACACTAAGAAGGAGATATTGCACCCTGAGTCTCAGTCCACCAGTCAGCCTCTCAAAATCAACACACACCGGGCTGACTACGAGATCATCAATCGCTCGTTGAGGCCCTGTGTTAGACAGGGCAATAGTTCAACGATGTCGTTTCGGGTGGCAAAGGGGACATCAGCGTCGTATTGCCCTGTCTTTGAGCGGTCACTCTAGAAGAAGATGCAGTCGGCAATTACCTCCACCGACTGCCCCAATTCACGGAATCAGATCTCACTAAGAGTAGCGATGCCCACCTTGCAGCGCACCACTTCTCGGGCGACTTGTGCCCTCCACCTTTCCGGCAGATTACTCCTTGTATACTCTAAAAGAAGGCAAATATTCCAGGCTGCCAGAGTGAATGAATTCATTATAACATTCCATGGGGTTTAGCAGGCTGCATGATGACAGAGATTATTATTTTTTTATTATTGAGAAAGTTGCTTTTAAATATGCTATTCACGTTCAACGTGCAGATGGCATAATTCCAGCATTTGTTAAGGCACCTTTTCTATCCCCGCCCCACGAGAGAATAAGCATTTCTGCCCCTAAATACGGCTGCTCAGACATCGCAGACGAGTGTCGAACTCCGCTATGAGTCATGACTTTAGTTATCGGAAGAACGACTCAAGTTAGTCTGGACCGCCTATGAGATTGCATGTCGTATTATTCGTAGGATTTTTGAAATTGGCAAGGCGGGATGAGGAGAGCTGTTAACCGACGGGAAGGGGAAGCATAAATACCGGCTTTGGAGACAGCGCCAAATACCCTCAGGTAGTTTAGCCCACTGGTCTAGGTGGTTACCGGGGTGTGGCTGCTTGGCCGTCTACAGGTGTCGTATTATTCGTAGGATTTTTGAAATTGGCGAGGCGGAATGAGGAGAGCTGTTAACCGACGGGAAGGGGAAGCAGAAATACCGGCTTTGGAGACAGCGCCAGATACCCTCAGGTGGTTTAGCTCACTGGTCTAGGTGGTTACCGGGGTGTGGCTGCTTGGCCGTCTCTATGTTCGGGGAGCTACAGGTGAGGGTTTGGTGCCAGTTAAGAGACGCTAGATTTAGTCACCACCTGCAGGAGGCAACTCATGCCATCTGCGATCTTCACGTGGAACTCATTACTGGACAACCCCGCAACCCACGCACACACATATGCACGCACGACAGTTCGAACATCGGTTCCGACGATATCTTCCGTTTGCCCCACAGCAGGGTGGACCCAGGGACGATGAATTGCGCGAAATTTAGTTGATAGTGATAGTAAGCCTGTTTAGCATTTATCGCGCACTCCCCTCTTTTGCCCAACTGGGCCCGGCGTCAAGACAGAGTCATGACGACTGGAGGCGGAAGAAGGTGCAGGTTGCTTGTGCGGCGCGAACCGGCACCCAGACGTGCCACCACACCCAGTGGTACGGCATTCGTGATGGGTGCACATTCCCGTTAACGCCTGTCATGTCCTGATCTAGCAGCCATGTTGGTCCGTTATATCTACCGCATTGTAGGTGCGCATAGACACCGCTCACCACGTGGACCTAGTTATCCCGTCAGATGACAGCATTTCAAACACATCTGGTTCATATAGCCCAAGCCTTCCTAGTCCCGGCGTACTTTTCGAAAAAAAGTTCAGTGACGAATTGCTTAAGAAACTAATTCTGCAGCACCCTACCACTGTAAGTTGACTGTATTTTACAGAACACACGTTCGTTTTATTACATTAGACCGTTGCCCAAGTATCATATGTCCGCCCCTGATATCGACGTACCGCATCAATGCCCTTCAGAAGTCCAAAAGAATGCAGTGGACGAACCTAGTCAATAACCTTTGTAGTTAGATGAAAAATAACACCATCACCCTAAAATTAACTCCCAAATTGCGCTCTACCTCGTGAACGCCCAATCCTAACACCACTCCAAAAGCAATGCAGAAGTACGTGCAGAATGACTCCGAGATGGATGCTAACAGAACCAACCCCCTATAATAACCACAGTTTTGAAAACCACATTGTTGATAGAAGCGAAAAGATGAGTTCCAGGAAGTTGTTCAGGAGGATAAGATGTGATCACTGGAACAAGAATTTCATTGGTCTCATTCATTCTCACTTGAACCCATCATCAGGGCTCGAGTGCGAATCAGAAGCGTCAGGCTAATACATTTATTGTCTCATCAATCGCATCTTCTCTTCTTAAAACTACATTGCATACTTAGTTCTGCGTCTTTCGATCCTTCAACCTTGTCCGGATAACCAAAAAGTCATCATAATTAAGTGTTACCCCACATGCATAGATGTTAGTCTCATGTACAGTCTGTGATCGACCAGATGCAACATGCCGAAATTTACAATGGATTGATAATCCTTCGCAAACCGGAATCAATGGATGTACCAAAATTTTCGAATATTAATGAACGACCTTAAGCGAATTTGACATTTAAAGGAATATGTAAATTATTATTAATTTATTGAGAAATACTAACTTTTTGAAAAACCAATAGTGCTGAAAACATTAAAAATCGCCGTTATTGTGACCAATAAATTTAAATTGAATTATCAGATGATAGCGTAAGCATACTGTTTTGTTGATGCAAACAGAAAAATCCTCATTTTTAAAATTGTTTTTTTAGATATTTCTAGTATTGTATTACAGTTAGTTACAGACCGTCCATGAAAAAACGGGGAATTTTTCACGATTTTCACGGTTTTCAATCGATCGACAGTAAATTTAGATCTTGTTCTGTGTTTATCAAAACCTTCAAGATAAGATTGCTCTCCAAAGCATTTACCAAAGTAGTAAGTTTTTGAATATTCCCCCAAAAAGCGATGGCCATTTGCGTCCTATTAGTGGATTCGTCCAAACATGAAAACTCATTGCTCAGAAAAATGAACGTCTACAACAAAAGCCGACAACTAATATGCCTAAGATGAATTAAAAATGTTTCTAATAAGTTTCTCTCTTAAAAGCGCGTGAATTAGATACTTCACGGACGAATATATGTGGACTGCAAATACACAACAAAGTACGTGGATTTATACTATGATTTTGAAAAAAGTGGTAATCTTCTGTCCATTGCGTTTTGAAATTCCATTTAGCGGAAACTTTATTGTACAAAAAGTGTCTTATAGCATACTTCTAATTCAATATCGATTATTATTTAGTCCATCTTCCTAATATCTTGTACGTATTTTGTTAACTGTCTTATTAAAACAAAAATGCTGGCATACAAGGTTATTCCTGCGTTTTGGGGCAAAAAACGTCAGCAATTTACACAAAATAATTTTTAAAGGTGAGTTCATTTCTTGCCTCTGGAAAACAGTGGAATTCCTTCCATTTGCCCGCACCTGATTTTCATATACCTCAGATCACATTTTCAAACTTCAAAACAGATTTATTTGAAACCTTTCTTACTTGAATTAATGGTCTTTTATAAGATAATGCACAAAATGATGAACTTTGCTCCGTGATATCAAATAGCAAAAAAATTTCTTGCATGTCCGGCAACCTCCGATGTCACCCAAATCCTGTCTGTTTTCTTTCAAGATTTAAGAGTTAATATGCAGTTTTCTTTAGTAAAAGGCTTTCTGAGCCTGAAATCAAATCAACAAACCAAAATAACAAGGCGGAATATACCCACTAAAATGTTGGTCACACATTGCGCGAGTTAGGTCACCTACTGTAGGTGAAAGTATAAAGCGACCACCTTATCTCCCTCTGTATCTTTATAGCATAGGGTACCACCGAGCGCAGGCATAATTGTCAGAGAAGGTAGGTAAATTTCAGTTAGACAAATGACGTCCAACGACATGAATATGATGAGCATACCATAGGAAGTATTATTTCCGAGGTCAGAGATCAAATGCAGAGGTCCACCCAACGCAAGTAATTAGCAAACATTTACGCATGGACCTCGGGGAATAGTTATATTTCAGTCTTATTCAATTATTTATATGATCCTCACTGAGCATAGCACAAAAGGATACTAAAAATATGCCAAGAAGTTAACGATCAGTGAGAAATTATGGGAAGCCCATACCGTCCGTTTTATTTTTACCTCTAACTATATTAGGGCGTACGCATGAGCCTTCTTGTGTTGCTGCTAGGGAAAAAGCACAAGAAAACATGCGCAGTAACGGTGCGGTTGACCTCTTGAACTGAACTAGAGCAGCCTGCCGGGACTGAAAGACCTCCCGATGGAAAGTTTCAGACGCTTTCTGCTTCGTTCTGGTCGGATATTGCATGACCCCTTTTGCATTGAATCGCCCATCAATTCGTCACTTAATCAAAAAAGTGCACGAGAGCACAGCTCAGAAAGCCAATTTGTTTAGACATCAGCTGCAACTTCCACATTCCCCCCACACCCCCTTCTAAGGCAGACAAGTGCGCTTTTGACGTGACATAGTCCTATTTGTCACTTTCTGGTCCTATAGTATACACGGCTCAACGGCACTGTGATGGTCGACGCATTCAGGTGACCTAATTCCTGCCCGTCCCCGCCCCAGACCCCACACTCCCCTCCGGAATTTATCCGTATATCACCAAACTGTGTGCTTTGTTGCTACGGCTGGCAAAGGAAGGGCAGGGCTAAACAAATTTTATGAAGATGGCACCGTATTTTAGTTAGCCCTCCGGAGCTTGGTGTCTACCCCCTGTCTTGGGCGGTACCGCGCTGACTGATGATAATGATGACGCAGCGTCAGAGATGGGGTGATTCGGCGGGGGACAAAGGGTGCCGTCGCCCCGTAGGGGTCGCTTAGGCCACACACATTCACAGCGCACAGGCGAGACATACACGGTTGTGACCGGGGCCGGAGCGCGTCCGAAAGTGATACGAACGCATTGCTCGTGTGGGGGTGGGGGGGGGAAGCTACAGCAAAGGTAGGGGCGTTGTGATGCCAGTCATAACAGCGACTCGGTTGTTTACCTTCGCCGACAGGGCGGGAGACACCGGGAGAGAGCAGTTTGAGCCTGCGGTGACGACCAGTACCACACACACACACACACACACAGGCAGTCGTTGTAAGTTCTCTGCGAGGTTTTGAAGTCACTGCGTGTTCTATGCAGTCCTGTATTAACCGAGATACACTTAGGTCGAGAGTGAAGGATAAGTGTCCCCTTCTGTCCTGTAACCAGGAGAGGACCGTGAATACAGTCTGCGTGACACAGTGACCTTTTAGCTGGTGGCTCCGAAAGATATCAATGAATCATTGTCACTGAATCGATATCTGGTCTAATGCGAAAGTGTAAGGGAGGTCTTGCAAGCTGACCCTTAACTTCCATTAACATTTTCGCGCAGTTTTCTGTCGGTGGCAGTGTTTCTGCAAAAAAATCTGCAAAACTACGACAAATGATAAGCAGAAATATGAAAGGGAGAGAACAACTCGGAACTGTCGTGTACGATGAAAGCAGTAATGGTGGGACACTGAGAAATGTATCCACGTTCCCTAAACTATCTCCCTACAAAGCGCCTGGAACATGTTCTCTCTACTAGAAATATGCCTTTCACAACCCTTGCCGTTTCACTGGTGACCTGGGTCCGTAGTTCAGTGGAATGCACACATCTCTGTTCAGTTCTAGCAATTGAAGCAGCATCCGGAAAGTTCATTGATGAAGTTTAGATGGCAAATGGGGACCTAGTTAAAGAAGGAAATATGTTTTTTGGGAATGGAGCTTTCGGGTGCTGTCACTAGTAGATCAGAAACCGTTGCTTGGTGAATCGAGCGAAAACCGCAATTTAATTTGCAAGTGATAAATGGAGTATTAGTGCGTTTCTGGGATATACTATTTTTCGGCAAAGTCAAAATTGTTCAGTGTTTGAGCAAAAAATTCTGCCACCTAATCCTACTCTGTAACGGTAGAGAGCAAAGAAGGGTGCAAAATTGGAAAATAAGGCCGAAAAAGATATATTTAGTATCCTTTGAGGATATGCATTATGGCAGTCAGCTAGGGATCTGATGGTAAACAACTAGGTACGGATGCCTTTTATGGCCGCCTAAGAAGGACACGGGAATTAGAACACCCTGCCCGGTTAACACAGGTGGCCTTGCGATAAATTACAGGAAGGCTACCTGTATCCGTGTATTTACGCTAACAGTAATCCTAACATAAACGGTAACCTTAATATTAATCCTAGCCCTACCCTAAACCTAAACCGTACAGTTATCAGAAACCCAAATCTAAACCCTAACTCAGAATTTAACCCTTAACCTAAATGCAGTAGCTCTACACGTTATCGTGATGCCAAACCTAAGGTCCCCGGATTTGGTCGAAAAGCCACATGCTTTGCGGGTGGTTCTTTTTTCCTTTTTCTGATTAGGTGGCCATACAAGTCATCCTTACCATAAGGTTGTCTTAGGCAAATTTATTTTTATAGTGTGGAATTTGGGCGGTCATTACGACGAATACCTTACTCGCTTTCCTAAGTTGGATGGGAAGCGAACTAAGGTTGCTGAAGAAGCCGATCAATATTTGATAGTTCGACCGTCAATTTCGACGAGGTCCATCATATGCTCCACAGCAGGTGGTGCAGGGACGGTGACTTGCGCGTGAATTAGTTTTAAGTGATAGTAGCCTTGCGCTGCAGCTACCGCACTCTCTCCTCCTCCACCTGAGCCCGGTGTCAAGACAGAGTCAGGAAGACCGGAGATGGGAGAGGGCGCAGGTGGCTTGTGCGGCCTGAGCCGCCCCTGGGTGTACCGCCACACCTGACTCGGATCCCATGGAGTGGGAGTGCCATAAGGCCACATTAAGAAGGAGCCATTGCAGCCTGACTCTCAGTCCGCCAGTAAGCCACTCCACAAAAAACACATTGGGCTGACCACGCAGTCCGAGTTATCCCGTCAGTTGGCAACCTTCTAAGCCACGGCTTTTAGCGCACCGTGATAGATTCAAGCGCGTCAGATTGTTTATAGTGAGGAAAATGCACTGAGTTGTTGACCTCACTCTCTCTCCCACCCCTACAATCAGACCACAATCCGAGCAAGTCAGTTGTCTGAGGTGGGAGTTGGCGCATTGGCTGACGGGTTGGCGTACCCGTCTTCGTGCGCCACAGCACGACCTGGCCCCCATAACGCACACACCAGGATTCACTAAATCAGGGGATATGCAGGAGCCATCGCCATCTGACTCCCAGTCCACTGGTCAGCCACTCGACACACAACACACACACTGAGCCGATGGCGTGGTCTGGTGTAAGCGTCAGATTGGCAGCCTTCCAAGCCACGGTTTCTAGGACACCGTGATTTTATCAGGTACATTATGATGATTGTGAGGGAGTTGTCTATGTATTAGTGTAGATGGTGTGCGCTGATGTGGCTTAGCCTCCGGTGGTTTACCACAGGTCAACATGTATAAAATTGGACACTGCCTTGTTTCTGAAGCAGGATCAGCGAGAAAAGGAACAGACTGTCGTCACCTGTGCAAGCCCCCTATCAATACGAATTTAATTTGTGTACCAATGAACCATGTGTTGCCTTTTTATTTTGCGTTATTTTTTTCATTCTTCGACCAAATTCTATTATTCAAATTAGAAGAAGAAATGGACTTATAACTATCAAAAAGCTGCTCGTGACTTACGCCGAACCCATCCAGTATTAACGTAGGACGCAAAATAGAAATAAACCATTTGATCTACGCTGTATAAAGAATCGATTTTAAAGGTTATGAAAACTTTACTGCTAGTTTTTCTTGCTTAAATTAACAATATTCGTAGGTAAATGAGCATTAGTACGTCGCTGAGGTGTACGGTGGACACAAACATAGGAGAAACGTAAATTTTAATCCCCATTCAAATTTTTGGTTTTTCTCTCTAACGGAATGAAACCTGGACATCTTGTTTGGCAAAATAGTTTCGATGCATCGAAAAGATTATGAATTAAATTTACTATATCTGAGATACCGCCAACCGACTCCCAGCTTTAGGAGCCTACCCTTCGCGGTCAGTCTGCTGGGAACCGCACTTATCCACATGCCTCTCTTCTACTTCCAAGGTCCGGACAGCCAGCAGATGCGACTTTTGGTATGCATATGAGAGCTTTCATACTAATACTAGCGCAAATGTATATGTTTCTTGTTCATAGAGGACGTAAGTTGCGTTCTGCATTTCATCGTCATCATCCTCATCATCATCCTCATCATCATCATCATCATCATCATCATCATCATCATCATCATCATCATACATCATCATCATCATCATCATCATCATCACTCATCATCATCATCATCATCATCATCATCATCATCATCATCATCATCATCATCATCATCATCATCATCATCATCATCATCATCATCATCATCATCATCATCTCTCATCATCAATCATCATCATCATCATCATCATCATACTATCATCATCATCTAATCATCATCATCATCATCATCATCATCATCATCATCATCATCATCATCATCATCACTCATCATTATTATCATCATCATCATCATCATCATCATCATCATCATCATCATCCAGCATCATCATCATCATCTTCTACATCATCATCATCATCACCATCATCATCATCATCATCATCATCATCATCATCATCACATCATCATCATCATCATCATCATCATCATCATCATCATCATCATCATCATCATCATCATCATCATCTACTCACCACCACCATCACCATCATAATCATCATCATCATCATCATCATCATCACTATCATTATCATCATCATACCATCTATCATCATCATCCCCATCATCATCATCACTGCTATCATCATCATCATCATCATCATCATCATCATCCTCATCATCATCATCATCATCATCATCATCCTCATCATCATCTCCTCCTCCTCATCATAATCATCATCATAATCATTTCCTTCTTATTTTCCTTTTTCTTCTTCTTTTTCTTCTCCATCGTCCCGTTGTGCCAACGAGTGAGTCCTATAACCGATCGGTGAGCGCCCAGCTACCATTGTTAATATTCCCGACCGAAACCAGCAAGACAACGAGCTCGTGGCGCAGTGGGTAGAGCGTTGGACTTCTGCCCAACAAGGTCGCGAGTTCGACGCTTGGGCACCGCAATGACTGCGTTTGGCAATTGCTGGCTGATGACGGCTAATAAACCAGAAATGGCCATTCCAGTCTCCCCTTGTCTTTATCGGTCATGTTATTCTGCGTATATGTATATATGTATATATATATATATATGCTGCATGACACAAGCAACGGGGTTCCGCAGTGCGTCCCCAGCGTTCTCTATGTGCTCTGGTATATGGACCTATAGAATAATCGGGGAAAATAATTTCGAAATTATTAAGTGCAGGACATGGAGTCAGGTGATTCGGACATGACATTTAGGGTCAGACCCGAAATTTCAATGAACATTTGGGTCGAAGACAATCAACCACTGTGGAATAACCACGTAATGCCCATTCTACAAACAAGTAGTACTACAAGTAGTATGAATCTTATATGGTAAAGACGTTGTACCGTGCTTCCGACATAGATACTAGCTAAAAGCCCAGACACGTGTTTCGCCGATGTTTCTACTGCTGCGTGACACAGCAACGAGGGGTTCGGCTCCTCAGTGGGTCCCCAGCGTTCTCTATGTGGTTTCTGGTATATGGACTCCAGAGAATAATCGGGTAAATAATTTCTGAAATTATTAAATGCAGGACATGGAGTCAGGTAATTCGGACATGACCTTTTAAGGTCAGACCCGAAATTTCAATGAACATTTGGGTCGAAGACAATCAACCACTGTGGAATAACCATGTAATGCACAACCCAACCCCAAGCCGGCCCCTCCTTAACACAAAATCGAAAGCCTTAGTACTCCCGTATTAAGCTTAATGTTACCACCTACAAATACTGTGTGGCGCGATACAATACCTCCGATGCTGAAATCTTGTTTGATTTTGAAACGGCAGGACAATATAACCATGGTTCCCGTGATCAACTCTTCTTTTCCTCTATAGATATATATATTGAAAAAGTGGAACCGACAAAGAAAAGCGATACCGGAATGGCCATTTCTGGCTTATTAGCCGTCATCAGCTTGTCATACCTAATCTCAAGTGTGGACCACTGAATAAGTATTGATTTGTATTGAGTCGGTGGTCATTTTGGCTTGGAAATATTTCGATTGAGAGTCGAGGAGAACTGTTTTGTCTAAAATAAGAGAGAACTTTTGATTAGGTTATTTTTTTTACATAGGTAGAATTTGTTATTTGTGTTCTCTTGTGGTAGACCCAAAAAGGGCTATCTGTTAAGATGGGGCAAACGATTAAATATTTCGTACTAGCTCCGACTATGAATAAGGCTCATGAACGGACGGAACTGAGGACTACTCTGTTAATCTAAACTCTTTTTCTACGCTCTGCCACTGGTTCCTTTTTTACAGTAGACATGAAAACTTGCGAGCCCGAATATTTGGCGACCTCCACACCCGAAAGCAATCAAATTATTAATGAGCTACGTGAAGTGCCTACCCCAATGACCTAATAGTTTAAATGAATATTTCCAACTAATAACTGAATTTAAGATTTTCTGCAGTTCTGAAGATGGTACGTTTACGTCTTTTTAAAGCAAAAATGGCATAAATTTACAGAGTACAGTCTATCCTACGGGGCTGACTCAACATTTAGGAGAATCCCGACTTCAACTACGACTGGTAAAACAATGTTCAGCCAAACTTCTGGGATGATACCCTTGCAGACAGCGGATGCTACAGTAGAAGCAAATTCTGCACAAGTCAACAAATCAGAGAATATACTTCCAAATAAATATTCCTTCTTTATAAATACTGCAGATGACAGTTTAATGATTTCCCAATACACTTACATTAGAGGCAGTTTTCTAGTGTTCGAACATTTTTTTAAAGCAATATAAGGGTTTTGTTGCAAGCATGGAGAGCAGAATCAAAAGCCCGAATAACAGCACAAACATCAGAGAACTAAGATGTTTGACTCTTTAAAATCCTCAACGCTTTCTTCGTTTAATTTCAAAATCTGGAAGAAAGGGCTGTTGGACATTGAAGCAAACGCTTCACCGTATGATAGGTGGCTTTCTGCTGAATTCCAAGGTAGTATAAATTTCCCAAGTCTTATCCCTAATACTAGCATTAATAACTTTTCCTTAGCATTAACCTAACACGAGGTCTAACCAAAAACATAACCCTCATCCTGAACTACTTAAAATTTAACTTTTAGCCACCTGTAATACGTGATGGAATAACAATTCCAATATCTTACTGAAACGGATTCTAAAACAAAGGAAACACTTTCCGCCTTCCACTGATCGTCGGAAATTTAACTGCTTTTGCGCAATGACTTGAATACCCATCGCAAAGAAAATTAATTCACATTCGGGCTTTTCATGCTAAACCAGGAGGCAGTTAACTGACAAAATCCATCCTTGACTGGAATGAAAGCTCGTGTTAGCTGCACAGTTCAGTCATTAAATTATCAACGTATTCACTCGTCCAGAACCGCAGCCCTTTTGTAATTTTTGGCCTGAAAATGTTCCCCTTCAAAGGAACAGCAACTTCTCGCTATTGACAGCGAACAAGAACTGAATTCTTTTTAGGGATTAGGATATGGATTTAATCTTTAAAGATAATTTGGACAATTATGTGAAGCTTAAAGGGATTTTTTTCTGGTTTAATGCACACATTCGGTTCTAAAGCCTGTATTTCAATCTGCAGATATTGCTCTCATTTAAAAGCTCCCCTCAGAAACACGGAAACATGCTGAAGCACTGCTTTATTTTCAAAACAGAATAAAAATCTGTGAGTTTTATGAGTTTCCGTTTTGCAGTGGCTGGTAACCGACTGGTTCCTCCTTAAATCCACCCTAAATTCTAACCTATGTTGATCATCAGCCCCTATTTATCAGACTACGGCTAGACGCGGTAATCTGTAGCTCTGGATAAGATAAACTGCAAATAATGAACAAAAATGCTATTCCCACAGGCAGCCATTTGCTCGTTAAAACTGGCCCGTCTACAACGCTGTCGCAGTGAAGGGTCGTGCGGTTGAGGTGATACGAACTGACCCTCAGATGCAGAATCCAACAGCCCTTATCAGATCCTCGGTTCGGGCTTTTCTACAGACTAGTTGCCTAACAGCTCAGAAGGCAACAATTTTTGGGTGAGATGCAGGAGGATGGGTGATATGGGCGAGGAGGCAACATGACAGTCTGAAGCATTTTTTTCCCGGGTAAGAATTTAAAACAGGCGTATACAGCAGGCTTTATTGGTACCAACAAATTTCATGGCGGCTTATCAACTGCAACCCGTCTTTGCACAACACAGATAACGAATGGAAGTAGACAGCAATTTGAATTTGCAGAAAATCAATGCATAACAGCAAGGGTCAGAGGTAAACTTAAAGAATAATCAGGTCAACGCGTTAGCTTAAAACTTAAAAGGAAAGAAAAGGTGGCGGAGGAGATAACACAACTCACAGCCATGCGAAATCTAGGGGTGAAAATTACCAGGGCAATTTTAGATGGACTACGTGGTCTAGTTGCCTGCAAAGGTCGGCTTTCTCCCTAAGTATATACACCGCTTCCAAGTAGCGCAAAGTCCTAGTTGTTCGTGCCCAAACAAGAACACGGAAAGCTGTTTTGAGGTGTACATGGTGACCACTGTCTAATAGATGCTTAGTAATCGAAGAACGTGGTACTTTATTTTCTTGTTTTAACAACCAATTAGGCAAATGCTAAGCGGCCCTGGTTGCCAATTGCCTTTGCGTTCGCCCAATGTACCTGCATCCGCAAGTGCACGTGAATTCATCAACACAATTTGGGGTGGCGTGCAACGGCAAGGCATCCTTTGGCTGGTTGATTGGCAGGCTTCTAGTAGGACTAATATAGACGAGCTCAGCTGCAATTTATGTTCTTTCTATGGTGCAGCGTAAACATTGCTAAATTGCATTGGAAATATAATCACCTTTAAATGGTAAATATATTAGAACGGGCTTTTTCGGAACTGAATGTTCAGTCATTTTTGGCCGTAAGGCGTTGGTGTATTTTCTTAATGAAGCGTGCAGGATATCCAAAGTTATGTACGGCTGATTTGATGCGGGCAATTTCTGTATCTAGGGTTTAACTAGAGCAAATATTTCTCGCTCTTGGAAAAAGATTATGCACCAGATTTCGTTTCCATTGTACTGGCACAAAGCCTTTAAAGGGCAAGTATTGCCCTTTCCAGGTATTTTTGTGGAAGACAGAGCGCCTTATTGAGCCTTCATCCTCTCTGAAGATGAGGACAGCTAGAAAGGATAGCGTGTTGTACTGTTCCATTTCCATTGTGAATTTCATCATAGGATGCAATTTATTCATGGTAGTAAGAAGGTCTTCAGCGTCTTTCTTGTTATCAACAATCGTTAATATAGCATCCACGTATCTTCTGTATAATTTTGTTATCTTTACTTTAGAAGACACCTTTTCTTCTAGGTAACCCATTAAAATGTCGGCGAAGGTTGGTCCAATTGGACTTTCCTTTGCGACTCCATCAATCTGTCTTTATAGTTGTCCAATAAACAGAATTTAAATATTTTTTTGTGCAAAGTGTTACTTCAGGCGACAGACAAGTTTTAGCCACATGGGCGCATATAGCATCTTTTGTTTCATCCAATGGTTTATTTTTAAATAACGATTCCTCGTCTGAGGAAATCATACACTTGCCAGTGATATTTTGGCGCTTAATTTCTTCAGTAAAATAAAGACTTTCTTTGTAGTGCCAGGGGAAAACAGTTGTCGAATTGGCTATAGCTCCCTAACAAGCCATTTAGTTAGTCTATGATGAGGCGCATTAAACCTAGAGAGAATTGGCCATAGAGGCATATCCATCTTATGCGTTTTGGTTAGTCCATATAATCCAGGGATATGTGTGCCTCTCGGCTTTGGGGATAGCGCGGTATTGGTATCAATCGGGCTTTTTTTAAACAACTGTTTAGCCATTTTCCAAACTGATTTCTCCATTGCTTTAGATTCATGTTCCTCTGATGGCTCTGGGCGAAATTTATCCTGGTCATTTAAAATAGATTCCATTTTTCTCACATAGTCCTTCCGGTTAAGAATAGCAACTCCGTGGCCTTTGTCAGACTTGGGAGATTATTATTTTTTTCATCTTGTTTCAATGCGGAAAGGGCAGCCAAGTGTTTTTTGGTTAGTGGTTTCAGTTGTGCTATAGAAGCTTTACGGTACTGATGAGCAATGTCCACATATTTTGCTTTCAGCCAGCCAACGTCGTCAATGGATCTGGGTACTAGATCAGCTAGTTGAAAATTCAAATCTTCATATTGAGCTTCAATTTCAAACTGGGTTTATTCTCCTGTTCGGCACACAAAAGTCGAGTCCTAGTGATAAAGCCTCTGATTGTAGCTTATTATGTTTAATGTTTTATAAAGTGAGAATAACCTCATCTGTATTCAGAGGAACATTAACTTCCGTATGCCTCTTGCATAATTACTTCCTTAATTTAGAGCGATGTGAGCCTCTTGTCTTCCTTTGTATTATACATGCATGTTTCAAGAACATTAACCAGCAGTTGTTCGAGGGTTGTTCGACTCAGCACTGTAAGTGGCGAAGTTTAAGGCCAGATTTTATCTACTAGAAGTTGAAAGGCAAGCCTCTGAGACATCTGACTCACGAGTTGTTCCGCCCTAGAGGTGCGTTAGCGGGCGCTACAGCAGCAGAGCTACTAACTGATTCACGTTTTTTCTACTAGGACTCATCCCCACCGGTTTATGAGTCAAATATGCCAATGTCGAGCTGCAGAAGGAACAGAGACTGAGGACTCAGAGCGCTAAAGCATCAGTTGGGTGGAAGAAGAAGACCAGCCTTTCATTCCATTTTTTACGACGAAAATCGAATCAAACGTTTTTTTGGCATAAAGTAACCAATACCAGCTTTTTCCCAGAGTAACAAGTGTTCCATGTCAAGATGACCGAATGAATCGCAAAACACCTTAGTATGCCTGATCGGACTTGAAGGACAATGATCGTACTTATAAACAGGGTGATTTAGATGATTCCGTTTAATCTCTATTTGCGACCGTAAGCATAACTGGGCTCGGTTAACCCGAAAGCGAGTCGTTGAATGATTTGGAGCGTATGATTTCAGAGGAAAGTTGTCAAATTAGGTCTAGACGTTGACGTAAAAGGTTGAGTTAAATAATTATAGCTCCAGTAACTTTTCGTAAAAATCTGAAAACTTGAAGAGATATACTAAACTCCTTCATTTGACTTCCAAAATTATCACTATTGATGAATTTAAAAACTGCTGGCATAAAAGATCCCAAATCTTTTTTGACTGAAAACACGCTCACGTTCACTTAACGATCTTGCTGATCTTATAAGTATTTACAATTTACCTAAAAATATAACACAATTAGTACGCATAGACAGGAAATAGCTGAATAGATGAATGTATGCGACAAGCAATTTGACCTCACTGTAAATTCATGTAATCCATAGTAAACGTTTTTTACAATCGCATTTTCCCCATATACGTTATCTTATTAATACCGTGAAATGGATTATCTACCTTTAAGCAGTTTCTGAACTGTTTCACTCTGATACCAATCTGAAGTTAACTGTGTTGAAGGACGAAGATGCTTTTATTTTTGACTGAAACTACTGACAGAAAGCCATACAATAGCAGGGTTAGAGAACCACTTACCGAGAATAACTTTTCCTGACCACACGAGAACAGCTTCCCGTTAAAAGTTGGGAGGTATCTCGAGGCACAATTTTTAGAAAACATTAGTTAGGTTGAACTCATGTGACTTATCATTTTGCCATCTGGCTCAAGATTTCGATGGGGGAAGGAGTGGACAACCCGCGAATGCAAGGAAAGAAAAGAACGCCATACGTCTATCCACTACCGTATTTAAGCTTGCTCCTAGTTTAGAAGAACACGCATGGGCACATGGAACTAGAAAGTAATTTGACATTTTCACTTACCTGTTGACCCGATTAACGTTATCTCTGACTAGGATGCCAACTAAGAAAAGCACACGCGGACTTTTTAAGTCTTTATCATCTCTGGGACGGACACTCAAGGAATCGAAGCAATGTGTTCAAAGATATGCCAGAGATAAGATACATCGACCGTATAGTTCAAGATATCTTATCTCTGATTTGAAAAAAGCATGTAGCGGACACTGCTTATTTTGATGCCTGCAGCGCATGCCTACTTGCGCATACTGTTGCTTATGGACTCCACAGTCTAAGTAGATGACGAAAATTCCAGCGTGCGTTAACAAACTCAATTTATCAAATCCGTTTGAGCGCAGTAGAATATGAACCAATGATGTAACGCCTTAAATCCTTCATGTTAATGACACCATATGAAAGCTTGGCAGTACATGCAAACACACTGCGTACCCAAACAAAAGCACAAGCGAATACCCTTTACACAAAAATTAAACTGGTGGGTAAGTCGGCTTGTACTGACGAGGTGCCGGGCTTGAAAGTTATACTAGTTTCCCAGCCTCCAAATGGCCATATAATAATACCACCCCATTGAATACATAAACACCAGATTTTTCGAACTAAAAGTGGTAGACACCAACAGCGGACATGAGTACGCTGGAAAGCACGAAAAACGACAACAGAGTTGACGCCTATTCTAAGAAATGAACAGATGGATAATTCAGGTCAGACATACCAGTGGAGTTAATTAAATGGACTGGGCTCAGTCTTTTGATTCGACGATGCTGATAATTAGTTTAATTGCTGGAAGGCAGACTTGCACCTAATTTACAACCGCATACTCGAAGAGATCATAAAATTCGGTTTTTATATAAGGATAGACTGCCCCTTTGAAAGTTTGCTGATCGGCGATAATCCAAAAAAGCAGTTTATCAGGGAGAACAATACCCTGCATCGCATATTAGCTTCTGTAGTAATGAGCCCCAGATCTTAATCCTTCTAGGTATGCGTGGGATGAGCTTGGCAAAACTATACAGCTGAAAGTCCGCTGCACGCAAGCAATCAGCCAACCCTGACAAAGACAAACAAGCTTATTGAAAACAAGTTAGTAGCAGGACTAAATTGAATTTGAATCTTGGTGGATGGGCGCTCACTGAACGGTTACGAGATTGACTCGTCCCGTTTTTCTTAGGGCTCACTCTAGAGCCCCGCTAGACTCCGCACAGCGGCTAGTGGTATAGACAGAAGGACCTTTCCGACAAAGCGTTCAACCACCAGTGTTAATATTCCCGATCGAAACCGACAAAGACAACGAGCTCGTGACGCAGTGGGCCAGAGCCTTGTACTTCTAGCCAACAGGTCGCGAGTTCAAGCCTCGGGGTGCCGCAATACATAGGATTGGGCTATGGTTGGTTGATGAAGGCTAATAAGCCAGAAATGGCCATTCCAGTCCCCCTTGTCTTTGTCGGAAATGTCTTAGTGCCTATATCACTAGCCATTGTGTGGCTGCTGGAGGGGCTCTAGAGGGAGCCCTAAGGCACACCAGGATCAGAGAATCCTGTAACCGATCGGTTAGTTCCCCTCTGCCAATGTAAATATTCCCGATCGAAACCAACAAGAAAACAAGCTCATGGCGCAGTGGGTTAGAAACTTGGACTTCTATCCAACAGGTCGCGAGTTCAAATCTCAGGTGTCACCATACATGGAATTGGGTATGGCTGGTTGATGACGGCTAATAAGCCGGAAAAATAGCCATTCCAGTTTTCCTTTAATTTTTACACAGTGCTCTGGGTCAATTCTTCAGGTTCAAATTGCCTCCAATTCTTGCCTGGAGGCCTGGAAGCTTCCGGAATGATTGTTCTTTGAACTACAGTTTATTAAAAGGCAGAACAAACAACCTGTCTATTCAGTGCGTGGACTGCCTGGGCGGGTAAATAATAAAGCGGGGTTAAACACAGGGCATACTGTTTCCAGCAGCAGTACTGAATGAGCCGAATAGCAGTGAACAAAGGCACAACATCTAACGACCATATCGGTTTGCCATTGAAATACATATTTCTTACGGAATCGATGAGATCCAACGTGTTACACACGTTACTTGGTGCTATTTTCTGCATAATAGGCTTAATCACTTCTGTCAGACACTTTGTACTTGCGTGATAAGAAAATTTGAAATGTCCAATATCGGCCGCATGTGAAGGTCTGGTTTGTGTTTAATTGAAAATCCGTATAGCCTTCGGGAACTGTGCATAAGGCTCAAGATTTTAAAAATTCTGGTAAGTAAAATACCTTGTTCTCTCAGTTTTCGAAGATATTCGACGAGTTGTACTTCTAGGAGCTCAGTTTTGTCCTAATTTGCCTCCTTCATTACCAGGGGTGATTTGGTTTTTTAAAATAAATACCTTACGTTTTAGAACGAGACCAACAAATTTTTTAAGTTTAACGATGAGTATTTCCCTGTTTTTCGTAATTTTTTGACTTACTTCCAAGGGTCTTTCTTGATATGCCTGATTCTTAGTGGCTAAATTCCAAGGTAATGGGTACCTCAGGAAAAAACGTTAGAGAAACACAAAGAATTATGCCAAAATGAGGAAATACTCAAAAACAAATCATCCCCAAATCGTTTTATGCGGCCGATAGTAAAAAATGTGCAATTCATGCTATTACGCATTTGCAAAGTGGTTAGCGGAAAGCCAAATGATGCTCGCGATCCCATGTAAACAATGACTTAATCGAGGTGTTTAACGGTGCAATTTTGGGGATCCAAAATAAGCCTAGGATAGATGGCAAAGAACTTGAAACGGGTAAATGGGAGGTAATCAGTAGCATGCAGCAAAGTGCACCACTTGTAACATCGTCAGTCGACCTTTCATAGGTCATTCGTCTCTACCCGGATTAGGAAACATGCGCTTAGTTTGGTACTAGTGAAAAAAGCTATCAGTTTCCCAACTTCGGAGCAACGTAGGTTGAAGAAGATTTTGGCAAGTTTTGCTAAATATTTTTGTACGTAGAATATATTGCTGATATCAATGCTGTAAATAGAAAGGGGCTGCACGAAATAGCGATCAGAAACAAACCTGCTACGAGGATCACAATTAACGCAAAACAATGTTTCTACTGAAATAAATTGAGTAACGTCATATATAAGTTGCAATAATACTGTGGTCAGTGGACTCCTCCTCCTCCTCCTCCTCCTATTCTTCTTCTTATTTTTTTTCTTCTTCCTCTTCTTCTTCCTCTTCTTCTTCTTCTTCTTCTTCTTCGTCCTCTTATTCGTCTCGAAGAACAGTTCATGGAAAAATGGCACACACTTAATTACAACTAAAAACACCTACACTATCAATCCGTGTAATAGCTGTTTTGAAGTATTTGGAACCAAGCAATTGAAAACGTGGATTAAGTTGCCCTGATCAGGTTGATGTCACAACTAAGCCTTAAATTGTTAAAATAAGTACTAACAATCATCGAATATTGTAAAGTAAAGATTAAGATTTAGCATCATGCACAATGTCCTTAGGCAACGAAGTTTGATAAGGATGATAGTAACTTTTATTAATAAAGAATAATAATTCTCGAGCACTGGAGCATCACCTGTTTGCCTGACGCCCGTGATTCACGCTCGAACAGATAATTACGGAGGCAGCAAATAGAGACAGTAAATAGAGGCAGCTGAGCCAATATTTTTAGGATTCGGTTGCTGTGGGATCTCACTTGATCTAAAATTAGACTGCTTACATGTGGTGCCAGAAGATCTTCGTTGCCCACATTGGAGTGAATATGGCTCACCAATAATGCTGTTGGAATAAGTGTGCACTATGCTCAACCCCGCTTAACTAATTACCCGCCCAGGCAGTCTGGGTGCTGAATAGAGAGATGGTCGAAAAACCATTATTCAAACAGCTTACAGCATACAAGGTTGTATCCTTGTGTAACGATTGGAGTCTTTTTTGCAACTGAAGGCTTGACCAAGAGTACTCGCTTGAGTCGCAACTGAAAATTCGACGTTACCTTTTTAGTGAGCTTATCAGCTTTTATCCGAGTCCGCTGGTTGTTTGCGCGCAACGAGCTATGAATTGTTTAATATTTTGCCCAGGTCACCCCACACACACCCTGAGGGATTCCGATCTGGAGCTGAAACGTTTGAAAGTTAATATTCGCTGCAGGGTACTGTTTTCCTGTTCAACAGCCAAAGGAGACCCTCTGTGGGAAACAAAATATTTTCTTTTACAACTGCCTCTTATTCCCGACTGATTCTCCTCCTGCCAAACTGTTTAGTGGTTTCCCTCTGATCAGCAAACTTTCAAAGGGGTATTCCATCTTTATATTTGAACCAAATTTTTATGACCGTTTCGAGTAAACGTTTGCAGATCACGTCCAAATCTGCCTTCCTACAGTCGAAACTAAGTACCAGTACCTTCGATTCGGACGATTGTGACCAGTCGATTGAATTTTATCCAGTGGCATGCCTGACTTGAAGCAGCGAGCTCTTTTTTTCTCAAAGAATTTGTGCCGACTCCGTTGTCCCTGCATATATTTGCGTGCGCAATAATGTCCACTTGTGGTTTTTTACTACTTTTGAGTTGATAAATGGGGTGTTTGCACGTGCAATAATGCTCTATTATTACATCACTTTTGGGAGTATCGGAAAATATTACAACTTGGAAACCCAGTTCTTGCGTAGGTAAATGCCAAATTATCCAGGAGTTTTAATATTTGCGGCAAGGATATTTACTTGTTCTTTTGTTTGGAAATCGAGTACTCAGTTTGTTTGCATGTACTACCAAGATTTCACATGGTGTGGTTAAACTTTAGGCTGTAGGTTGTTACATTCTTGGCTTATTTTCGAAGAGATTCAAAAGGAGTCAATAAATGAAGTTGCCAACGCACTCCGATGTTTGATGGGTTAGGAGAGTTGTTTGGTCGATCTTTTGAAGTCAACTAAAGTTTGTGCCATCTACGTAGCCAGTGGATTCCTTAATCAACAACACGTGAGGTGCTTCCCGTTGCAGTAGGTATGCACCACTGCTATCGAAATACCCAGTGTCCGCTCTATGCTCATTCAAATCAGAGGTTAGACACCCTGAATTGATTTGTTCTATAGACTGGTGTTTGTCAGTCACGAACGTAAGACCTTCCTGTCTATGTGATAACAACATGTGTTTCAGAAGTTGATGGCAAAGGCTGAATGATGGATGTTTGAGGCAATCCCTTTGTATATCGTGTATTTCCTCTTAGACATATCATTAAATAAATTATATGAGTTCTTTGTGATAAAAACTGGCAATATCAGCTTGCACTTTCCTTTTTGGCATCCTAGCCAGAGATAATGTCAATTTGATCCAAATGTTAAAGTGATAATGTGAAATAATTGTTAGTTCTTTGGGCCCATCGGGTTTCAATACGGTAGTAAATATACCCATTACGTTATTTTATGCCCTTGCATTAGAGGTGCAAACAGGATTCCAACCTATCTACTGAAGTATGAAATACATATGGTGGTTAAAATTAACGAAAAGCTTCCGTTGTGTGTTTACCATGCGTTCCTATTATAGCAGCAGACAATCGCAAATCCATTTAGCATTATCTGAAAAACGGCTCATCTTAGAGGCCGGCAGACAGCACTGACGATCGCTGGGCTGCTTCTGGGACATACTACTTGCCGTATTTACTGATGTCCATGTTAGATTCCCGAATAAAAGTTTCATCTTTCGTGGGTCACTTTCAGACACCTCTACTTTATAGCAAATTTAGTACGTCCACCGGTCGTTTATTTCCTCGAAAATTGTTTCTTAACACAAGGTTCAATCTTTCACTGCGAAATTGTAAATTAAGGTGAGAAAAAATTATCTTAAATGAGTGATTCCCTAGACATATTATTTTAACGCTTCGCGTCAACAGTTTTAATCATAAATAAAAGCACTTATCTCATCCATAGCCACTTAACTCAGTTGATCAGCGGATTAAAATGGTTCGAAAACCGGTTTCATTTAGGGAATCAATTTCACGAATATTATTTGGTTCACTTATGTCGGAAAAATATTATCGCAGGCAAATTTCACTATGGGTCGCATTTATTCACCGTGAGGTAGCATTGCTAGTAGAATTCATCCATCTACCCATCTAATTAATGTCAAGACAGGCTCATTGCATCACATTTTGTAAGATAATATGAAATATATATCTATAAACCCACCAAGATCGTTGAGTAAATGTGCAATTTTTTGCCCTTGTTTGGAAGATTTTAGCACAAATGATTTTTTAATTCCTTACTAGTGAACAGTCCGGTTTACGCAAGAAGTAGTTTAGTATATCAAAGTAAATTGTGAGATGTTTACGAAAGTTACTGTTGCTTTCGTTTTTCTATGTTATCTATTTTAGGGGATTTCTTCGAGTTAGCAAAAACAACGAACTTGAGAGGTCATCCTCTCAAATTACGTGTGACTGGAGCAAGGCTAGACACTCGGAAGTACTTCTTCTCCAAAAGAGTAGTCGAAGCTAGGAAAAGTCTTCCTCTAGATGTTGTTATGTCGGACTCCTTGGAGTTTTTTAGGCGAAAGTTAGGTCGATATAATGTTGCGAGCTACAACACGAACTGAAAGCTGCAAGCGTGACGTCAGCAAATAAGGTATTTATGATACTACTAGCTATATTTGAGTAACATTTCTTTATGTTTGTTATTTTCGTTCGAGGGCTTGCATTCTCCCATTATTCCCATGCTTGGGTCCTCGAGGTTTTCGCTGCTTAACTTATTTGCACACCTTTGTGACACCGTGAGTGTTCGCATCAGCTGGACCTGGCGGCCGTCGTCCATGAGGTGTATGAACGTTCTCCCTTGGTTCGAACCGCAATGGACCGAGGATGATCTGGGCATATATTTCCGCCTTTGAAATCCCACAACGGACTCTGCAATCAGCAAGGGAGCATCTGGCTGATTCATGTAACTTCCGCAATGCCCCTCGTTGGACCCCCCCCAAGGACGACAGTTTTTTTCTCATAAATATCACCAGGAGTTTTTTTACTGTCTGCTCTTTTTCAACTATGTTGGCCTCGCCAACATATCGAGATACTATTTTTTAATGCCACAACTCGCATGTACAAATAGGGAATTCAAAGATGACTCACCTACATCTCCCTCAAATATACTGATACTGATACTTAACAATTTTAATATACTGTGCATTAAGGACGTTTCCTGAAAATCTCGGAAGGACAGTTTCAAATATAGTGCATCTCTCTCTATTCTACTTTAAGATATACATAAACATATGCACCGGATTTGATAAACCCTATCCTACAATTGTAATGCAACTTATGTGACGGGGCCCTTCGCAGTTATGGAGGCAAAGTAATGGAAATTTTCAAAAATGGAGATCGTCAACAGTTCGTTTATAAGTCCGGTACACCTCTAGAGTCCTGGATGACAAAAGACGCAGATAACTAAATTACTGGGCTGCGCAGCTATCTCGAAACGCCGATCCATTTAAGGCCGGATAGACGTAGGCATTTAATTGCCTCCTTGATTAACATGAAGAACCTAAATGTAACTTCATTTTTTTGCAATAGTCATTGTCTAAAAGCAGTAAAATATGTAGGGATCAGTAAAGGGTGTATAATGTTTCCTCAGTTTTAGGATAAGGGTTTATTGTTCTATGAAGGGTTACGGCTAGGATACAAGCATAGGTAGAGTCCTGAAATTTCGCGGGAAGGCCACCCGTCACGCTGTTCAACTGCCATGTACCACAATTCCGATTCATTAGGTTCTTCACTCTTTTTACAACCCAATCCATATGCGCATTAAACTACGCTGTGGGACATCAGAGAATTGCTAGTAATGTAAACTGGCTGTGAATTAATCAAGATGGTACCTATATGTGTATTTATAGAGTAAAAGAATTTTCTTAGATTTCCTTTCCGAGTTAGTATTTCCAATCAGTGCTTTTGTGAAGCACACGTTATTGATTTTTTCTATAAAAAGAAACTGCATCTACCAGTTCCTCGGAAAATCGCATCTTTAACACACCTGTGAAGTTCTTTCCTGCATCAAAAATTATACTTGAGTGAAGAAAAAAAACCATTGAGTTTGTACGCCTTGGAGCTCTGGTTGCGCAGCTTTTTAATTTGTTGAAGTATTTTGGTATTTATAATGTGACCGAAATACACACACCCACACAATCGGTTCACGGTAATGTAGGAACGCCAAAGAAGTCGCAAGCTAGTTTCTTCCAGATACATTCCCGTGACTTTAAACTCGACCAAATGCCTTGGTTGTGCACATCATTAAGCCATATGTGCATACATCACCTAACCGAATGCATACGCCACATATACACATAAGAATTTTGTATATAGTACGTACATTAGTCACTGCAGTTTTGTTCATGCTGTTGAATGAACGTTACACAACAGTACACTGACGAGTATGCTCTATTGCACACAAAGGGCCAGCAGTTACCACGCATGCAGATATGGCATAGGCCACCCCAGCTGGACTTGTTAGTGAAAGCATGACTAGGTGGGTTAAGAAGTATCGGTGCAGTCAGTGGTTGGAACGTTACTCAAGAGAACAAGGACTTGAGCATCAGGCGCTACTAACCTGGGGTTGAGTGTGGCTGTCTGCTGACGGCTAACAAGCCGGAAATGTTAATTCCAGTCTACCGCGTGTTTGTCGATATTCTCCTTCTGCATATATTACCAGTAGTTGTGCGCTTGCCTATGGGACTTTAGATCGGGCCCCAAGACACAATCGATAAACGTCCTTTACCGTAATACACTGACACTCGTCCAATAAATGCACTGACAGACCGGGTGGAGACTTCTGTTCCTCCCATCCCGGCACCCAGATCTCATCTCTGGCTCGATGAATCCATGCTTAGCATGGCGGACACTTGCACCTCTGATGGCTGACCGGTTCAGACAGCCGACTGGTGCCTGGGACGGCACTCAGTACATATTCTTCACGTTAAACAAGCTTACGCGGTTTGAAAATATCACGATGTTTTAGAAGCCATGGCTTGGAAGTCTGCCAACTGATAGGTAACTCGGTTCTCCTAGAAGCGAGAGAAAAACTTTAATGGTTCCTCATCCATATTACTCCTGCTTAGGTGGGATCCGAGCCCCCGTTTTCTGTTTGTCTGAATACCTCGTGCATTGTGCACGGATCAGGCGTGTGTGGCATACGTGAACGGGGTGGTTAGTTTTGTCAGCCGCTGCTATCAACCTTGCCTCCGGTCTTCTTGATACCGGCCCCACGGGAATGAGTTAAGAGAGGAATTATGTTATATGCCGCCTACTTCTATTGACTTTATAACCTAATCGAAGTGCCCATTTCGTTGTGCTGCCCTCAGTGGACACCGTCGGAATCGGCAATTGAAGTGTCGTGCATTCACACCCAGTAGTCCCCGAGTAAATTGCTAAACCACTCTCCATCCAAACCCAGCAGACAAAATGTTATACCAAGAGTTCCCGGGGTAACTCTGGTCGTCTTCCCACTAAAAAAAACAATTGTCTGTCATGAAGGACTTCGGTAGCCATATTAAGGAGTAGCACTGTTGAGAGGGGCTAGAACAGGTGCCCTAAAAAGTGTGGTCAGCAAGCCGATCGTGACTTGTGCACACAAAATAATCGGCCAAAAGATAACCACCACGTCCAAATGCTCATGCCTCAAAACACAGTCTACCCAAATAACTTTTAACTGAAGTTTATCCTCGTTTGGTGGTGTGACCAGCGTGAACTACTTGTGACTACGTTCATTTTTGATGCCAACTGCTGAATAGATGACCACCTTGTCACGTCTAAGTCGACTCGCCAACTGCAACGGTAAGTTACATACTGCATTACTTGATACGCAGAGTGCTGACTGAATTTTACCAACTGGACGAACTCCACACTGGAAGGAATACAACCTCTGAAGGTGGATAATACAATTGAAAACCCGTGGATGAAGATATTGCCGCTCCCTCCCCTGCAACCGCGATGGAAACCCTCAGCCTCAGCAGTGGGATTTGCTTAAGGACACTGAAGAAGAAATGTGCACTCTCCTCTTTGAGAAACGCGCGTTACATAAAATTTGCACGAGCAGCGGCAGTGACACAAAGAAAGACGCATAATGCCGACCCGACGCTGTGTACAACAGAGGCTAAGAGAGATGCAGAACTACTGACTAACTCATTGAAACAGCAAATCACGTGCGGCACTGTGAGATGGATAATTTATTCGAGCACACCAAAGTAGTCTACGGTCCACGAGCCTAGGGAACAGTGCCAACACGGTCCTACTGACGGAAAGCCACCGATCCTAGAGGGCTGGACTGAGAACTTCCAGTGTGTCATTAAACACCCGTCGACAGTAAACGAAGAAGCCATCAAGCGTTGTTGACAATCCCTGCCTGATCCAAGCACTGCAACAGCCATCCAACCGAAAGTTATGCTCAATTTCAGCGGAAGTCTACAAGTACGATGGCGCACAACACTTGCAAAAGCTTCCTCCGCCGTACCAGGAGATATAACAACAAATATATATCCATTAAGACTTCGAGGAAGCCAATATTGGCAGATAACCATTGCCGGGTAAAGACCAGGAAGACAAGAATGACAATTTCTGGCCCATTGGTCATCATCAGTCAATCATGCCCAACCACAGATTATGCACCACCCGAGGCTCGAACCCGCAAACTTTTGATCAGAAGTTCAAAGACAAAAATGGTTATTCCAGTTTCCCTTGTCTTTGTCAATAATGGTCATCTGCCTTTGGTACTTGTGCGGCTGCTGGCGGGCCTCCAGAATTAACCCTAAGGCAGAACGAGATGAGCGAGTTCCGTAAGCGATTGGCGAGCGTTTATGAACGAAGCCACTACCGTGTAACATTGTAAGTACAAGGGAAAATGACAATTCTGTAAAAACCACATAGGCATCTAACCTGTCACCATCCAGTCTACGAAATCAACATCCCAAAATGTTTAGGCGCATGTTGGCGAACATTCACGGAGGTGCCAAAAAAACCGAAAGCACATGTTTGCCCGTTCTTCTATTTAGCACATTATCTTAGAGATGGAGATCATTATGGTAACTTGTATGATATGCAATTAGCTGCCTACTCCATGCCTTAATAACTTCTTTATCACACATTCAAATTTCAAAATTCCAAGGTTTTGCTGAAAGCCTTCTTACGAGAATTAAACATCCCAAACCAACTGAGCGAGACAATGACTGATTTTCTAGAAAAATTAATGCTACATGACCTCGAGATGAGGCCGACATGACCTTGTGATGCTTCAAAAAATTGCCTTGACATCTCAAGCAGACATCTACCCATGATCCCTTCAAGCCGTAAATACCTGATCAAATCAAATACAGCTGCAATCCTTAAAACAAAGCCAGATTATAGCATATATTTCATTTGATAGTTATTTGTACAAGGAAGAAAGCAAAAAGGTTGAAGTCCTTTACATGAGATAGAAAAGTATGAAATGCAAACGTTCAGGAGGTGGGAATCAGTTGTAAAAAAGGAGACCGAATGTACAGCTAATACGTATACCAAAAAAACATCACGTCACACCACCGTTAGAGTTCCGTCGCCTGTCCCAGGGCCATATGTTCGTAGCTTTGATGTTGACGACTGACAAGCACATCATACTGTTTACTGCGATTGCTGTTGCTCACCATCGTTCCGGATAAGTGGGCACGGTATAGTTCGGAAGAAGTTCTTGACAGCGGCATAGCCTCGGTAAATACATTCAACTGCACAAAAGTGGCAGGAACGAAACCAAATCTGGGTTTGTTATGAGCGGGTCTAGTCCGCTCTGCGTAGTACCAGCCTTCGACATCCAAGGAGTTAGGAAACTGCTCCCTGGAAGCCAGCACATCGAACTCATCGCCCTTCTGGAAGGTAAGGAAGGACTCCCCAAATTGCTCACCTGAGAGGAAAGTAACACACAGTTTGTCCCCGGATCTTATTTAATCATAAGATTATTGTCAATTAAAAGCATACATCGAAAGACCTCGCTAAAGCCATGAAGAACTAGGGCAAGCTTCGGGAAATATAGGTTATGCTGCAATCATTATCAGTGCATTAATAACCTCAGCACAAAGAGGTAGTGGAAGAAAGAAGCGTCTACCCTGCTGGCTGGCACTAATAGCTGTTATTCCATGCCCGAGAAACTGGCTGTTAAGAAAAGACGTGGCGTCCATTGAACTTCGATAAAGAGGATTGAGATGAAACCTCTTTAAGTTCGTTTGGGTTCGCTAGGCAGACATCTGAATATAAGTTGAATAACAATGGCTAAGTTATGCAAATAGTTCGTAGGATATGCAAAGCCTGGCAACACCTCCTTTCCATACGCTCAACACAGATGGCCATCAAAAACCCAACCCACCTTCCAGGTATCATCCTCAACGTTGGTGCATTAACAACCTATGACACATTTTAAGGATTTTCGATTACTACTTAATTCCTCCATAATCATCATGTTGCTTCTTTTGAAACTCAATTCACAACTTCCAGCTTTTTAAAATCAGTATAAGTTCTCATTGAATTATGCAAAAGAGGTTCCGGCAAACATATCAAATAACCAGAGGCTAGAGACCCTTTGACACCGTAACCTGTGAATCTGCACTTAGTAAAGCACCTCCTCCATCGGTATCTTTCGCCTAAAAAGTTAGGTTGGTTTATAAACATGCAAAACCGGTGACATCTTCGGCAGTACAACTTTATACTTTCCCTTGAATTCATACATGAAGTAAGGTCCCCAGACCTCAAAAGTGTACGCTCGTTAGGATTCAGGCCAAAATTTAACCGCAAGACCATCTGCAGAGCACGGAGATTCATTTGTTATACGAATCGTCGGCAGGCACAATACACAGCCATAGAACTGGCGGCAAATGACTTTCAAGTTGCCCTAACAGGTCAAAACGCGCATTCCACAAAATCGAATAACTGTTAACCAACCCCCTTCAACCAAAAACATACATAATTTACACGAAAACGGAAAGGGCTTATGTTACTAAGAAATAGACGGAAAAAAATCCCCCGTTACATAACGAGAGCGGACCCGATGTGGGCGGTCAATCAAAAGTAGTGAGGTCAGATCATGCGGTAACATTTGTGGCACATGGACTGTTCCTCTAAGACGACGATAGGGCCAAGCAGAACACAACGTAATCTGGTTGGTGTCGGCAAGTACAGCAGAGTGCCTATTCCAGCTTTCCTTTACCTGCTGAATTTTTCAAAATGACTGCACATTCTTCCCTCCTTATTTACCCATGAGCTTTTCTGGGGCGATAGTGCTCGACTAGGCTTCCATGCTCATACAAACGTCTGGAACTCGAACACTCGCATCCATTCGACGAATATAAGTAACTTTATAAGAGCATTACAAAATCAATAGACCAAATGCATACCAAGTAAGCAGTCCTCAAACGAGACTGACAAGAAGTGAACTCAAAAGCTAACTTCCTGATGCATCCGAAATCTCTGGTGATTATGCCGTACGAAATTCTGCAATGCGTTCTCGATTAGTATGGATTAATTCGATCGAGCTGTAATACTGAGGTATTTTGTTTAAAATTTCATGAGATCGGTGAGTGACTGCACAAAAGTTAACGCATTTCTCTACCTAAATGAAAAACAGAGAAGTAAGGGGTGATTTACCTATAAAGCCGGAGAAGTAAATAGCTAATTTATTCGTTTACTATCAAACTCCGGGGTCATCTTCTCTTACCCTGGGCAGAAACCCATCACGTCAGTTTAAACGTGGATGTATAACACTGGTCAACTGCGGTTCCAACGAGCCAGCATATATCTTCTACATTCAAAACTTTAGTTCTTATGACCACCTCAGAAGAGGCTCAATTGGTGATGCGAGCAAATGGCTCCACCTCTGCAAACTTCCTAAATATTTACTTACAGTAGCCGTTTTTGTTTGGATTGTGGTGTAGCATTGTCTGTGCATCGTGTATACAGTATTTTTCAAGCGATTTATATGTGCTGAAACCGAATCTAAACTTGTGAGGTAAGCCCAAATGCACGACTGTTCGGAACCGAGATTAATTACACGAATACATAGCGAAAGAGCGGACGATGAATCTAGAAAGCAGGAGAGGGAACTTTGAGGCTCCCTTGAACACTTGAAATAGTCGGAAAAATATAATGCTCACCATGGGTTTTAGTACAGCAGAGTATGTAAGGCTGAAGCTATGCGGTTGAAAAGCAGGTGTCTCCAGGCTGAAAAGAAACTTACTGTTCTGAGTTTATGCATGTTTTCTTACTTAAGCATGGACGTCACACGTCTATCGGTTAGCACAACGCACGACTAATTAAATGGCATTCCTGACGAATCAAATAGAAGGAAAAGTCTGCTTTCCGCGCTCTGACTGTTCCTGTGAAGATGCGAATCAAATCAAAAATTATATGTCTTGAGCCGTAAGTGCTCCCTCTAACAGAGGACTCATTAGTGGTAGAACAAAATCATACCGTGAGCAAACAGATGATTAGAGGAACTGGGCAGCAAGACGTCCCGAGAGGTTACAGGAGGTGTGCAAATTCGATCACGACTCGATCAACAGAAGCATAACTCACCCCACCCCTGTATCTTCCCGTCAAGACTTGCGCAAAATAGGACAAATGATGCAGCTCGGTTCCACCACTACCGAAAACCGCTGCAGCCATTTTTATGAACAGTAAACAATGTTATGGTGTAGTTCACTTGTTAAATGACTTTTCCTCTTGTTTTCCGCTATTTTTTGAAAGAGGCCGGAAAGGTAAGTGTTGTGAATTCATTTCCGGTGTTTATCACTGCTTCCAGACCCTCAGCAGAAGACGTGCTGGCATTGAGACAAGATGGTGTGATATGAAAAGTTAAACATCGTGTACAGGACGAACTGACTAGCCACACCAATCACATTACCTTGTGTCCGATACCTTAAACAGGAATTTGATAGCAGAAATGCGCCCGAAGTCATCCTCGGCCAACAAATAATGGAAAATTAATATGCATTTATCCCTTGACTTACTGGTAAAGTCGTAGAGGGCAGTACATGTTCCGACAACCACCATTTCCTTGGCCGCTTCTTCCGACTGAAATTCTTGAGGGGAGTTAGAATTTAGGGTTGCGGTACGTTCCACGGGGCGTCGTTTTGGTTGATGGACTCCCTGACGAGTCTGTTGTTGTGGACGGCCCGTTCGATGGTTAATTGGACTCGCATCTGTCTTTGGCTGCTGTGGAGGAGTGACCTCGGCACTGTTTCTATTGCACCGCCGACTAGGCACCGGCCCAGAGTAGACCTCACTGGTACGCGATTTGGCACCCATAGAGCCAGTCAAGTCAGAGTTCGGATACCGTGCCAATCGCTCCCGTTCGTGCATTCGATTATCCGAGGTCAGAACACGGTGAGAAGTATTAAAGTTCTTACTAAAAGCCAGCATCTGCGTTGGAGGTGGAGGTCTGGCAGGTTTCAGGAAGCCCGTGGAAGTCAACTCTTGTGCATCCTGTACTTCCTGCAATAACAAGCGACTATCGCAAGCTGTTAATCCTGGGGATTCGCGGACACCAGGTAATGGCACCGGGCTATCAACCACATCATCCTGAATAGTGCTGGAGATTAGAACCGGCTGAGAATGGCGTGCCAGCGATGACTCCCTTTCTGAAGGTGTAGTGACTGGGGATTGAAGAGTTACTGCGGTCTGCGGGGGTGCAGAAATTTGATTATCTTTGTCCTGCGCAGATTCTATTAGATGTTCCGTGGAATCAAACGTTCCGTCGGAAATATCACTGTTATCAAAGAGGTACTGTTTTTCTGCGGGCTTCTCCAATGCGCCTGTGTTCAATTCTACCTGTCTACTTAAAAAAAGGATACCTGATAGAAGTTCCAAAAGGTGCAATTTATTGACTTGCGTACTGAAATATTCGAGCAGGTGGTTATATTCAATTACATCCAGAGCACTGTGATTTTACGTGAATTTTCTTAAAAGGCCTCGAAGATGTGACTCCACAGGGCCATTAATCTATTATTTAGATCAATTTCCATTTACCTCTGACTTGGATTTATTAATGTGAATTATATGCAACGGCAGGTTAAATAGACCGAGGAAACCGGAGGAAATGCTATTTGGTAAAGGTCAATAGAGGTCATGTTAGAACTTTGTTCAAATTTCTTCAGCCATGCAAGGTGGTATCTAGGAGGGGTGAATAGCTGTTTCAGTCAACAATTTCCACATTCGATCACTATAAAAGTAGTGTGTTGTGTGGGGCAAGGTCGTGCGTAGTACACATAGATGGATTGTCCAGAAGATGAACGCTGCCAACAAATATAAGGGTCACTGGAATGGCCAATTCTGGCTTAGTAGCCGTAGTCAGCCAGCCATACTCAACCCCAGATCGTGCATCACCCGAGGCTCAAACCCACGACCTGTTGCTTAGAAGTTCAGCTTTTTCAGCCACTTGCTCCGCATCCCGCACCAGAAGGTTGACAGGCTCTGAACTTGGTTTGATGCCTGGGAGAGGGAAGAAAATGGTGCCGACGTTGAGGAATCCCTCCTCACTATGCCTTTGCGCATTCCGAACTCGACAGATCTACCGTCGTAGTCCGAGGAAGTCAACCGAATGCACCACAGTGTGGTGGCGCAGGGACGGTGACTTGGGCGTGATTAAGTTTAAATCGATGGTAGACCTGCACAGCATCTACTGCACTCTGTCTTTCCTCACCTGCCTGTATCCGGTGTCCAGCTAAAGTCAAGAAGACCGTATGTGTGGTCGGTCCCAGGTGGCTGGCGTGGCCCGAGACGCTCCTGCACGTGTCAATTCCCCCCTAGAATATATCTGTCGAGTTCAAATGTACCATTGTGCACTAAAATTGTTGACTTGGAAGACTGCCAGCTGAGGTTACTACTCCGAATTCGCAATCAGCCGGGTTTGTGGTTGTGGTGTCAAGTAACTGGCTGATGAACTGAAAGGCAGGCTCAATGACTTCTTCTTAATATGGCCTCTGTAGCGCTTTCAGAATGTGCGATCCGAGCCACTACCCTTCTTTTTTTGCCAAAACTTCATGTTTTCCGGGGTCAGATCGTGAGTGGCACGCGCAGACGGTCAGGTTAGTTTTCTCCCACATGTGCTGGTAAGGGTGCGGCAGACAAGACAGAAACAGCTGTTTCACGGTTTTTACCGATCATCAGTACGCCATATGTCTTATGCAGTGTGGTATATATAGAATTCAAGTAAGCGCGTGACCCTCACTGGTGTGGTTAGCATCGCACTCGATTTAATTTTGTCCGCCCGCCAGTTTGCTACTGGCGATTAGTAACTTGGAGCAAATCCGGTTATTCAAGGTCTATGGGCACAGATGCAAATAAACTGATTTGCTCCAAATACTTTAAAAACTGTAGTATCTAACAGAAAAGACACGGAGAATACTGGGGGACTCACTGATGAACAGAACCCCTCATACGTGTGCCATGCAGCGGCAGAATATAGACGAAACACGTGTCTGGGCTTTTAGCTAGTACCTGTTCTGCCAGCATGGTAAATTATTTAATAGGTTTAGCTTTGTCAGTCACTGCCTCCGAGGTCGCTTGCTGTTTTGCTGGCTAAGTCTTGCCGTCGGATCCAGGAGGTTGATAGGAGTAGAGAGTGTGGCAGAGGCTGTACAAGCCTCCAATCACAATTAACGAATTCAAGCGCAAGTCACCATCCCTGCGGTCACCATGCTGTGCGACACACGGTGGACATCGTCGTTCACAACAATTCAACTCTTATATCAACCAAACCTGAATTGATGGGCGAGCACGAATTGAGTTAATTGGCACACATCGTTTAAAGTGTAGTCCAAACATTTGTCCAGGCACATCCCGAGGTTGTATTAGCACCTATGTTGTGAGTACTGTGGCTGGATTTTCTTTCTGCAGCCAATATCCTATATGGAGCCTGTGTGGAAGGTCTGAACATTAGGTTATTGTTCCGCTGAAGTTCCCAAGATACAGATTAAAGGTTTACATATGCTACCGAGTCAAAACTAATCGGGCTATCCTGAGGAATTTCCTATGAGTGTATGAGCTAGTTACACTCTTACCCAGCTGTTACTTTTAAGATTTTTACTGTTTTAATGCAATACTTTTGGGAGAATTTTTCGGAAAAATCTTCGGGCTCGTAGCGAAGGTTTCTTTGCGTATTTGCGTCAAATTCCATCAGCTAAGACGGGATAAATGCGTAATTTTCCTAATAAAGCAACAGTTTTCTAATGATATACAAATATAGCATGGTCCACCATACTGACAGCACATGTACTAGCAAAAAGCGTAGACACGCCTTTCGCTGATTGTCTGGCGCTGCATGGAGCAGCTGTGAGGATTTACTCTCAGTTGAGGCCTTAATTTTTGACAAGATTAAATATCTGAAAGTTAAAAACTGAATTATCTACCAGAATACACACTAGAAACGCTACTGTACCCCCGCTGATAAGCCGTCCCCCTCATAGCTGCAGAATATCTGCGAAACACGCATCTGGGCTTTTAGTTGGTACTTAACTGTCAGTATGCGGAGGCCTGCAAGGTACTGGCGCTGATGGCTTTTTGACCCCTACCAGAGTTGGTAATGGTCGTGATGGCTTGATTCGTGGTGTGATAACGACTCAGCCGTTTCGCTCGCTGTTTCTGGGGCCGTGAGTCACCCGCCCCCCTCCCACGTGGTTAATTATTTTGCCCGGGTCAAATCGCAGCCCAGACAATGGAGGCCGAAAGTCGGTGCGCTTGTTAATCGAAGGCGTCCCCTAAATACTGCGCGCCCTGTGCATATAGTATCCCTATCTGCGATAGCCTATGATAAATGGTTTCGAGGAAGAGTCCGAAAAGTCAGGGCAATAGAATTCTTATTCTAAGTAGGTTACCAGGATACAAGGTTAGAATTGCGGCTCTCATGTAGTCCCGATTCTCTGAACAAAACCAGCCGACTAACGTACGTGAATATGCACATTGTTCTTGAGCGGACGTCAAAGAGCGAAGCAATACCAGGCTGGAGTCGATCCTGTCGTTAATAACCAAAAAGTGCGAAATCTGTTCTGCCTCCTACAAGACAATATCAGTCATCTCATGGCGATGAGGCTGTCAATCAGGGGTGAAGAGGCGGGGGAGCTTCAATAAGAAGAAGTGTACGTCCCTCACAGATGTGTCGGAAGAGGATAAAAGGTTTTCCCCTTCGATATCAGAACAGATCACACAACCTGGTACAAAGTGTTAGGTCACCGCGGGATTGATAATTGCAACAGAAATTGATGTCCACCTTCCGCAAGTCTGCACGGAATATAAAGTTTTCCCCTTCCCCCCCCACCAAGACCTCCCTCCTTCGTCCAAACCGGAAGAAGACAACATGGAAGTTTGCCTCATTGGAAACTGATTGTGTTCCCCACAAGAGGCCTAAGCAGTGTGATGTGATTGCGACGAAGGTGCCTAACTATGTGGAATGCTACAGTGATCCCTGTCTTGTCGTCTTCAAGAGGAGATTTCCATTGCAACCCCACATATAACAACAGAACTAGATTACGTAGGAGAAGTTGAAGAACGTAAAACTGGATACGGTTAAACCGCAGGGCAAACTAGCCCCGTAGGCTATTAGCCCTGGTTGGAAGGTTGCTATCTGGCGGGTAATGTTGTCCTCCACAGAACTCAAGACCAAACGGCAATGGTGCCTACGTGATGTGATTTTTACGACAATTTTATTCATGTGAGGTCTGAAAGCCCTTTATAAAACCTGGTACCCGTGGAGATAGGGATTGGGTGGTATATAGTACGCATTGCCTGTCACAACGATCCCACCTGTCCCCTGTCTTCTAAACTTTGTCTCGACCTTGAAAAGACGTTGCATGGTTCGTAGAAAGGGAGAAAGAGAGATATAGAAGGGAACGGAGGCCACTAATTTATTTCGCTATAAAATAATTTAGAAGCAAGTCGCTGCTGGACCCACCTTGTAGGGTTTGTTGGAGGAACTTGACTTTCGCTACTTGCGAACTATGCCATGAAAGAGAATTAAACTTTCATTCCACACCATGTCGTCTAAACAACGTTGGTAAATCAAAACCAGGTTGAAACGTCTGTGAACACATTGACGAACCGGGCGTTCTCACTTGTCACCCAGGCAAGTTACCTAGGCAACATGAACTAGACTTAAGTTAGAAGGATGACATATTAGTGAAACACGCCTGTCATTCTGAAGAAAACCAAGCAGTCTAGTTACTTGGCCATCTTTCAACTTCCATCCTTAGGGCTCGGTGATAGCTCCAGTATATATCAGATAGCGTCAAGTTAAAAAGCTTGTGTAGCAACGCCATGCCACACTGTTCTCTCGTCGTCACTATGCACAATTGACAACACCAAAGCAGATGGCTTAAATAATGAAACCTTACTTGACATGTCAAAATATGCATTTGGTTAGAAATGATGATCTGAGTACGATTGCATTCTATGTGCAGGGTTATTAAATGCTGCTTCAGGAGTGCGTAATGTAATCCATGTCTTCTGCAAACATTTAAGCTTCAGATCATATATTATTAGAAGCATGGTGTAAAACATTTGATTCCGGAAATCGTAAGTGCACAGTGCGCGATTTGCGAATTCTCAACGCAGGTGCAAAAGCAGATGGTCGCTAAACATTTTAGGAAATCAGTAAGCTTTTTAAAGTGCCATTTACCCTTTTTTCGAGTATAACACCCCAAAAAGGTGTGATTTTCTACAAAATAGGTACAAGAAAAGACGATTTTGTATGTAATTTGTAAAATCTATGTTTGGTTTTACAGAGGTAACGACAAAGCAGTGGGGAAAAGGCACTAACTGTGTACTCATTTTTAATGGGTGTAATTTTTTAGGGTGACTGCAAGAAATGTACTCGAGAGCCAGCGTCCGGAAATGCACACAATGCCTTGGGAGATTATATGGCGCGTTAATCACTACTGAGATCGCAGTTGGTGAGCTACGTTACCTACTGTAGGTCAAAAAAATTTATGATAAATAACTGCCAATGTTTGAGTGGGCATAGTGTTCCCTTTGACGTATCGAGCTACTAGTGGCATGGCATTCAATCTACCAATGAGGTCAAAGCACGTTGGACGTTCCGGCGAAGCCAGTCATGACGGTCTATAGTAAACTGATGTATGAGGAGGACGAGCGACACTCATTTGGTTTTGGCAGGCATTCCAAAGTTTCGGTCGGCCAGATTTCCGGTGTACCAAGATGTTGCGTGCTTGCTTAATACTCTCCTCTTATAAGCACCCTTGCGTGTCACGTATAACCTGTATTAAAGGCCAGAAAAATGTAGGAGTACCGTTCACTCACTCGTTTGCAGGCATCGAGGGCTCCATGACCGATTTTGATCTGCTCAGTTGAACATCTTCTGGAGAGGATGAGCGACAAGTGCTCTTTCTACGGCGATCCTTGCTCTAAATGCAATAAAAGAGGTAGGGAACGATAACGCGAAGCCAGACACCGTCAAGCAAACGCGAAATGGCTGGTGAGGTGATCAGCGTGCAGAAAGATCTGGCATGTGAATGAAGCAATCTTGGACGACAGTGCAGAATTCCAGAATACAAATATCGCAAGTACCGGAGGGTCAACACTGAACGCCTTCTTGAGACAGTCCTGAGCGACAAACACTTCATCGTCCTGACACACGAAGGACTGTGAACGCCAGTGTGTACTGTGTGACCGATGACTTCGACGCCACGGTTTCAAGTAATCGAAAAGGAGGGAATTTCGTCGCGAGATGTTGCAGCTCGAGGGAAGACAGTTAGCATCTATCGAGTCAGCCCTCTGATTTCAGTTAGGTATAGAGGCAGAGCAAGAAATCAACAGTCAAAATACTAGGATGAGAAAATGTTTGCTTAGAGGCTATTGTAAACGACATTCGACAAAATAAATCCTTAACCTTGTTCATATTATAGTACCGTTTATGAGAAGCAATATAGCAGAAAAATCGGCGTGCATGGGTAGGAAGTCAGAGTGCATGGATGTCATTTGAAATCGTGTGTGTATCAGAAAAATTGGCGGCTTAATGAATGTATCTTGCAAACCCTTCAGTATGGACTCCAGCCATTGAAACGACGTGCCACAAGATACTTATAATGAATCCAACTAAAATAATAAGTAGACATCCATGGAAAAGCCGTTTATTCAGTAATATGTCAAGGGCAACAACCGAAAATTAAAAACTACGACTTAAGGTTTAACTCTGTACTAATTTGCAGTAAGTTAAAGAATACCCAGAAGGCTTAGACAGACATAGTGAACAAGAATATGAGTACTTTTTAAAGTTTTGCGCAAATTATGCAAAACATTGAGTGCTATTTATAACTGTCAAACACCGTGATGGCTTATTAGTAATCCCAGGGAACATTGGAAGAAATGCTGTGAAAATGCAAATCAAAAATAAATGATAACTGCCAGTAGCCACTTCACTTTTAGGCACCTAGTGAGCAGAATGAAGTAAATTAAAAGTTGGCGAACCTTGCCTTTTACTGAGAGTTTGTCTGAACTCGTCGAAAAACACTTTTGGAATACCAAATACAGTTGGCGTACAAACGGACGACTGCATCGACAAAATACCTGGGTATGTAGGATAAAAAGACACGTCACCTACAACCTTCCATGCGACCAAACTGGAAAAGCTTCTTATATATGTGAACATAATCCAGCGGTAGAGGCCAGACCAATCATCCCAAGAAGCCACACGCCCAATTGGATACTTGGAAAACCTTCGATTTGGACTGAACTCGCACTGAGGCCATCTAGCCATCCAAGCATGACAGATAATTTTACGAGGCTATGCACACTCGGATGACCATTGCATTGAACAACCTATCTAGTTCAGGGTCACGAACAGAAACCGCAAGGGTAATTTGATGCGACTGCACTCAAGCAAACAAAAAACGATAGCCTTCAACGAGACATCATGGACGCAAGAATTACACATCTTTTTTTGTCTTTTGTTCCTCTTTGAAGTTAACTAGAATAGGTATCAGATAAAAGGAGCATGCCAACTCAACCTTAAGAATAAGGTTGGCCCTTCTATCTACAAATCCCCATAGACCACGCGCTGCGCAGATTATCATCTGCTGAACAGGAAACCTGTCCCACCTATATAAACGAATAGGAACAAGCTTTGAACAGGACAGACTATCCTCGTCGGTCAGATACACACAACTTGGGCAAAGGACAGATGCTGGCCCTGAGAATAAATTTGCAACGTTGTTCCCTGTCCAGCAAAGGGGGTTGTTCGTTTCAGGAGATAGTAAACTGGGATAAAACAGAAATCAGCAGGTATGTCGATGTGGATGACAGCATAAAATTATCAAAGGGGAAGATGAACGTAGCTTATCCCTAACGGACAATGGGATGCATTGTATGTGTATTGTTGCAAAGTGTCACCAACGCTGAAATATTATGGTGGTAGCATTAAAAGTTTAATTGCTTGTTTACACCAATCTCATATCCAAATGATGGGCGGGGATTCACTTATCAAAATTAACGTAAGAATATATATGTAGGTGGAAGCAGAATAAACACGAAACGATGACCAACATGTCTCAATCCCCGTGCCTTCCCGACGACTGCTGGATTGATACTCCTCACTCTGCCAGCCTGGGATATTCTTATCCTTTGGGACAATTCAATAGCAAACCGTCTCAAAAGGCGGACAGTTCTGGTCAGCCGAGACCTGGTTCACTATAAAGTAGGCATTACAGCTCCCAGTGGGACCTGCCCCTTCGGACAGGAATGACCGGTGTGGCTGATTCACCTTCTTCTCCAGCGGACAACCAAACAAAGAGCTACGGAAAACATAAGTCGCATTAGCCGTTAGAAAACATGTCGCGGACGGCAGTCCTGCCTACAGCAAAGTTGCCACGATATTCTCATGACTATGAGACTTAATTTCAGCGAAAGTAACTTTGCCACCGGCATCAGCACCTAAGCCCCATAGTGGCCTACTTTGATGACGCGAAGAACGCATTCTACCAAGCCCTGCGTGCACTACTTGCGACTGTGCCTCGAGGTGGACAAATCGATCACTCTGCAGCTCCTCCGTCGACTTCAACCGCACTAACTGGGAGAGTGGTCGGTAGCCAGGGGATCCACAAGTGCAGCATCGTTGATCTTATTTTTCTATAGACCTCCACAGCATATGATCTTCTCAACGAAATCATCCGTCTTCGATTCGGTAGATGCGCCTTTGCTCGTGCCATCGGCAGAAAACGGACAACGTCCTCTTACAGAGACAGGACCAGTGGTATGTGTTACTGATCCAGGCGGTGTGTGCTGTCACCAGCTGGACTGACCACCATCCCATCATCTTCAAGTCGAGGTTTCAACTATACGTGAGCAGATGACCAGAGGGTAAGGCAGTATCAGGTTAATTAAATACTATTATTAGATACGGTTAAACTCTAACTGAATTGTAATTGATGCATGAATTTCAACCTACATCGAATACAAGTTATGAAGGTGAATGCTAGTGTTGATAAACAATCGAGGGAGCTGCAGAGAAGGTTATTCAATCAACCGTTATGGAAATGCTCAACCATGCACGCCGAGAGCACAAAGATTGGTTTAATGACAATGACAGAGATATTTCTAAGCTATATGTGCCCACGCAGGCTGCAGATGACCTACACAACCACCACCAACAGCAGCAACACCAGCAACACAGCACACATCTCATGCCTAGACCCTGATGGAGATACAGAACGACTTCCTGTCTCGCGAAGCTGAGGATGTTCCTGGATATTCGTTAATGAACACTCACAGATCGTTATCGGAACTCACTCGTTCCGTTCTGCCTTGAGTCTCACTCTCGAGCCCCGCCAGTAACCGCACAGCGGCTAGTGTCATAGGCAGATGAATAATGCCAACAAAGACAAATGCAGACTTGAATGGCCATTTCTGGCTCATCAGCCGTCATCAGCCAGTTATAAAAACCCTAGGTGGTGGTGCACCACCCGAGGCTCGAAGACGCGATCTGTTGATCAGAAGCCGAATGCTCTAACAATGGAGCCACGGGCTCGTTGCCTTCCTGGATATATTGACTGTGGTAAGATGAAGAAGTTCTACGCGGTAATCGAAGCAGTCTGTGATACACAGACTAAGGGGTCTGCGTCACTGCTGAAAAAAGGATAGAGCAACCCTACAGACGGAGACGTTTCAGTACCTGTTAAACTAGGCCGACCTCAACCACCCATGCACAATAGTCGAAAAAGCTCTCAGCTGACTTACACAAATGGAAACCAATGGCAACCCCAAGCGTCCTACATCTCTACAGGAGACAATAAAAGCAGTACCATAGAGGAAACGCACTAGGAGGAGGTGCACTTGTAACCCAAATGTACAATCATGACTGGCCGCATCTAAAATAAACTTGAGGTCATTGTTTTGGACTATGTGGCCCGAGGTCAACGTGCAAAAATGCCAACTCAGGGACCACCCGCAATTCCTCGATAACTGCAACGGTATCTCCATTCACAGCATAATCTAATAAACATCTCTCTGGTCCTGCCTAATCGCCAGAATACACATGAAGAGACAAGACTACTTTCATAAAGACAGCGCGGATTCCGAACTAACCACGGGACCATGCATGTGATCTTTACAACAGCCTACCACAGGATAAGTGTCAGGAAAGGCACACAAGACTCTTCCTCACCCTCGATTAGCTGACTCACGAAGTCCTAGAAAGGTGAGGCCGCAATTCGGGTGCCCAGAGAGATTTACAGCAATCGTTAAGCAACCAATCGAGGAGATTACGGTGCACATCGGGAAAACAATTAGCAGCAACTGAAGTATGAACGGTGATAAATAGGGCAAAGCAGGGGTGCGTACTGTCTCCTAGTCTGCTACCATGATCTTCCCTATGCTATTGAACTCCAACCGTGAGAAGCGGTTTGGAATCTACGTTAACTACCAAACAAACAGAAAATTGCTATACATCCGTCTCATGCAAGCATCTCTGAGGGTATCACAGTCCAAGGTTCACGATCTATTGTTTCTGGATGACATGGGGATAAAGAAGACAACGAAAGAGGACAGAGGTGTGAATAAATTCGCTCCTCGCTGTTTTAAATTTGGACTGAACCATTATCGTGGTGAAGACAATGGTTGTGCACCAATTTTCACCAAATGTCAACTACACCGAACTCCGTATCAATATCAATGAAGCCCGCCCAACGACATTGTATATATTTGCATTCCAAGGGAGCGAAGTATCCATAAAAATGGAGATTTACCATGAAACTGCAAGTCGGATCTTCCAAATCAGTCAAAATTTAACAGGGCACAGCATTACGTTCAGAACCATCACGACACCCTACTTAACACAAAAGTGAGTAGTTGTAGGGTTGTTTTCCTGACAACGCTCTTGTGCGGCGCAGAGAAGTGAAAGGTTTATAAAAACAAAGTCGGGCAAGTTAAAACTTTTTAAATCAGCTGGCTCCCGAGAATGCTGAAGGCGAAGGAGTGCCATACAATGAGGTCTTAGAAACAATCGACATACTCTGTATCTACACCATAGAAAGACCGATACATCTTTCATGGAGCGAAAGCCTACATAAGTTGCTATTCTACGGTGACACCACTACGACATGGGCAAATCTGCCTTCATAGTGTGCGGTACTTTGTTAAGTACACCGTTGAGGTCTTTCCTGCGATGGCCAAATAGCCATCAGAGCATATGCCTCACAGTAAACTGACAGGGCGTGCCAAAAGTTGTGACATCGAAGGCTGTGAACTGACGAGATAACTGGTCCCACTCACGACGGTGGGTCCGGTGGCAAAGGCCCTTTCTTCCTACCGACTACTGCACTCCCAATCAGCTGGGACCTGAGCCCCCTTATTGTTACTGTAACCTTCTGGTCCATCCTGCGCGGACCAAGAGTGTGGCGCGCGTAGACAACCCATTGATCTTTACCAGCCACTGCATCCAATGCCGTTCCCGGTTATTCCAATCTCCCTTGTCTTTGCTGGCGATGTGCGTGGCTGCTGGTGGAGCTCGAGCGTGAGTCCTGAGGCAAAACAGAAGGAGTGATTCACGTAAAGGATCAGTGAGCACCAATGTTTCCGGGCTTCTTGATTGTATCTTCACACCAGTTAAGGAAGGAAAGAGTGCTGTAGATGCAGCGCAAGTTTACTATCTTCATTAAATAATTCACGCGAAAAGCTGCCGTTCATATATCTACATTGCAAGGGGATACACGGTAAACATAATCGTTCGTGACAGTCGAAGGTTCAAGTAAATGCAACGTAAAAGATTTGATTTGAATACAAATGACGTCTTTGGAAAGGGATCAAGCACCATTTCCTAAGTTTGTGATTTCGTTTTCACAGATAGTCTTCGTGTGTGGAGTTATTGTATAATGAGGTTATTTTTTCAAATGTTACGGAAAAATAACATTTTGTATTGTGTGTCCATTCAGTCAAATGCGATTCCATTCGAGTTCCACTGAAATATCCTCACGTGGTATCGAAATGGGTATACAGAATACGAAACGGGTCATCCGTTTGTGTACCCTCGAGAAGTTTTTGGTCTTTCTTTGATAGGAAAGTGCAATAAGTGTGAAATATGTCCCAATTGAAGGCTTGAACGATATCCGTGGTGCGCATGGAAACATGATACAAGTGGTATCGCTTCTTTATAGCTCAATAATGTTCATGCATTCATAGAGGCGCAGCTTTTCCATTTATGTCACAACTTACTGCATTACGGAGGCAGCACGGAAGTTAACAGGTGCCAGTTATTCTTATCAAAAAAACTAACATAGTTTCTCAATACATTCGTTGGTTTGTGCGTCACCTGTACTTGGTGTAAACCACGTGCCTTTCAAAGAATTCAGCCAAATTCTAAGTGCAAAGAAATGTTCGTAGAGTTTTTATTTAATTTATTTTCCTCCAGATGTCGTGTAAAATGAGCTACCTCCACACATCATCCCTACGCGTGACGATTAGCTGTGAACCAGTTTCAAAATTCTACACAATGCAATTCAACCAGTTTCAAAGGTTTATTTCGAATTCACGTGCGTATTTCTGAGAAAATTAGAAATTTGAATAATGGGAAAGTACGCTACGGACGCTACGGAGCACACACACACAGCAGCATATTTCAGCTAAACGAAAGTTCCTATCTGGAAGTTTAGCGAGTATCTGTGTTTGAAATTTACCACAGAAATGAGTACAGATTATATATATATATATATATATATATATATATATATATATATATATATATATATATATATATATAATATATCATCATAAATCATATATATAGATCATATATATATGAAATTGAACCGACAAAGAAAGGGAAACCGGAATGGCCATTACTAGCTTATTAGCCGTCATCAGCCAGTCATACCCAATCCCAAGTGTGGCACACCTAGAATTCGAACCCGCGACCTTTGGTATTTGAGTCGAACGCTCTATTATTGAGCCACGGGCTCGTTGTTTTGTCGGTTGTGATCGGGAATATGATGATAGTGTGGGGCTTACCGATCTGCTTAAGGAACATGTATGTTCCGTTGTGCCCTGGAGCTCAGTTTAGAGCCCTCGCAGGCAGTCGCATTGCGACGTGTAGCATATGATGAAATTAAACAGACAAAGACAAGGGAGACCGGAATGGCCATTTCTGGCAGATAGCTAGGAATGCAATCTTTGTCCAATAAAATGTCAATTGTATAACTGCGGATATTTTACGTTAGTATATTATTATGGCTGCCATTTATGTTATTACTCAGTGAGAATTTTAAATAAATGAGGAATTTAAATCTGTTAAATATTGATTACTTCAAAACTAATGATTTTGGAGTTTAATAAAAGTTTAAAGGTTTCAGAAACATGAGAACGAATTTGGATATTAATGCACCTGAATTGAGCAACGGGGCTACTTTTCTGAATGCATTTTGAAAATACGAATGTATCTTCAAGTTCAAGAGTAAATTAGTATATGATTTGACCACCGTTACCGGCTTCTTAATCCCAAAATTTTGCTTTCACGTTATCTGCATTCTACTGAAATAAATTCTGTTTTTTGAGTGCAAACTTGGAGAACAACCTAAACATTACAATATAATTGCAAAATCTAATTGATGGATAGGGAAACGTGACATGAAAAACACCTTGTTTACTACAAACTTCGTTAAAACTAATATCTTTATCCAACTTTCGATAGTTTCCCACCCTAAGGTCTTCTTATAATCCCTTCGGCAGAAAACATGGCTAAGTATTCTTTTCGAATAATCGCGTTTGATCTGGAAACAATTAAGGGATTTTGGTAATATTTGCATAAGTATTTAAGCAGATTTATTTAAAGGTGACTTATGAGGAATATTTCGATGACTGCTATGGTTGCCAGAAGATAAAGGATAATTTATATGAAGCGAATTTGCGGAAAGATAGAGCATAGAGCTAATGTCTGAGACTGAGGCATAGAATAACTATAAATCTACGCATAGCCGAGCTGCCAAAGGCGAAGTTTCTTGCGTATCCCTTTTGCAAAAAAACAAATCTACCTTGATTCCTATAAAGGTCCGGCTAACAAGGAGCAATAATTTTTGATGAAGCTGCTATTTTACAAGAACTGACCTATTTCCGAGTCAAAATGAGTCCTTTTGCGCATATATATTAAAAGGTAACTGCATGGTAAAACAAGAGGTGTGAGGACTAAAGCACCTTGCTCCTCCTTGAAAACAGCTTTCGCATTATGGATTGCCCAGTTCCGTTCACTTGGCCATTACCCAGGCTCAGGCCGAGGCTGCTTGTACTGAGACGACGGGCTGCAGGGCCCGAAACGGGCGCTGTTTGAATGGCGCTCGAGCGATGACCCCTGGTTCCATACTTTGTGTAACTGGAGCTCTCTTGTATAACTATGCTGGCGGCATCATTGGATGGCACTAGAGTGGGTGGAGATGATTGGCCATTCGTAGCAGCCTCGGGATCATCAGTATTGACGACAGTATTGGTCAGATTATTGACGGACATCCGCCTTCGCAAGGACTCTCCGTAGGATTCGAGATTGATTACCGGAGGATCTTCAATGATAAGATCCTCAAAAGGCTCATCCTCAGGAGGTAAGTTACCAGTTCGAAGTCGTTCAATCAACGCTCGAGAATCCTAGAGTGCACAAAATACTGTGTGTGTCAGTATTCAGATAATCTTGCATATTGATGCAAACATGTTAGAAAATTGAATAACCGTCGATTCCAGTGTGAGCAATGATGCAGCATTTGACACTTTTCACCAACAGAAATAACACCAAGAGTTCGTCACGGCAGAATTACTGAGTAGGTCAGATTGTGAAGTAAATATTATTCAATATTTAACGTATTCGGTTAACAAAAGCAACTTTCCAGTGCTAGGGGGGGTGTTAAATAGAGACTGAGTACAGTTTTAGGCATTAAAAGAAAGTTATTTAGATAAAAAGGGAAATGGAAGTGTCTGTAGTTGTACCTGAGAATTTGCACACCACCTCATAATACAGGTGGCCTTACACTAAATTCCAAAGAAATAAGGGAAAAGGTTATGGTTAGGGCTATAATTGGGGTTATATTTGACGTTAAAGTTATTGCTGGTATTACCTTTTGGATTAGGGTTAAGGGTTGTTTTAGTGTTAGAGTAAGGTTTAAAAGATGGAATTTATATCGTTCCTGGAATAAAGCGTAAGACTGTTCGTATTGGTGGCGTTCTTATAACTGTGTCTCACTCTGCCCACTTGCAGCCTACGCTTAAAGGGATAAAAGTGCTATGGAGCGCTGAATGTTTCTATAGCTCTAACTTTCTGAATCAGAGTATATTTGTTCTGAAACTATACGCAGTGTCTATTTAACCTCCTTGTAAAGACTCGGTGACCTTGGTGGGATTCGAACTCACACCCGTAATATACCTTACTTATGAGCATTCAGAATTCGCTATAAAGTCTGCGTTTTCATACCTACAAGAACAGCAAATCACAACAGAAAGACAAGATCATCAGTCTTAGGTGGTAACGTGCCACCCAGCTACTAAACGCAATTATGTTTTGGATAAAATTCACATTGGTGGCAGATTCCCACCTAAGAGGAACCGATAATTTAGGGAAGATGTGCATGCGAAAAATACGGGCGTTCAAAGACGAAAGCCCATGTCCCCTCAAATCCACTGAACTTGAATTGACTGTACATTAACTGGCGCACCCAGTTTAATATCATGTGCGAAATTCTCAAGGATAAGCTGGAAGCGACGACAGTCAATTCAAATGCGGTGACGGAATTGAGTGAGCACAATTCGATTAACATTCATCAGGATAAATGCCACATTTTTTAACCTTTAGGCATCTTTAAAAGCCAATTATTTGGAACGCCTGCTGTACACCTGATGACGATCCAAAGAATCATGGTTGGAAATGCATCAGATGGAGTTCGTTTCTCTCTTAACGATGTTAGTTTGCTGTATAGGGTTCTGCTACATGTTTTCTCTCAACAGGATTCAGCTGCTTATTTCAAGCCTGCAGTTCTATATTCAGGTCCATTATATGCTACGTGGAGTATCCAAAGTCGATTCGCGAACATACAGGGAAAATACTGATGTTCATGTGTGCCGAAATTAACAGCGCATTAGTACTTTCAAAATACTTCACTCGTTTTCACAAGAAACAAACAAAAATCAGATTTGAATGCTTGCTAGCAGACATCAATTTTAGATGAGCAATTCTTGAGTTCTCAAGGAAAAATGTTGCACGTAATTTACTGTCACATGATCTTTATACTTGAAATGGTCTAAGGGCTCCACTGTTTGGGCGTTTTCTCTGAGAACTTTGTTCTGTAATTTTGACATGACCACCCGCAGATTTTTTTACGCTGCCAAATATATTGCCCAAAACGTCCTTTGTAGTTACCTAAAGGTATGATTTAATGTCGCAAAATTTTAATTTTAACTTGTCCATTGACATTGAAAAGTCAGTAAGACTAGTTATATAAAAATAAATTATATTTTTTCCCTTGTTTGAAAAATGCACAATGCAGAATCCTACTGCCATCTCTGCGAAAACCCCCTTCGGAGTAAACACTCCAAGAAGGGTAGTGGTAAAAAATATCGACTCTATAACGGCGCTGGTCTTTATATGCCAGTGAGTTCCAATACAAAGAAATACGCTCCATAAACGCCAAGTATACACCTTTTTAAAAAATGATAATATAACTCCTGCATGTTGCTGTGTGAACGACGTTAATGTTGAAATGCTTCTAAGGCAAAACTGTTGCATGCACTTAGTTGGACCAAGTCATCGTTACCGGGAATGCCTTCTCTGGGCGTTACCTGCTAGTGACAGACAGCGCAAAGTTTATGATTAGGACACCCCAAGAGTCCTGAGAAGTTCCACGTGGCGGCCGGTGATAGGTCCAGAAGACTGTCTTAGCTACAGTTTTCGATTGGCTTATAGTACTTTATTCCTAGGTTCGTTATGGTAAACGGCGGTAACATGAGTAGCTTCATGGTCAGGATTTAGGACAACCAGTGAAAACAATCTGGAAATACCTGACATTAACCTTTTTCTGGTCCCTGATAACATGGAGTTGTACTTATTTGGGTGTGGCAAAAAAATGTAGGAATAAAAAACCAAGTGCGATCTAATTTGCATGAAATTTTGGATTAAATCAATCGATAAACCTTTGTCTGGTGCCTAATATTAAGTTGGTCTACAGGCGAAACCAAAGTGGAAAGTACTAGGTTATCTATTGGTTGAATAAATTACTTCGGGCAAGTGTTTTTCAGTTTGAGATAAAAAGGCTGACAACTTACCACACGCGAATGACTTGGCATTTCACGTTAAGCACTTTTTAAAATGTCTAAAGTTTAGTAGTCAAACAGCAAAGTATAATAATCCAGGTAGTGTACTGTAGGTTAGACCAGATCACTCGTCGTTCATATTCGGTAACATCTGAATTAAGAGTTTGTTTAAACGCATTAACTGGGGGCCAAGTTAAGTACCCATAACTAGGAAAACGATCGAATGAAGGAATAATGCAACCCATAGCGTTGGGACCCATGTGACAAAAGTTAAGCGTCCATGAACTTTTTTCAGATTAAGCTCCGGCTTTGGAAAATGGGACTGGGTTTAGAACAATTGCTGACAAGAGAGCACAAAAAGAAGTCCGCGGTTTTTCTGACTCCTGAAAGTGTGCTTACTTCCGTGGACGCCAAAGCAAATTTGCAACTTATATTTGATACTGCTTTTTTGTGCGAGTACAAAGGCCTTTAAATACTTCCGTTTAAAATGCGTATGGTTAGAAGTATTTTCCTTTTCAACCTTACCATCGGTAAAATCACTTAGAATTCATCCGAGTTCCGCTAGGAGAAGTGTGAATCATGCATGATGGGCACTTCGTGGAATGCTTTTATTTGGGCTTTGACACTAGCTCTCAGGTTGCAAATCAATCGGCGGAACCCCGGCCATATTTACAAGTTTTCAGAGGCCGACATCCTGCCACGAGGTGATTACGCGAGCTGCTCAAGTTACGGTTTTCAGGCCCGCAGTCCATCAACAAGCGTAATGACCTTCCACTCTCATGTGCTGTGCTGAGACTTTGCCAAACAGAGGAATCAGTAACATGCTAATAGCGCGGAAAAACAGTGAGCCAAATTACGGATGACAAACTTCCGGTTGTTGACAACTCGGAGGCGGACTGACAAGCCATCAAAGCTCCGATTACGATCTCCAGCCATGACCGCAAGAGTTGCTTATTAAGACATGCATGGGCTCACACGAAAAGTACATACTGTAAATACTTTATTCCCTGTGCCTTCCTTGCCTTTATCTGTGACTGTCTCTGATACTGTGTTTCCACGATCTTATCGTCCTTTTATGAAGGGTTTATTTGTATTTAGACGGTTCCAGTAACAAATTTGGCTTCCCACGGAAAGGCTTTATATCTTCAGATTCAGGCCATGCTCCACTAACGTTGCTAATTACTCTGCCTGAGCAAATTCTCGACACAAATTGTGGAGGCGGAAGCTCACTGCACTAATAACTCGTCTGCTTTCGGGAAACCATGACTCAAGTAACTCGCGAAACATGAAAATGTCATCTCTTACGACAATGAAGGCCTTGTCAAACTTGAAAGTTTGGCCTGGTCTCGTCGCATGAGCCGTGATCTGCGAGTTAACGTCATTCATCCCTAGTACGGTTGTATGTTTGGCCATTTGAAGATGGCGTAATATCCCATTTTCTTTGATGTATTTGCTTCGTACTTAACTGCATCAGATTTGGCAGGTGACCTAAAACCTTCACTGCTGTGATGGAATGACCTTCGACCTCCATTTTCTATACGGAGACCTTGAAAGGGCAGACTAATCGGTCTGATGGTGAGGACGCGAGCAACCAACAATATCTGAGACGGTGAGCGAAGTTGCTATGTCCTTATCATGCAAAGAATCATAAACGATGCGGATATTCTGACATTCATCGACTCGAGTTCAAACTAACGTACAAACATCGCAGTAAACTCTAACTCACGCGATTGGCGCGGGAGCTGTCTATTGAAGTAGGTATATGGTTAACCAGCAACTGTGTGTTATAAGCACTGCACTCCTTCTGCCTCTATAACACTTATATGCAAATATCTTTGAGGCTAGGTTCACGTGGGAATTCAAATCGCCAGGTCAATAAAATTCTTGTTCAGTGACCTCTTTTTATTCTATATTGATACCCGGAACTCATTTCCTTCATGCCATCAGCAATATGGGCTTATTGTTGGAATCATCATTCAATTTCTTCAGCAAACATATTTTAAAGGCATTAAAACTAACATTTTGGTATCAATATGTCGACTTCAAGATTTAATGCTGCAAAGGACAGCTTAAATAAGTCAGCCTTGATCTACATTTTCCGCTACAGATGGAAATTCATCCATGAGCTTCCTCTCTAGACACGCTCTTTTGCCGTTACATGCATGCAACTTTCAATTCGACTTCGCGACAGCAACCGAAAATTTGGCAATTGCGAACGATGATATACATGAAAGGTGTATCGCGCAAGAATTGGTCAGCATTGGCAGCAGAATTTTACAGCATCTTTCGCACTCTACCCTGCCTAGACTACCAGAGCCCCGCGTGAAGAATGAATCAAAAAGACCAGAAACAGGATCGGGCGCTGTGGCTGACAACGTTAAACAACCGTACACGATCCACACACTACCAGGATTTCACTAAAACAAGGTCGGACACACACCCCAGCTGAATGGGAGAGCCATAGAGGATACATTAAGAAGCAGTCATTGCAAGCTAACTCTTCTGAGAGAACCAAGTTGTCCTGTCAGTTGCAAACCTCCAAAGCTATGCGGTTAAGTGCTTCATATTAGTTTAAAACTGCGTAAGATCTTTTGCAGTAAGAAATATGCGCTGCGTGCCGTGCCGACGAAATCCCTAGGGTCAAAGTCAATTTGTTTTCCTTCTCCCTGGCACCAATCCATCTTCGGAGTCGGGGAGGCAGGTAATGCTGAGTTTAGGCGCAAGAAGCTGACACACAGCCAGGCTGGTAGAATAGGAAACGCCAGTAAAACTGGTGTCCTTGCGCGAAATTACAGAAAGAGTAAGTATTATCGAGTCATATTCTTAAACCCCAACAGTAATCCCGACCGAAACCTCAACCATAATACTAAATGTAACTCTAAGTATAAACGTAGCCCAAGCCTAAACGCTCAGTGATCGCCAACGAAACTCACTCGATCCGATTTGCCTCGGGGGCTCACTCTCGAGCCCCACCAGCAGTCACACAGCGGATATTAGAAGAATAGGTGAATATTGTCGGCATAGACAAGGGAGACTGAAATGGCCATTTCTGGCCCATCAGCCGTCGCCAGCTAGTCATATGCCATCCGGGGTGGGACACTATCTGCTGTTAGTCATGACAGAAAACTTGGTGCAAGAACCCTGGAATCTGGGGTTCCTATCCCAGTATCTTGTCAAATTGCTTTATAGTCCCTCTCGTGTAGCTGAACAACCCCAGTCTGCTACCCAGAATAAGGTTGCAGAACAACAGGTGCGTTTTTCAACAACACGCTGAATTCGCAAAGGACAGCCAACGTATTATGAAACAGCTTAGATTATAGATCTATTTGGTTTCCGGTCCTCATCTGAAGTAGGCAGTGAATTACACGGCTTCTTAGGTAATTTTCAATTTTTATTTCTTCGAAAACCCTACCAGAGTTTGATCAGTCATCTTAATATTTATGCTGGACGCAGTTTATTGACATTATTCGTAATTTTGTTCCATAATCCAAAGTTTATGCTACTTCACAGGTGAAATAAATGAGAGCTTTAAGCATATAGTTAAATACAGCGAGACTGGTGAGGCTCAAGCAACTGCATGTGTTAAAACCAACTACATTTATTTTGCCTTTGGATGTTCATTTAACCGAGCCGTCCAGAGAGAGAGAGAGAGACTCATGAGGTGTGTGAACAATCCAAAATTCTAAAAGACAGGAGATATCAAAGAAGGCAGAATTTCATTACCTCACAAAATTCAGCCAAGTCCTCTAGTTTCCACCTACCGTTGACTGATGCTATAAATACCAAAAGCATGATAAAAGCAGTGCGATGCGAGAAGGTTTTTTGTCTTGGGCCGCTCTGTGTTTGTGCTACAAAATCCGGCACCGGAACATGTGATAAATCGAATCAGGCAAAGGCACCACGCTTCAATTACTCGGCAGTACCCCCAGGCCAGGCAGAAAACATTTTATGGATTAAAACAACTGACCTCCGCCCCCCCAAAAAAAACCCCACGCTCTGAGCGATGACGGCTTCTAACTTCGTTTGTGTGCATTATTCTAAAGGATATCAACTCTCCTGGCTGGCAAGCTAAACGGATTAAAAATTACTCCACTAGCTGCTTACGGTGAGTACCTTGGCGCAGACACAAAGGTGCACGTTGAGGTAGCACAAGGTACCCGACCCTGTAATAACGACCCTTCGATCGAGAGATCAGCTGAGATGGAACGTTCCACAGTCAACATCTCGTATCCTGAAGAGTATGTTAAAGAGCACGTGAGGCTGTTATTTACCGTCCGAGTTAAATTATGCAAGGAGCGCAGGGCCTGCTTACGGTTGTCGCTGCGTCACGAAGTTTGCCATGTAATTAAATCATGAAAATGGATGAAACTTGACGTTTAGTTAAAAGGCATAATTCACACGATCTTTCTATGATAATGGAAGATAAAATATGATTTGTTGTATGTTTGTCGATCCCCGTTCAAGCTCGACGACAGTTTTAAATGCCTGAAGGACATGATAATAGTTCAGTTTTTGGCACAAACGATGAAAACCACCACCACCACAATGACTTGGTCCACTTTTTAAAGCCACTGTATGCCGAGGAGGGGAAGATTGTAGTCAAGGGAGAGACGGAGAGAGAGAGAGAGAGAGAGAGAGAGAGAGAGAGAGAGAGAGCGAGAGAGAGAGAGAGAGAGAGCAGTGGCCGATTGGCACAAAACTCCCGCCTAGGTGATTCAGTTCACCGTTGGCCCCTCTTTCTCCGTTGCGTCTCACAGTAGTTCAATGGCATCGGAGGTATAAGTGGTTGGGGTTCAATTAGCTTTACTCCCCAGTAAAATGAGTTGTCGGGATGATGCTGCCGAGTTCGACACAAATTCGTAGGGCAGCAGATGAGATGTGGAAGAGAGGCGGGGACATGGTGACAAAAAACCTACGCAACAACAGACCAGCAAGGTAGCTCACGCCCTCCACCTCCCGACTGCATAATACCGCCTGACTGAAAATCTCATGTGAGAAGGCGGCAATCATAGTTGGGACGCGCGCATTTCTCACTTTGAATCCAGATTCCCTCATCAGAAAGCATTTAACGTAGCTCTGCAGACTGCACGAATTCCGTAGTTTATGATTTTGTAATTAACAGGGAACAGCAGGTGTCAGAAGGAGCAAGAAACGCAGTACAGCGTATTTTTCGGAACTTTAGGAACCAAAGTCCGTACCTATAAGTAGATCTTCCTGTTGAAAAGATTACCCAGGCTGAATTTTACTACTAAGAATTAAAAAGCGAAAGCTGACGTCATCTGAACGTCCTTCCAGCAGTTTGTGGCACCCCCATTGAAAAAAACATAAGAAACTTGATTAATGACTCGTACATACGTACCGAATGCAGAAACCTGAGTTACTCATCACTATGTAGGGAAAATTTGGTTAACAGACAAAGTTATCCAACTTAAGAGATCCTTTTCAAAACATCATAACTCTGGGAGTTTTGGAGAATTTCTGTGAGTAGCCATGCAGTCTAACACCCGAAATATCGCGTTGTTGCTCACAGAGTGCAAGATCTAATTTAAATCTTGTGAAACCTTGAATGACCACTAATAGAGACTTGACAAGAACCAAGCAGATATTTATAAAACCAAGTCAAATTAACATACAATACTGAATCTTCTACAGGCCATGAAGGCATAAGAAACTCCTGCAGAAATAAAAAGGAATACACGAAACTCTCCACAACAAACGGCCAAATATATACCAAACCGATAAGGATTCTCAGCTTAAAGTTAGGATGCTATCTGATACGAATTGACCGCGGACTCGGTTCCCGCTAGATAGCAGCAAAACCAAATTTAATTAATGCTTCCTAGTTAAAAGCACATTTTAAAAGTCAAATCATGTTTCAAAAAGTTGCTTTAACTGCTGTCGTGTTAGGTCCGGTTGCAGGATATATTTGGGCAGAAAATATTCAGCGTTAGCAAAGTCCTCCTTAAAGGCAGGCACGTGTTAATAACAGATTAGAAATTCTGCAGAAGGGAGCATTTTGCGCCACAGTTAGTTTCCGGAACTGAGGGCCTCTCCAGGTGTTATAGGCCTGTTTACCTACACCATGCTCTTCACGAAGAAATGAGGTTTTGGACTATTCCAAGCAACAAATTTGATAATTAAATTTAAATAAGCAACTGTGACTGCACGCATTTGCTAAAAATGCAAAATACACATAGAATTGGCACCGCTAGTTTTTATTCGGATTGTTTAATACTACCCAAAATAACTCTCAAATGTCCTGATGAGGTCATTAAATGGACACAATTAAATGTGTGATGAGGAAGTATGGGCTCAAAAACCCAGCAGGTCAGGCCCCTGGCACATAGGCGTATCGGTGCCAGATTCGCTTCTGTAAAATGAAATCCTGCATTGCAGTCGCCAGGAAATAAATCTAAAAAACTTCGGCAGATAGGGTTTGAGGTTTATTTGAAATAGTCTACAATAGCAGCCGGCTTTCGCAATGTCAAAATTAGTGGAAAGGAGGCAACGTTTTCAAAAAATCAGGCGTGGCAGATATCCGAAACTTATCTTCTACCGAAACTAACTCAAAAAGAAACACACGTAGTTGTAAAGGCTGTAGAGGCAAGCTGTCGTCTGCATTTTTCGACAAGTATTTTTTGTTCCAAGGCTGGGCCTCTGAAAATTGTCCCGATGCGTGCCTGCTTCAAAGGAAACATTAGTTTTCCGTGTATATATTATACCTGCAACTGTCGCAAGGTGTCGGTAAATTTGCATGTTTGAGATTAAGTTAAAGCAACTTCAGCGTGGATCTGGAGAACTGGAGAGAAATTTGTTCTCTGCATCAAAGTTCTGCAGTGATACCTTTAGGGTTATGGGCTGAGCCCTGACAAATTTTTTAGATGGCTAGCGACCTGTATGGTTTTCTTGTTACAACATGTAAGATCATATGTGAGTTGGCAGCTGTTCGCGTGCCTACGGCCCTCAAAAGGAAACTACTTCGGAGAAATCGATAGATGATGATCGATCAGCGACCCACCCACACAGCAGAAACTCTTTACTGGGCACGCAGCAGCAACTGCGGGTGCGTATATGTCGGTTAAGTGCATACACAGGGCTCAGGTGACTCACTGCCACGGTGGGTACGTGCTTGTAAGCGTAGAAACAGTTTGCATCTGCGACTGAGCGACGCGCACACTGCAGCAAGCAACCCTTGCAACAAGACTCCAAAAGATTTCACGATTCAAGCGCAAACCTATGCATACACTAGGACCAACTGCGGTCACTCGTTAGGTAATCATGGTGTGCGCTGTGTTCATTCGTTAGGCACTTGTCCAATACCCATTCAAGTAGAAAACTCCGAGCAGGACGGTGCTTACAAAGGCAAAGTAAGTCTGATTGTTAAAACAGCATGGGTGAACGAGGAGTCAACTGGCTAGTAGAAGCACAGGTCGCAGGTTGTTTACCATTAAATCAGATCACTAGAACAGTCAATATGAATGCGCACGTATTCCAATCGTCTGGTTTCTTCTCCGTTTCTCTTAGCATTCGCCCACATTGAAATGAAAGATACCTACTTATCAGCATTTTGGTACCTCAACTTTGGCGAAAAATAACTTACATAATCGAGAATAAGATAAAAATGAACGTAGGGTGTTAGTTTTACTGATCACTACAAGGTCAGTCTAGAGTGGTGACTAACTTTTTCACTTTATATAGATCATACGATTTTTCAAAAACATTTATGATGGTTTTTGACTCTTTACCCTGATCAAACACCTTATTTGAGGCGAGTAGCAAAAGTAACTCACGTCAGTGATACACAAAAAACGTACATACTGGAATGTTTGTACGAGTATGAGCATCTACAACTGCTCGGCCCTCGGGACAGCACTGCTTATAACCTCGCGAGAACGGGGGTGGAAAAGCTGACCTAAACAAATGCTGGGTCACACCACGACTTCTGCAGCAGACCGTTGCCCGCAGACTACAAAACACGTGGTCGAAAAACCCAAAGAAACAGCAATAACTACCGTCTCTATCCCCCCTGCAGTGCCTTCTGGGGTGCTCGAATTAGTCCGCTCACTCTAGCAGCCTGGAATGTTCGTGCCATTTTAGACACTCCGATAAGCAGCCGACCGGAACGGAGGACGGTGCTAGTTGCTCGGGGACTGGCGCACTACAAGGTAGACCTAGCCGCACTAAGCGAAACCCGATTCTCTGTCCAAGCCCCTCCGGAGGGGAAGGTGCCAGTTACACTTTCTTCTCAAGTGGCAGCCCACAGGCAGAGTGACGCAACGCCGGCGTCCACTTTGCCATCCGGACCGACATTGTGGGATGCCTGTCCCGCCTGCACAGGCATAAATGATCGCCTCATGAGCCTCCACCCACTTCTTCGAGGTGACAAATTCACCACGCTTGTCAGTATCTACACCCATGATGACCAAGTACGACGAGCCAAAGAACAACTTCCACGAGGATCTGCAAGCTGTCCTGTCGACTAGGTTAAAGGCGGATAAGCTGATTGTCCTCGGTGACTTCAACACCGGCGTCGGCATAGACCATGCTGTATGGAGAGGAGTGGTGGATACCATGGTCTCGGCGGCTTCAAGGATAATGGCCTGCTTAACCTGCGAACCTACACAGAGCACCGCCTCATCCTGAGCAATACCTTCTTCGCCTTCTGCTGCGGGAGAAGACAGACTGGATGCACCACCAGGTCAAGGCACTGACACCTACTGGGTTATGCCCTAGTACGGAGGCGAGACCAACCGGATGTGCTGGTGACAAAGGCGATCCTCGGTGCCGACGGGTGGACTGATAATCGCCTTGTCAGCTCTAAGATGTGGATCAATCTATGGCCACGCAGGGGACCTCAAAGTAAGCGACCACCAGGTAAGTTGAATGCTGGTTTGTTGGATGTGCCTGCCAATCATCTCCATTTCAGCAATGAGCTGGCTAAGTAGCTAACCAGCCTTCCAGTCGCCCACGACGACACCTCCGCGGAGAACCGATGGTGTCAACCGAGGAACACAGTCCAGTTCACCATCCTGGATATCCTTGAACGCGCACGTCATCAGCACCAGGACTTATTTGATGACAGCGACTCAGCCATCAGCAATCGGCTCGCCGAGGAGAACCGGCTGCGAAAAGCCCACATTGACCGCTCTACCGACACACACAAGCTAACCTTCTGCCGAATTCGCCGCCTTCTGCATTAGTGGCTGTGGGAACTGCAGGACGCCTGGAGGGCTCTCAAGGCGGAGGAGATCCAAGGTTACGCGGACCGCAACGAATGGAAGAAATTCTTCGCTGCGACAAGGCTGTCAACAGTCCCACAGCCAAAGGAACCACCCTTATTCTCTGCCCTAATGGAACTATCCTACATACCCAGCAGACGCAAATTCTGACGCACTGGACCGAGCACGTTAAAAGCGTCCTCAACCACTTCTCCACCGTCTCCCTCGTCACCATCGACCAACCGCCTTAAGTGGAGGACGACGCCGACATCGAGTTCCGCACTCTCCGCACGAAACCTTCAAGGCCGTGCAGCAACTCTCCAGCAGGAAAAGCACCGGGATCAGAGGCGATCACTGCTGAGATTTACAAGCACGGCGGCTCCTAACTTATGAATAGCCTCTCAGAGCACTTTCAGGAGAGTTGGCGCCCAGGAAAAGTCTCCCAACTTTAAAGTACGCCACAATCGTCCAACTCTACAAGAAAAAGGGGAACCACCAACGCTGCGACAACCACCGAGGAATTTCGCTGCTCAACATCACCGGGAAAATCTTCGACCGCATCTTCCCCAATCGCCTCAACGGCTACCTGGAACAAGGACTCCTCCTGGAATACCAATGTGGTTTCCACCGCCATCGCGGCACCACTGACAGGATCTTCGCCACGCGCCAGCTGCAGGCGAAGTGTCAAGAGATGCGGACTCACTTCTACACAACCTTCGTGGATCTTATGAAAGCCTTTGGCATGGTTAATCGCGACGGACTATGGAAGATCATGCAGAAATTCGGCTGTCCCGAGAGATTCACTCACATCGTGCAGCAACTCCACGATGACAGGATGGCGAGCTTCATGGACAACGGAGTTATCTCAGAAGCCTTCACAATGACCAACGGCATGAAGCAGGGTTAAGTCCTTGCTCCTACCCTCTTCAGTCTCATGTTCTTTACCATGCTTACTTCCATCTCAGCTGTCTCTGACGGAGTTTTAACGCTAAGATGGCAGTGCCGGATCCCAGAAACGGAAATGGTGGAACGAAAAGGCGACCACAGCATCTACGCCCTGCTGAGACACCTGCGACTGCCTTGGAGCGGCTACCTCCTGAGGATAGATGACCAGCGAAACAACTCTTTAATGTCGCCACGGATTCCCTGTAAAAAGTGGTGGGGGTAAGTTCGACGCTACAAGTACATTTTAGACCTCTTTAAGCAACTGCAGCTCAACCCAGCAAAATTGGAAGACCTTGCCCAAACCGACCGGCCTGCAGGATGATTGTGAAGGCAGAAGCAACGATCTATGAAGCCAACCAAAGAACCACCGCTAAAGTCAAACGCGAAGCTCGTCAATCCCAGCTGCCTCCACCGTACAACGTTAAACCTCAACCACCCCAACATGCCCATGGTGTCAGCCAACTTTTCGGACTCAAATCGGTCATATGAGACATCTTCGAACCAACTGCAGCATCGGATGACACCAACTGGTGCCTCCCCGCCCCGCATGTCGTTAAACAACCCTACATGTGCTCCTGATCCCCCGTGATCCAACATCTGCTGCGACGGCTCCTGTGCCCACCACCAATGTATAACTAGAGTGTTCTCATGACTTGAAGGCTACCAGCTGACAGCATAACTCGGTCCTCCGGTCTGAGAGTCAGACTGCGGTGGCTCCTTCTTAATGTGGTTTTAATGACAGTCCCATTCAACTGGGAGCCGAGCCGCCCGCTATTTGGGGCTGTGTCCTTGTTTAGGGTGGGCTGCAGTGCGTGGGCCTGCACCCTCTCCCGTGTTCGGTCTTCTTGACTCTGTCTTGACACCGGATCCAGGTTCGCGAGTGGGACAGAGAGTGAGGTAGATGCAGTGCCAGTCTACTCTCACTATAATCCAACGCAGTTCACCGACCCTGCATCACCATGCTGTGGAGGACATGATGGACATCGTCAAACTGTCATAAAGTTTCAAACTATGAAAAACGTTTGATAACTTATTTTGGCAAATGTGTCCTCAGCTAAATGGAAAGCGGAATTTCAAAGTGAGCTGAGAAAACGGCTTAGGTACGGTACAGCTGTGATATTTTACCTCTAAAAAATATAAACCATCTTGAAAACCACATGCGAATCCGCCAACCTTAACCAAGGGCAAGGGCGCAATGGCACCTATATTACGTAGTCTGCCTCTTTTCAGGCCTTAGCTTGAAGCACTCCTGGTTTACAGACGTTAGAAAAAATATCTAGGTAGTTTGACACCCAGAAACCTCGTAAGATGTATAATGCTGTACGTCAGGTCATTATTTTCAGGAAGTCCTTTAATAGGGATAAAAGGCAAAATATAATCGTTCCAAAGAGAACAGGTGGAAAGCCTTATTAACAGGTAATAAGCAAATCGTGTACCTAAATAGGAATAACTGAAGGTCTTACTATTCACATCTTGTATGCTTGAAAATATTTTTTACCAAGTAGAGTTTACATTCAAAAAAGAACTATAAATAATGAGCCGTTTTCAATCCTTGCTTAAACTTATCTACCAGGTAGGTATGGACTGTACAGCGACAAAAGAAATTGCCTAAGGTAGATGTTTCTGTACCCCAGAACCGCACAGGAAGATCGGCATCCACATTTGCAACACAACAACCCGGAAATCAGCAAAACTCCTTCAAAAGTTGTATTTTGATATCCACAAGATCCTTTCATTTGGAGAAAATGTATGTTTCTAACTGATCCCGAAGTTACCTTTCCTACTTATCCAATGCACTTGTAACCTTTTGTCAATTGCTCTTACTTTCGCAATGTTTTTTTTCTCTGGCCCGGTTTTGTTTTTATACCTTGATGTTTTCTTTTTAAATTGAACCACTGTCTGACCAAGATGCAACACTATTTTATGATTTTATTTATTGATTGCAGAAGAAGAAACTCCTCACAAAACCATGGAAAATATAAATATGTGGTAGTCGTAAACAAGTGCTTGTCACTCGCTGTTTGTTAAAGCTGGCATATGAAGCAATTGCAAAGCCATCGGCTAGAGAAGACTTAAACAGCTTACAAAAGTCAAAATATTTGGAAATGCATCCTCTATGGTACATAACATATTTAATATTATAGTAAATATAAAGTTTTTGCTAAATATTGTCTCAGAAGACATGAGAACACTGCAAACATTGCATCAAAATGGGTTATTCTTGTGAGTTCAAGTGGGTACGGTTGTTCCTGTGATAATATCGCATTCTAGAAAAAATGTGAATTCCTTTTGCTTTACGAAAAAGTTTACCAGTTGGTCACATCGGATCGAGCATCTATATGAATTTGGGTTTTAAGTATCTGTCTGTGTAACCAATTTTAGCAGTGGCTGTCTTAAAATGACTCAGTGGGTGACCCTCCGTCCAGATTAAGCCGACGGCTCCACTATTCTGACCTCAGTTTTTCTTCCGCAGGTGTTTAGTCGTATTTTAATCATTTAAACTACAAAATAGTTAGGATGCCACGGATAAACGCCGAAACGCATTGCACACCTGGGGGTGACAGAGTCCGCGTAGTGTGAAAGCAATAATCTGCAAGGACGGACAAGAAGCTCACAGATAAAAAAATTCCGTCTTCTTTTATAGTAATGCCCACGTCTTGGTATGTAATTTGTGGTCATTTATGCATGTCCGATAGTACTTGTTAGGTTTGACGCGAGGAATACGTTACCGAGCAACAAATGACCGCCTGAATGCTAATATCGAGTGCAATGTAACCCTTTCATCCTCGACCGCATGGGAAAACCGCGATGTTGAAAGACAAAAAAAGGGTGCTGAAATGGTTAATTTTTCCATTAACTGGTTAAGATTCGCCAGAGAGACAAACTCGAGGGACATCCTATTAATCCACATGTCCACGATGGAGTTAAGAAATGTCCATTTAATAATAGCAACTTCAAGCGATACTTTTTAATATGTGTTGAGGTGATTATCGTTTAGTTTAGAGTTCGGCCATCGGGTAAGGATTACTTTTATTGCCACCTAAATAGAACTCGGGTATAGGAATGACCCACCCAACTAACATAGAGGGTCTCGTCCGAACCCTAACAGGAACCCTTACTTCAAATTGAACCCTAGCATTAATCTTAACCATACCCGTATAGTGGATATTAACCCTACCATTAACCCCACACTTTACCTGAATTTACTCTATCTTACCCTAATGCTAACCTCAACCCTCAATTTTACACCAATCTTGACCATAAACCTAACTCTATTTTCCCTAGAATTCAGCCCTAAGACACCGGTTTTGCGCGCGGGTTTGCGGTTTTCATGTGCTGTTTAGGGGACCATATAGGTCATCCTTACCGACCATTGCATGCTACGATGCCCACCGTGTGACCCATAAGGTAATGAGCACGGGACCAAGGCTTGTGCGTGAATTAGTTTACGTTGTTCGCAACCATGCGCAGCATCTGTCGCACTCGCCCCTCCCCCACCTACCGGGGCCCAGGTGCCAAGACAGAAGCAAGACGGCCGGAGGCGGGAGCGGGCGCAGTTGCTGACAAAACTACGTGTGCAACACACGACCTGGTAGTCGAAGTTCCCCCAAGGAAAGTGGGACAGCTCATATTCTACCTCACTGACACTGCCATAGGCAACACATTGGTAAGGAGCCATTGCGATTCACTCTCACTTCTCCAGCCTGTCATCCCACTTGCACACTGTACTAATCAGTTTTCATATAGGGTACATTTTTTAATGAAGTACCACGTCAATAAGATAAGGTACGAACTTTCAACCTATCTAACTTATTTGTGAGGAGGAAAATGGTTTTCAGTAAAAAAAATATATATTTTTACGCATTTTTGAGGAGTTCGTTTAAACGTACGTATAATTTGCATGTCCATATCTGACTTATCTCGGCCAGGGAAGACCGCCTCCTACTTTGGGTGCATCCAAATATCCCAATTACTGGTTTTCTCAGCACCACGATAGAAAAATATACAGCATTAACTCTCAATCAAACATGTGTATTAAGTTCTTGGAAGCAATAAAGGCCTCGTAGAAACGTGTCGGTTTTTGATGCGGATGATTGCATGGACGCTACCGTCAATGATTATAAACAACTGATTTCGTCATCCAAGGCTTCATACGTATTGATACTTACAGAAAAGTGAACGGCATATTTTTATGCTAATTCATCTATTAGTCAAAGTATTCCGGCAATTAATGAACCTGGATTGTTTCAGGACTAGCATTCAACGGTACGTCTATTCACCCAAGACTACAAATGTAAGGGAAGTTCCATCAGTCCGATGAGGACTTAATGAATTGAAACAAAAATCTGCGTACGAGGCAAGCGAGGTATTTTGGCGTCGGTGACTCTGGTGCCGGTATGCGGACAGATCCCCAATCAGCTTCCGGATTGCTCGTTATTGGAAACTCAATCAAGTAATGCTTAAAATTTGAATGTTAACGCGTGGTTTGACACACATTTTAAAAAATCACATCTGGATTTCCACAGGCGCTCACCTTGAATGCAGTAGCCATAATAAAATTGCGCCGATTACGAAGATTTCTTAAGGCTGTCGTTTAACAGAAAGGCTATGTATGGGCACAGGTTTTAATACCGGTTATTTATATCGTTTTTTTCAACCAGCACCTGAGTAGAAGTACTGTGACGCGTGAATTAGCACTGGCGGAGACAAAGGAGGTTGGGATGGCAATTTTGGCTTATCAGGCGTTCTCACCCCTAGGTCTGAATTACCTGGGATTCGAAGCCGAACTCCTTAAGGGTCATGTTCAACACTCGACCATTGCGACTAGAGTTAATTGTCCTGTCGGCTGCAATCGAGTTACGAGCAATGCTCGTTCCGATGTGCCTGCATGTCTGATGCATTTTTAATTTTCTCTCATTGGCTCATGGCAGGGTTATTTACCGCAATGAGACGGGGCATTAATCAACTCCGATTTCTGGCGCAGTTGGGGACTGAATTTGGGTCCAGGGGATTGATTAGCGTTTTAAGCGTACAGTCTGGTCACATGAGGCAACGAGCTTCAGCCAGCCAACTGAGATTGGGAGTATGCAAAGCCTAGGTACGTGGCGTTCGCCCACCAATCCTACTGCAATGTTGGGTGGAAGTGAAAATAGCCACTGGGTACTTCGCTTATAAGTAGAACAAGTCATTATGCATTTTTAATATAAGTTATATTAACTCTTCAACATCATTTCGAGGACGCATATATTAATTTGGACCGATTTTTATACTGAGAGCAAAAAGGGGTGGGTTTTTCAAGAGTTCCAATTTTTAAAAGAGCGATTGTTTTTAATTTTATACCATAAAACAGTTGGTGGATCAAAATGACGTCTGATAAGACTGATTGCAGGTTTCGGTAACGATAGGCTATGTATTGGAGCACGAAAGCCTAAAACCATAGGCTCGTGTTTGGCTTTAGGCTCGAAGATGGAAAAGCGTGCAATTCGCGGAGGTTTCACGTCAGGAAGCAGCAGCGGATGAAACCCGCAATGCAGTCATCCCAGGGCTCTTAAGTCACTATCCACTATGGCAAGCATATGCTTGGAGTCTTTATAAGGACTGCGCAATATCGACTTCGAAAATTTAAAGGGACTGAAATAACAACACATGCAATTTTGCAAGGACCGTATACAACTTATATTACCTGCTGTAATGTCCCACCCGACGAGCCTGGAGTTTTTGGCTTCTTTGGTGTAACCTACCGTTACCAAGGTTTTGTTGACCTGATCGGATAGTGGCGGAGAGCATGCTTTCAAAGACTATAAATTCGATGTCAAAAACCTTTAAAGTATGAAGGTAATAACTTGCTAGTTAGGTCGGCGCAGGATAAAATCAATCCGTGCACACAGCTAAGATGTATGTGAAGGTTAACAGTTGAAGAATGGATCACGATCAGTTATGCTGCCCCAGACCTTAAATGCGGCTCCAGGTCTGTATGCCATGATGATGACGCACGAAGACGGTAATATCACAGTGAGCGCAAGCAGTAGAAGGTAAACCGATACTACGTATCGCGTTTGACATAAAAGGGTACGAAGAGAATATAAATTCGTTTTAAGTTACAAGAAGCAGTAGGGCGCAGTCGAAGTAAACATTGAGTAGACAATGATAGTCCTTTGTTCTTTTATTCTGTCGACATATTAATTTAATTTTGACATGCTTACATATTCTTAATATCAAGGCTATCCGACACAGCAGTAAGAGCGCGAACGTCAGTGCACCGTACTAGAAAATTAAGGTTATTATTAACTTGTCATATTTAATTGGCTACTTTCAACAGATAACTCTGCTAACAAAACTTTAAAGCGCGCACGTGGGTGTAAAAGGATCCAACAGGTATTGCGCGATCGCGAACACGCGGGCGGGTATGTTTTTAGATGCACATATGGCAAGCGAAAAAAAGGCATCACAGAAATAAAGTTCACATGGAGCCATATATCCGATATCTACCGAAGAATGTTACATGCCAGTGCTACACCATCGTGGGCAACAGCGTTCACACCCGAAATTGGCAACTCTTTTACGCTTGTACGCAGAGAAAAAAGGTACTAAAAGATGCATCTTTTGCAACGTGCATTCTGAAATCACGATAAAATACGGTCAATCCTGCTTGCGAAAAAAGCTACCCACTCGCAGCACGAAATGGCCATCTGCATTAAAAAAACGTGTCCTCAGCACTCGTATCACCGAAGGCAAACTGGAAAATGTTTCTGTGAAGTAAATTAAATCTGTATTTACTTGCTTTTCCAGTAAAAACAGCATGAAGATCTAAGTAAAGGATCGTGAAACAGCCCACATCATGGCCAAATCGGTATAAGATATATGATGAGGAGAAAACAGGAAGTCGTTCCGCGGTATGAAAATGGGAGTTCGCCTACATATCCGGCAACAAAGAAGTCTGCATTCCTTAAGGCAAAGGCAGCTTGCGCGTTCGCATTCTGAAAATAGTGAAGCCAACGTTTAGATTCCGTGCGCCAAATACTTATCAGCGGCTCGAAAATTGTACATAAGAAGCTTACAGGAAAGAAGACGTAATACTTACTTTTTCGGCATCGAGCCGAGCTGCCGTGGCCTCGAGATCGGAGCACACCGAGGTCATCCTTTCTATTGTCACACGGAGGCGCTCAGCAAGAACTCTGAGCAGTTCTTGCGTCTTCTTGATCCGGTAGACCTCCATCTCCTGCCCTGTTTCACCCCACTGTCTGAGTGTATGATTATAGTGTTGGCCCCTATTCATGTTAAACTGCTCCAGCGCTACAAGGTAGTCGGCTCGGGCACGTTTGAATTCACAATTTTTTAAACTATACAAGTTCAGTGCCTGTAACAATGGATGAAAAAATGGTAAGGAGTCTACTAAAAAGTAAAAAGGTTAGCCTACTCTGGTGAAAAAGCGAAAGATAACGATGTTTTAAAAACCAGAAATACAGCTCTGTCTAACGCCATGTTCAATATTGAATTCTGCGGTCATTAAGTGCTACAGAAGTCTCTTATACACTCCTTTTACTCAAAGCGGGACTACCGAATATTTAAATTTAAGAGTTTTCAGGCACTGAGCTGTTAAAATTGAAAGTCATGTCCCACGAAATGCAAGTTTGAAGTCTTTCTGTATCAAAATACTTCCATTGAATAGGCACATAAGTTTTGAGTTGTAACTGAAAATCTGCTTTAAACACGTTCAGCCTATGCGCCACTGGTAAGATATGTGGAAAAACTAGAGTTGCCTCTTTGCTTTTAGCACGTCAGAATCAGGCCTGTGCCAACATATTCACAGTCCTGGGGTCAAATTAATTGTCCAATACGATAGCGCTGTATACTCAAAGACGAATACGTTTTGCAGATTTTGGCTAGGATTGAACCATCAAGAGAAATTTGCAAATCCTAACAAAATAAGCTGAAAATCCGAATCATTTTTAGCCATCAGGAATTGAATCTTTTGAAAGACGAGCATCCATATCCGTTTCGGCATTCAAAATATGAACAACATGAGATTTAACAAGAACATATATCTTTGATTTTCTTAAACCTATTTAGGTGAAGGTGATCTATAAAGGGGTAACGGCCAAAAAGAACGGTTTTGATGGTATTATTAAATTAATAACTGGTCAGTCCCATTTAAATTTTAGCCAATAATATTTTTGACACAAAACAAATACTAGACATCTAATTGCTGAGTCCAGCTTTCCTTTAGGTCATCGGATATTAAGCAGGTCCAAACTCTATACGATGAACCTTTCTAATTTTATATGCGTTGCACGTAAATAATGTTGACACTTAGGCAGATGTCATAATTTTAATCAGAACCATATTATGTGACATTAAAGCTCTTCGATTTCATGACCTATTACAAACTTTACCCTTTCTTACCATTGGAGGAAGTGACCTCCAAATTTTTGATGCAACTAATAGGTGATCTTTTAATCTCAGTGTGGCAACAGTGTTGAAGCTACAGAAGCTGAATAGAAGATTTTGAATTTCTTTAAATACAATATGCTCTCGTGAGTTTAGACGCCCACAAGCATTCTGCATATAGAAGACGCTTTTAGCCTCCTTTAATAAAAGTTCTTATCGCCTTTACCTTGCAGAATGAGTAAGTAACTATCGACATCATAGGATTAGTTAAATTAGATCTGGTATCAGGTGGAGAATATTTGCAGTGTTCATTTTGAGCTTTTTTCAGCGACGCATAGGGGCAAATTGTAATAAGGCATCGAAATGTCGATAAAAACGGGCCACTTATCGTTTGCACAATCGTTAATTTATAATTCCTGATACAAAAGGAGATATAAAAGATTGCAGAGAACTTTTTGGGCCCTCCACTACAGTGTGATATATACTATCTATTTGAATGTTTTGACCAACGAGCAAACAGTAATACGAGTATGTTTGGTCTTTGGGTACTGAATGCACCCAAAACGTTCTATCATTTTTACTATGCGAAATAATCTAAGTGAAGATAGCGTAATTTTTGTAAGAGAAATAATAGTACATCTGCAGTGGTATTTGTTTTCTGAATCACATTTATCTCACACTGAATTAAGGAAGGTCTATCCAAAATCATTGTGTTTGAGACTTGGTACCATAGCGAATTCGGAGATCCAAATCTCATGTATGACTTGTGGTAGTCACCATAGTGACTAGAAAAAGAAGGTTTTTGAGTTAGGCATGCAAATTTGTGCAGATTAGCGAGGAATTATCTAGGTTGAGAAGAAATAGTAAAAAGAAGTTATTTAGGAAATCGTTTAAAATAAGAATAGGAAGATAACGTTCGTCAGTCTATAAAATTGAGCATAAAACCTGCCACTCATTAATCATTTGAGTAAATGAATGAATTATCAAGTTAAATACAAAGATATTTTATTGGCATATTTAAAGATTCTCGACGAAAAATATCCTGCTAATAAAGAACGACACTATTGAAAATCTCACTTTTTCAACCTCCAGTCGAGAGTACGTATGGTCAGAATCAACTTTTTCAAATTCGGCTTTATACCGAAGGGCTTCGTGGTACTTTTCTCGGTAGCGTTTTTTTTCCTCTTCAATAATTTTGATCTGTGATTTTATTTCGTTTTGGAAGCGATCCCTGGGAATACTTAAGTTACTTAAATACAAACCTTGATTGCTTCCACTTTTTAAGTTGTTTTCTTTCCTCATCAAGTGCTTTCTTAGTTTCTCCCATTGCCTGAAGTTCGAAGGAAAGTGACATTAAACTTTCTGTGTCGATCAATTTCCCAACAGCCTGAACAAGTTCGTTGAATCCAATACCATATGTTGTCTCAAGTCCAATAGCTTTCTTTATATTCAGCCGGTATTTTTCACATAACTTCCTATTTGCACATTTAAGCTAAGTCACAGCCATACTTTTGTGCAGCAAATGTTTCTGTTTGCAGTTTCCCGATATCAGTTAGAAACTTTTGAATTCGCTCGTGCAGTGCGATACCGGACTCTTGGTATTTAAGAAGATTTGATGTTTGATCCTAAAAAATTAACAGTTATTCAAAAAATACCCAGAGAGTAAGGCCCCACGACCCATCTGGCTTCATATTGACATCAGCTCATGAAAATAAATTTAAATAGATTCAATTTGTCGGCTAGGTCGCAGAACAAAACATTGATACATAATTGCCAAATTTGTTTGATTTGATGTATTATAACAATGATTGTTCGCTTCATTTTCCAACTGCGCATGTAGGAATTAGTTAATCTCCCAGTTTGAGTGCCATCCCATAGTTATGCGAAGAAAAATTAGCTTTCTGCGAACAACTGTGTTGGTCTTTAGTTTAAGTTAGGCTCTTGAACGCATTCCCCGAATAAAGAGAGGACCTGGAAAACAAAGAACAATTTATCAAAAGTGTGCATTCTTAGAGAGTCGTAAAGTATGCTCTTTTTGGAAAATTATATTGAAGGGTCTTGAGGATATTGTAATAAAATGACTTGCGTCTCTTTTTCTAGTCGCGGGGCTTGGTTACGGTGATAAGCTCCCTATTTGGCAAGACACCGTGATATTAATCATGAAGAAGATCCAGGTTGCACACCACCCGTTTCTTTGAATTGCTTGTTTTATACTCAGAAATGCTCTTTTTTCATATTTCACTTGCGCTTTATGGTAGAATTTTCGGTTCTCCACCTGTGATAGTATGGTTTATTTTCCTTATGGTGTTCCTTATGGAAGTTTTTTTTAATGATGTTAGGATGACTTTTGCCAGAGCAGGAAGTTGTGAAGCCTACTTGGCGTGTAATTTGTGTTTTGGGTGGAAAATTTTCTGAATCGACACAAATTTCCTATATTTTGTACCCAGCTTTTATGCCTCTTTCCTGCGAAGTCAGCATACATAGCCACATTATTGTTGCGTAGTCAATGTTTTTGGAGTGCACACAAGAATATTCCCATTGTTATTGCCATAGGAAACTCAAAGTCACTTTGGAAGTTAAAGGAATTCGAAGTCACCTTTCTGATTTCATTAAATCTTTTTTAACTAATCGAATACAAAGTTTCTTCATGGGGTCCTCATTTTCAACTGAAACCCCTATTGTAAGCACTGTCCTTCAAGGTACCGTTCTAGGTCCTGTTTTGTTTTTGCTCTACACATGTAATATTTAACCCACAGTTAAACACTTTCAGCATTTTATTAATGCAGACGAACTTAAGTTTGTATATTCCTGCTTTAAATCTACGGTACAATGATGCTTAGAAGAAATCCATGCAAAATTTCATGCTCTTTCCGTGTGGATCTCAACGTGTCAAATGGAATTCTCACCTTCTAAGTGCCATTAAATATATTTTGGGCTTGGCAGGCTACCACAATCAGTTTTTTTTAAGGCACCCTATGACTGAATATTCCACCATCACGGACTTAGGTATAAGCTACACGAATAATACAGATCTGTCACTTCATGTCTGTAGAATTATGGCCAAACCTGTGCAGATTTGTGACTTTGTTTCTCGTAAATTCTATCTTACTGAAATTGAATTAAGACCTACTCAAATGTTTACACTTCCTATTCTCTGATATTGCTGCCCATTCTTTGGATCGATGGTCGCATCAAGCCGTTCTTAAATTGAAATTTTCAAAGAAATTTTAATCAGGAACTCTTACCTCCAAAATTTTCAATTTTCTCCTACTCGAATTAATTCCAGGCAATTAACATAAAATTTATATGGATTCAGAGACTGGTATCTGGTTTTATGCATCATTTTTGGCCTTGATTATCGTTCAAATATTCCCCGAATTTCAGTTCTTACCCCCAGTAATTGTCCGTACAACATATGTAAGTATTCACTTATAATAACTCTTCTATATCCTCCACTTCTCAAAGCTCCATATTCCTTGCTTCTACGTAGTGCTTTCTCTTGAATTACCTGCCAATCCATATTAGGTTAGCAAATAACCTGTTAGTTGGTAATTGAAGGCTGCACATCTATCTTAACTCTGATTTGATTAGCCATTTATTTTCCTCCTCGATTCCGATCCGCTTTCTCCATGACCCTGAGAAAGGATCATCGGGAATTTAGAAAACCGTCTCCAAATTACGCCTCCCCTGTATTGTCTTCTTCACAAGCTAAGATCTGTTCATAAACTTTCCTCACTTAATTGATCGAAAAACAGTTTGGGTCACATTTGCGCTCCAATTTTAAACCACCTCTGTTGCGTTTTCGATAGCTATCATCGGAATTCAAATCCGAAAACTGAGATGAGCAGGCCTCAGATTCATCGTCGATTCTCATGCGAAATAGCGCCCATGAGCTCAGTAAGTTGACTTCTTCTTACTCAATTGCCGGATCTCCCATTATCCTTTCGTACTACGCTCAGAAGCAACCTACCATGCTGCTTCATAGCCCCTTGTGAAACAGTTTTTTTCTATTACTCATTTTTTGAAAAAGTCGATCTTCGCAGCAATTTTTCATCCCCTCTTGATTATGACCACTATTAAGAAAAATGACGACGCAAATGGTTCCCTTGTTCTTCACAGTCCTCCTCCATTTGGACCCTGTGCAAACTGCTACATCCTCGTCCACCATTGCATCTAACACGCCTTAAGGCGATGGTGCTTGCGGCCTTAGCCCCCGGTGTAGACCCAACATGGATTGTTAACGATCGTGTCGGGTCCCTCTGTCAGTGGTCGGAGCAGCTGGCAATGAGAGTATCATGGTCGCATCTCTGGCACTTCAACCACGACCTTCGCAACTTCAATAGTCCTTTCCTCGTTCAACCCTAAGCGTATTGATTATGCCTGCTAAGGTTTCCCCTGTCTAGCATACTTGACGGATATGCTTATAGCTGGTCGATTCATATTTTGAGCACACCTGTGTTGGTGAAAATTAGCCCCTGTCGTTATATGATTTCTCTCACGAGGAGGAGCATTTTGAACCATAGTACGCTCTCATCAGCTTGTCTGTCTTACCTCACGCATAGGTTTTCTACCTTGAGCGATGGTTTTTCTCCTTTAAAACACACAAACCCCATTCAACATATACCTTTTCCATAAAAATTCCCAAAACGTTTTTTCACTGTTAGCTCTTTTAATTTATATTTTTGACCATACTTATTTGTGTCATATGTCACCGCCAAAAAGCTGACCATCTATTGATAACTTATCCATACATGATTGCGCATTTGTTTTATTTTTTCCACTGACAGTGCCCTTTCGGGTACTTAAATAAAAAAACATCTTATTTGGAGGAGCCGTCCTAACTGACTCGCTCAAACCCCATTCCTACCAATCTGCCATATGTCGTGTGCAGACAGGTTTTGCACCAGCTCTTAACACGATTGGAGTCTTTCCCAACAAGTTATATAAGTAAGAATCACAAGCAACATGTAAGCCACTCAATTGCATTATATGATTGATTGGATTGCAGTTTGAGCTGGGACATTCTGGTATGCTCCTTTATTTTCTTATATACACTGTTTAAATATACCCATATACTACGCTTCTTTCACCCTTTCCCTTGAATTCTGAGTTGTAGATTCACTCTACTCACGCTGTTGGACGGGCAACCATCGCGGTGAAAGGTCAGTTCATAACAAATTGGCAATTCCGAACTCCAATCTTTATTTAAGTGGAACAAATACTCAGTATTCTGCAATAATATCGGACTCGGTCTAAGGCAGATCACTTGAAGATTATGGAGACCATGATGTAAATTTTCAGTAGCATTTTTCTGATCCAGAATCCGCTGGGAAGCCGCCCACGCCCAAAACCACAAGAACTGCTTGCACAAATGACTTTATTTATGATCCAGGTTATGGTGTGACATCCTGCGCTTGGTTTAAACTTTTCGCACTGAATTTATTAATTTCAATCATGCGTGGAATGCGCGCGTGGTATTACACGAATTGGACACCAAAATGCACGACCAATGCACTGATAAGTTTCTGCCAAAGAACCCGCGTAACTTCACATCGGGGGGAAACTTTCCAGCAAGTTTGAGTGACCTTCGAGGGAATTCATCACTATTTAGTATTCGATACCAGTGCCTGAAACTGGTTATTAACGAATAAACGATTTTCTGACGCTCAACAGCATTTTTAACCACGAGTGTGAAAAGTTCCAATTTCGAACGATGACCGAAATTAATTTTAAGTGCCTCATCTTTGTTGACACTCTTCAGTCACCTCAAAATGCTGACATCAGAATCCATATACTCGAAAAATATCAGCAAGACCCGTATTCCACCCTACGAATATTGACTACCGAGTTCCAGTAGCTCAATACTCTTAAATGTGATTAAATTATTGCGGGGCAACCCAGTTCATACTTTCTATCACTAATGATTATGCTATCACCAACATGAAGTCGAGATCACCATAAAAACCGCAAGAATGAACCTCGAGTAAACCACCAAAAGCATAATAACAATGTGCTGATTGGCATTTCTTTAATATAATTCAGTATATATATGGGAGATAGGCAGAGCTTTGAAAACCCTATTTACAGATAGACGTTAGCAAAGTAGGCAAATGTTAAATGGCCATAGCCGTTTTAGTATATCGATCATCGCTGTCGACTAAATATATATCCATCAAGTGACAATTCATCAAGTCTTCTCTTAAAACTTTCAACGCTTTCAGCCTGAACTACCGAAGTTGGCAGTTTGTTCCATGCTTTAATCACCCGTTGGGAAAAGAAGTTTGCCCGCACTTCAAGTTTGGCGTGTTTTATTTTCAGTTTGTATTGGTGACCACGGAGACTTTTCATGTTTGCCAATTCAAAAAAGTTGGCCATCTGAAGAGCACAATCAACTCCTCTGACCAGTTTGAAGACGAAGATCATATCCAATCTGTACTGCCTATAAGAGAGAGGATAAATTTTAAGTCTTTCTAGTCGGCCCTCATAGGGTAGGCATTCCGATCCGCTGACTAGTTTCGTCGCCCTCCATTGAACTTTCTCCAGCAGAGCATAGTCATGTTTCGTCCAAGGGCACCACGCCTGAACGCAATATTCCAACACCGGCCGGATAAATGTTCCAAACACGTGCCCAAAAAGCTCTCCATCAAAATTAGTAAGGGTCTTCTGATTGTGCCTAAGATACACATAACTTTCTTTGGTATATTCGCACAGTGCGATGATGGTTTGAGAGTTGGTGTTATCCACATACCCATGTCCATTAGAATATTTACCTCCTGGATTTGGTGACCACTGATGAAGTACTCATATTCAAACCTTATCATCCTTCTGGAACTAGACCGCAGTCGGATACTTTGGCATTTGTTAAAATTAAGGTTCAGCAACCACTCATCACACCATGTTTGTAAGCGATCTAAGTTTTGTTGTAATTTCCGCGCATCCTCCGGTTTTTCAATCGTGTTCCATAACTTAAAATCATCAGCGAACATTACCTTCTCCGTCCAAAAAAAGGCCATAAGTGATCATACAAGAAAGATCACTACCGAGCAGTCCAAACCTCCAACACAATGGTTTACAAGAGGGATACGAAGCCCACTAAAACGTCCTTTAATCCATTCTGATCGAATACCTTACTTCATTGTGGCCACGATCTAGGGTCTGTTTAAAGCACAATAAAGTACCTAACAGGTATTATTAATTGCACATTAGTAAGCCCTCAGTTAGATAAAGTCTCGTAGACCATTTTAATTTTAAAGTGTACTTGGCATATGATCGGACTTCCGCTGATGATAACCTCGAAAATAGGGCATTGAATGTTTCTGGAGGAATTCTCTGGCTCAAGGAAGAACTTGAATGTGACGTTTCTTTTGCTGGCATTAAATTCAAGGAAACATGTAACCTCACTGCCCACCAGAACCAGGACTGAGAAACTTGGTCTTCTGGCATTGTCACTTAATTGTGTATGCAGTAATCTTGGCCAAGTCCGTCCAAATCGCATCAACTAGCCGCATAGGAGAAATTTGCCTCAGATTTACAAGACGGTCTTGGTTAATGCACCAAAATGAAGGCCATTTTATGCCAACAGCCAAATGAAAAATTTATCTCCCAAACGAAAAATCTGGTACCTTATAACGCACTTACAGTAGCCGAGCAAGAACTTGAGCGACTTCAGCAAGATGCTGCTTTTCAGACGCTGAGCTACTCCACATGGGCTGCACCACTTGTGACCGTCTTGTGATCTTTAAAAATTATCGTTCAAAATTAGTAACAAGTGCACCTTATACCACGCATGAAATCCGCACTCTTAATCTCCCACCTGCAGCTTTTCAGAGGCTTATTTCATCCACTGGCAGAGACAGATGAAAAGGGCTGTAAAGGGGCAAGAGCAATTTCAGAAAACGAATGCATTAATCCCATATTTCCAGAGCTCATCTCTAGAGAAATCCTATCACCCTTAAACTTAGTCACAATAAATGCCAGTCCGTCTCGAGCAACGCCGGTAGATTTTTACATTTAACCCCATGAAATTGGCAGACGACCGCACACCAGAGTTAATCCGTCTTAATTGAGATTTTCCTATAGCAATGCTCAAGGTCACGTTTTAAAAATCGAGGAACTCAAAGCATTAGTTCCATGTCAAAACCCCGACGCCGTTACCATAGTGAAAAGTTGGCTCAAACGTGAAATCACTGATACCGAGATTGCAATACAAGGATATCAGCTCTTTCTTAGAGGCCGTCAACATTGTCTGGGAAGTGGGATAGTGTGGTAGTTGAACGCATGCACACCTTCCTTTTGACTATGAATTCTCCTGAATAGACTTTAACAAGAGGGATTTGAAATACCTACAATCTCTGATGGTACAGAGGCCACCACAGATGCCGAACACAGCTGATGATTCGCCTTTTCGCTTGATCGAAAACGTATCTAGGTACCAAAGAATTCTTATTGGTGCACATTACAACGCAACTCAAATGGACTGACAAAAGTTGGCAGTTGCCGGTGGGCCAACATCCTTCATTTTAGGTCTAATGGACCCCATAATCGACGGACCTCTGGCAAAACTATTAATTCATCAACGAGTTTTAAAGAGAAACAAGGAGACAGTTGCTTAGAACTAGTGTTTATGAAAGTCTTCTCTAACACCGATGAAGTGTATTCGAGTGCACCTCTCGATAATAGTAACCAGGCTGCAATATTGTGGGATTAACTACACTAATACCAAGGCAAGAAGAGAGCAAAATATATTACGAGTCAATTATTACATGATGGATAATGAATTGATGTCCATGAATTGCAACCATTTACTCAATTGGGATTCAGAGGACGACTAAAGATGACTAAAGACGATTTCCCTGGAAATGATTCGATGCTGTTGTCCAGCGAAGTTCCAAGAAATGACAAGTCGTCTGCCTGGTTAACCTAAGAACTTAACAGACAGTTAAGGAATTAAAATAAGAAAGGACGATATTCAGGGAAGCTGGGCCGCCAAAATGTCTCGAGAAATTTCGGTCGCTGACAACCTGCGTTCACCAAATGGATCCGAAAGGCAAGGAAGTACTTTGAATCCAGCATTATCCAGCAGTCTGAAAATAGGCCTACGGACACCACCACATTACTTTGGGATAATAATAGTGAAGTTTTTTAAAATGGCGAGAAAACCAAATATTTGGGCCGGTTCTGTGCATCGGCATTCGCTAGTGAAACTGAGTTTCAGTTTGAAAATGTTAATAGTGCTGTTTTGAATGCCGGACCGATTCTTGAAGTTATAGTATTCCCTGGAATCCATCGTGGAAAGAGCGTTGTAGAGTCGCAAAGAAGCAAAGTGATTGGATCCGAAAAATATATGGGCAAAGATTTGTCGAGCATTGGTGGCCGAACTCTCTGCACAATTATTAAATATCTTCAATTTCTCATTTGAATAGGAAAACTACCATGGTAATGGCAGACACGAAGTATCAACCCGACATACACAGGTGGCGCTCGAACAAGTGTCAGCAATTATCCGCCTGGCAGTCATATCTAAATGTGCTGTAAATTAACGTAAACCGTACGTAAGAAGGTAACAATGAAGTTCCTAAAAGGAGAATCACGTATTCTCAGAGCTCCAGCAGGGCTTAGGACAGAAGCGCTTTTGTACTGCTAGTTTATTACTCTGGACCGAGCAGTTAACTCGTGCACTGCCTGAGGTCCGTAGGGTTGACGTCCTTTACATTAATTTCAAGAAGGCGTTCGGCAGCGTCTTACACCGATGCATATTTTATAAACTATTGGAAATTGGGATAAGAGAAAACCTGCTGAAACCAATAACATATTTTCTTAGTGGAATCTCACAAAACGTGTACATATATGCCTCGTAGTAACCCCCCACCCCGTCCTATGTTGTTTTCCCAAGGCTTTGTGTTAGAGTCGTTGCTCTTCTTAGTCTACATCAATGACTGTGTTCCCAAACTGAGTTACAGCGCCGTCATCTTTTCTGAAGATACTTAACTGCATAGAACAATCAGATATAAAGTAGACAAGCACGCAATTCAATAAAGTCCCAATCGAGTAAGCAGTTAGCCTGCTCATTTTCTAACTAATTTTAACGTTGGTAAGTGTTTGTTCTTAAGAAAATGAGGAGGGTGATTCTTTCCGATAGCATTCTGCTAGGCAGCCCATTCCAAATCTTGAGGAAGAGAAATATCTCGCTGTTGTACTAACTTCCTGGCTAAGACACTCCTCCAAGTGTCATAAGACACCTTAACGCGCTATACAGGTGTTATTTTTGAAGAGACAAAACTCATGCTGGTTGATAATGAACTGTCCAAAGAAACCTACAGAACATTCATTCGATCTCACTTGAAGTATGCTATTCAGGCCTGACGTCCATGGTTTAAGAGGGATGATCTATAGCTGGAAGAAGTACAGCCGAGTGTTACAATGATCGCCATTTTGCTCATATGCCTTACAAAGCCAGGCTAGATGAACCCAATTTGTTTCCTCACAGTTACAAGCAAATACGCGGTGACCTCCTTCAAACCTAACCAACTGTCCGAGTCCGTGAGTGTGCCCAAACTTTTGATAACTTCTTCGAATCGGCTGGGATGAAACGTCTGCGTGTTTAACCCTTTAATCTGCTGAGAAATATGGTCAACACTGAAGTCCGACGGAACCATATTGCACGGAGATCGTTGGAACATGGAACAGACACCCTGATACGGTGTCTTTACATAAACTATTGAAAAATTTAGAGGCTGAGAAAATACTGCACATATAATCAAGTTTATGATCGTGATGGCAGTTTGGGCCTGGCTCACACATACCGCTGGATTTAAAGTTTCCAAATTTGTTGCCGTAAAAATTTAACGTACTGTTATTTCTGGATATGAATAGGGTGTTCAATAACAAAGATCCTTTCCCTTAATTAAGTGACTTGATGTCCTTGAAGAAGCAAAAACAATGTTGAGCTCTGATTTCCTGCTCACAAACCTCAACAGGGATTGGAAGTTTGCCGTTGCAGCCAACGCCTCTAACTATGGAATTGGCATCATAATGTTGCACGTCTCCTTCGACAAAATGCTCTTTTACTTGCACCACGATCAATAACTTCCGCGGATCGCACCTACAGACTGATCAAGATGGTGGTCTTAACTATTATTTTCGCAAGAGTGAATGTTCACAAACAGCTTTTTGGCCATCATTGACCTCCTAACGAACAGTAAGCCCATTTTGCAATTTTTGGGCTAGAAGAAATGGCGTCCTGTCTACTCGGCAAATCTTCTTAAACGATGGGCAATGATGATGTTGGGTGACAACGTCGGTATCGGTTACCAGTCTAATGCAAACATTGGACAGTCAAAGGCTCTCGTGCCTAATCAAATCATCGCATGAAACGCGCCTATGAAGAATACATTCAAGGCATAAGCTTTCTTACAAAACTTTTGGTCCAGGGTCCACATCGAGTACGCTGCACCAAGCAATGTCTACAACGTCTGTATCACCATTTAAGAATTAAGAAAATATCCGGAAGTCTTGCCCATGAGACGTACGACAACTGCGGTCCCACTTAACACTCTTCGGCGACTGTTCAGCAGAGTTGGCAGTAACGAAATTTGGAGAAAGATAATAAAGGCAGCTCATCTCAGCCAACTTTGCCCGATACTGCAAACAGTCAGATATTAATCACATACAAAGGAGCAAATGAATAAATTTTTATTTAAAGCGCCCAGAGATAGGTGGCCACGAACCTGTATCACACTTACTTTCTGATTAATTCATTGACTAGGATATATAAACGGACTTGCTTCCCTCTTAATACCAAAAATACCTGGTAATTTTTGGAACCCAAAACAGAGGTAACATTGAGGTTAATGGTAAAATTTGACAATATGGTAAACAGTGTTCTGTGTGAGAAAAAAGAGTGAGCTCAGAAAGAAGAAGTGAAAAATCATGCAATGAACGTGAGAGGAGTTCATGGTAGCTCCACTCTCATAAAAGAATTTACCGGACATAAAATTGCATCACGAAGGGAGTTGAAGGGGTAGGGTAGAATTCTTCGGAGCGCATGATAAAAATATAAAGGCAGTTCAGTAAGAGAGTATGTAACGTTATTGTAGTGCGCTCAAGGATGATAGTGTGCAAGAGACCATGGGTTAGACTGACCATGGTGGTAAGGCCTCCACACCCCATTGGCCAGAATGGAATTCTGATGATGGTAAGCAGTAAACTAATCAGAGGCAGTTTAAAGCGTGGACGCCAATATGAGCCAAATGTTTTATCTGTGAGGTGTGTTCTGTAGGCATCGTGTTTTGTGAGGGACACGATACCTTGACTAAAAAGCGAGATATCTACCGAGCGATCGTAAAAAGCAAAGCCACATGTAGAGAAGGTGAGATGTGAGCAGAAAGCTTGTTGGAAAAGATGACTAATAAAATAAAGGGTTGATTGAGTCAGTGTTTAAATAAGTGCCCAATCTTCACCTGAATCGGTAGGTTATTAAAAAGAAAACTAAACATGGTAGCAAAGAATACAGAGCATTTTGAACTGGACGATTCGGGCGGGGGTGTAATCAGTAAAGAATTACGTAGTTTGTACGGACGACTAACGGGATTAAGGCCTGACACCCGGAGAATATGTTAACTATGCTGACGGCGGCAATGGAGAAATGAGCCAGTTTTCAGTCTCCGAATCCATAGAAATTTTACTTTTTGTAGTTGGTATTCACAGAAATTCGCAGGAAGTATCGGATAAAAGTTTTTTAGTTAATTATCTTCGGAAATTTTGAATTCTGGAATGGCTTGACTCACCCATTAAACTAAAAAAATATCCAAAAATGAGCAGAATGTATAGTTGATAAAGTCTTAACTTAATTTCAAAAAGTAGAAATTATAAGAAACAAAGGCGTAAACCTGGGCAGCTTTGGACGTAATTCTATCGGTTTGGGGTGAGAGATCTAAATTATTTAAGTAAATTAAAACTAAGTGCTTGAGGTTGGAACATTCATTTCTAAGGGCGACTTGAAAAATACCTAGTTGCGGCAACCTTTCAGACCAAAAACCCATACAAAAAAATTTACAGGGTGAGAATTACATTAGTTAAGACGAAGGTTGTTTGTTCACCAGAATCATGGCTTTATTCGTCTGAGCTTTCAAACTCTTACTGGAGTCTATCTTTAGAGATAAAACAACAACATAAATGAGTAACATTTATATGGGGGGTGGGGCAGGGTCCAATCAGACACCAGTGGCGCCAATGCGGAGGTAACTACGGAGGGCCCTGTATGTCGGCGACAGATCGATAAATCGATTGACCAAATTCTCATCGCAGACACAGGCTTAAATCAATTCTCGGCTTGTCTTGCATCTGGGGTGGGTGATTATCTTTGTGACTGCAAACCCTAGTAGCAAGCGTATATCGAGGCGATATCGCGAATAGCGAATTTTCGCTTTTGGAGCCATCAACATGTCATTGGTTCCCTCCCTGACGTAATCTGGCTGTTGATTGGTTGGCAGTATTTAGTCACGTAGGCACTTCCCGCGCGCGTGAATGCACGCCATTATTTCGCAGCGTGCGCGTGTGACGCTTGACGTGAGCAACCTCCCTCTGTTTATTTTTATATCTATTTATATCTGCCTTAATTTGTTACATTATTCATAACTATGTTTAGACAGGAGTCTGAAAGAACACGAAGACGGCGAATTAAGTGATACGGGGACCAAATATTAAGTGAAATCGGCGAGGAAGTTCGTAAAAGGTGGAGGGCAGATCAGTTATCATGCAGTATGCTTGATAATAGCAATATTTTCTCTGAAGAAAGAGAAGAAGAATCACAGGCATGTGTGCCGCTAAGTAGTTTGTCGTCTAATCTTTTTGGAGTCGCAGCGGAGCCGGGGGATGCTGAAATCGACACGTCAGTTAGCACTGAAGATGCAGATGCAGGTAATGTATACGTTAACAAGTTGCGTGAGTGGGCCTTGCGATTCAATATAGCGCACGCTCATTTGCGAGTCGTTATGGATATATTTAGGCCTCTCGTGCCTGAACTTCCGGCAGACCCTAGAACGTTGCTGGGGGCATCCTATAATTTGGAGGTAGCCCATATGGGTAGTGGGGAATATGTGCATGTTGGATTGGAAAGGTAACTGCGTCAAGTGCTTATTAAAAGAAGCGTCGATGTACCGGAAGTTTCGGTTTACCTGGCAATCGATGGTCTCCCAGTTTATAGAAAATCGAAGACTGAAATGTGGCCTATTTTAGGCAGAGTTGTTCGCCCCTGTCAGATGAAGGTGGATGTCTACGAATAGTATACTTCAGGTTCACGAACATGACCGATTACTTTGACTACCCACAACGGTCATTGCCTATCACCTCCGGTAAGTTATGCACATCTAATATTGGTCACAATTTAAGAACAGTAGACAATACCAAGACATCGCGACGACATCTTTTGACACACGTCCAGAAGTTTAGTGGTTTTGTTAAATCTTACGTCTAAACCATTAGACTTAATAGGGCCAACATTGAATGAGCGCTTAGAAAAAATGCAGAGAGCGATCATTCTCCTCTGCCAGCAAACTGCCAGGATAGCACAGACCCAAGCGAGTGCTCGGCAGTATAAAGGAGCTTGAGTCCTCCTCCACTGCCGCCCTGGCCACCGCACTGCCAACAAATCCCGTAGGTCAGCCTGTGCGGACGGCAATATATTTTAAAGCATTAAATTAAAAATTAGAGGACCTTTCCTACAGAGGTCAACTGGTAGGTATCCCATTTTATCCTTATTAATTACATTAGATCGCCTTCCTCACGTGCCTTGGCAGACTAACAATTGATGACTTCGTCAAGCGCGTATTTTACGCCTTTTTTGTGGACGACAAAAGTCTACATATTAACTTAAAAGGCAGGAAAAACAAAGACGGTCTGATAGGATCGAAGATATACGAGGTAATAATGGGTATGCCTGATTATGTATAGCTAGGATGCCAACGGAAAGGCAACCTTGGCTGACCTGGAGTCAACTGTGACAAAACGGCTGAAACGATCGCTTGATACACTAACAAACGTGTACAAAAAAATGTACAACGCAAACCAGCGGTAAGTATAACTCTAAGAGTAATTAACAATAATTTGTACATTGTAGACAGCATATGCGGACCGTCGTCCCAGGAACCCGCGGGTTCTTCGGCATCGCCTCAACACCTCCTCCTATGACATGTGAAGCAATTCGTTCAGCATTTGTACATATATTTTTTCTTATGTTTTTACAATATACGCTTAATTTTAAACAAACTTTCGAATTACACGTTTTCTGCATGTGGAAGGAGGGTAGCTTAATAGTGTGACGGTCACTCGGTCCGATAATTATTATTTGGTCGTTCGAATTAAGCGATAATAAGAGAGTTAAAACGTAAATGAGGAGGAAAAACCGCTACTAAAAATGGATTAAGGGTGGGGGCCGTTTTTAAGCCAAAAAAGAAATAACCCGTAATACTGTACGGTAAGCTGTCACCATTTTTGAGTATCTCGAAAATTCGATATCGCCTCGATATACATCCGCCGGACAAAATCGCTGTAGACTCGAAATACCTACAGCGAAAAATCGATATCGCCCCGCTATCGCCTCGATATACGCTTGCTACTAGGGAAGTTAAACTCGTGACCCGAAGATAATCGCTCACACCAGATGCAGGACAAGCCAAGAATTTATTGAAGCCTGGGCCTACGATGAGAACTCGGTCAATCGATTTATCGATCTGGTGCCGGCATACAGGGCCCTGTGTAGTCACCTCTGGATTGGCGCCAATGGTGTCTGAATGGCCCCTGCCCCCCTTTAAATGTTTCTCGTTTATGTTGTTGTTTTATCTCTAACGATGTACTCCAGTAAGAGTTCAAAAGCTCAGGAGAATAAAGTTATGATCCCGATGAACGAACAACCTTTTTCTTTTTCACTAATACACACACCTGGAATGCGGACATTCGCCTCCATACATTAGTTACTTTGAGCTTCACAAGGGAAAGTGCACAGAAGTTTGAATGGATATACGCTACGCATCCTTGGGTCGTCAATTTAGAAATAAAAGAAGTTCATTTGACATCGTTAGCATAAATGAAAATTAATAGCTTTAACTTCCGATAAAATATCATTAGTTTAAAGCAAAAACAAAAGAGGACCAAGCACATTACCGTAGAAGGAACCCCTTACAATACGGGTCTCAGTTTAAAACAAGGAATCCACTAATCCTTTTTGGTTCCGATTAGATCGTTATGACGTAATGCGGCCAATTAATAGAATACGAAGTTCTAGAGCTTCCACGTTAACTAGGAGTCACCTATGAGGGCATAAAGAAAAGACTACTAAGCTGAAAAAAGATAACGAATTTAGATAGATAACTATTACGAAGAGAAATAAGTAGATTAAGAAAAGACCTGAAGCATGTTTCACACGAGCGATCGGGTAAAAAGCCAAAGAGCTAAGAAGTTAATTGGGCATGCAATTGAGGAATTGAAAGAATGTTGTATTCTAGGTTAAAATGGTTGGCGAAGAAGGAATTTACCAATTCTGATTTGCCAATATCCTCTGTAATGTTATTATTGCTGCAATTGAGTAAAGATGGAATGGCTTTGTGGGACCTAGCGGAGAGCGTAGGCAAAAGACTTGAGCTACAGGTCTGGGAGGATTAGTTTCACTAATTGCTACATTCCCTTTGCCTATCTCGCTTTAGCCTAATTTTTGAAGCCAATTTACCAATGTAAGCGATCTTTAAATCAACCGATAAGAAGTTTATAGATGAGCCTTAAAGCTCTTTTCAAAATGGTTAATTCGGTTTTTCTGAAAGTGCTAAACAGCGGAGGAAATAGCGTTTGATTTAAACACCTTTTGTGGAATGAGATCAAGGAGAACTTCTGTTTGGCCCTGCAATAAATTGTGTAAAATTTTAGATCATTATTTGAAAAACCGTAGTGTCATTTTACAGAACACTAGATCAATCTAGTGCTTGTAAAATTAGTATATAATTCTGAAGTAACGCGGGCTTTTCAGAGGAGGAAACGGAATGAAAACAATGCATGAATGCGTAATCCCCTGCAAAAGGTAACGATAGAAATTCATAAATAAACGAAGGATGCCATCAGTAAAAATTAAACCTGTTTTACTGTTTTTTGTTATCGATAGGAAGAAAAATGAAGAAAAGTTTAAACGTGAGTACTCCAGCAATTTCTGAAGATCGGGAAGAGAGGTGTTTTTATGTCAGTTCATTTCTGGCAAAGTAAAATCTTTTGCTATTATTTTGACATCATATGGGGTATTCAGATCTTTTTCAAAGAGTTTCTAGAGCTCGTTTTCATTGCCAGAATAACAAGGAGGATTATATACACAACCATTTCTATTTTGCGAAATAATGACTGGATAGAAACGGATATTTCCAGAAAACGAAGTAATTTGCAGATCATTGGCGAATCCAATATAAAGAAGATAAGAACCACCACGTTTTCCAGCGTGGTTTCGTCGGTATGCAGTGAAAGCATATATAGCAAGCGCGGAGTCAGAAAATTACAGAGTGAGCTCCGGGCTCGTTAATGCGCAAAATATTTGGATTGCACTCAGAAGCTTCAGTTTTTAGCTTTGCTCTCTTTGTCACTACAGATCTCGCGTTGAGGAAAACTCTTCTGAGGTCATTCCTGAAACTCAAACTACGCTCATTATTGTTTATAAAAAAGAAAGATTTAACACCGGAAAAGTAAACTGTAGGGAAGAAGCAATAGGTGGAAAGCATAATTGTATTGGTTTATTATTTGTGGAAAAGTTATTGCTGCCTAAATTAGGATTACTGTAGGGAAATATATTTGGGTGGCATCTATGAGAAGGAAAGCTATTTTGTGGATTCAAAAAATAGGAGAAGGCATTAAAATGGATGTTTATGAGTGGGGACATATTTCAGAAAATGAGCTCTAATGTTTACGAAAAACTGCGAACAGACTGATTATGCTTAATTTTTGGGAAGTCTGCCAAACTATCGAGTTGGAAAAATTGCTGACGAAATTGATTGTATTTGTTTCAGATGCTGGTGTGTTAGCAGGTTTCCCAACAGAAAAGAATTTCTCAATTTTCGAATTTGGACTATGAACAGGAAATTTTCCTAGGTATTACTAGGCTTATCAGATTTTACGGCCAGAATAGACGTGATTGGCTTGAAGTGGGGACCAGATGGACTAGACCTAGTCTTTTTAGTGAAGTCACTATTATGTGCCCTTCAACGGAGTGCTTGAAGGTTGGAATGCTCTGCTTTCGAATATCATTATGCTTGCATCCACAGAAGCTTTAATGGAGAACATGGATCAGTATAGATTTACGCAGCAAGATGACATCCGACCAGTCGTATCGACGTTTAATGCTCACAGATTATTACTAGTTTAATACTACTGCACACATTTCGGTACGGTCAGTTAATGGAATTTTATTAAAAACCTGTCTGGCATTTAGATAGGCCCATGCAAACTATTGAGATCCTACTCCCCTCTATGGAACATGCTTTTAATTAAACTATTATCAAACGCACTTACGAACATATATATATATATATATATATATATATATATATATGATAGTGTGGGGCTCACCGATCTGCTTAAGGAACATGTATGTTCCGTTGTGCCCTGGAACTCAGACTAGAGTACTCACAGGCAGTCGCATAGCGACGTGTAGCATATATTTATAATGTGGAACTGAGAAAGACAAGGGAGACCGGAATGGCCATTTCTGGCTTATTAGCCGTCATCAGTCATTCATACCCAATCCCAAGTGTGGAACACCTGGGATTCGAACGCGTGACCTTTGGTATTTGAGTCGAACGCTCTACCATTGAGCCACGGGCTCGTTGCTTTGTCGGTTGCGATCGGGAATATGATGATAATGTGTGGCTCACCGATCTGCTTAAGGAACATTTATGTTCCGTTGTGCCCTGGAACTCAGACTAGAGTACTCACAGGCAGTCGCATAGCGACGTGAAGCATATGTTGATAATGTGGAACCGACAAAGACAAGGGAGAACGGAATGGCCATTTCTGGCTTTATTAGCCGTCATCAGCCAGTCATACCCAATCCCAAGTGTGGCACACCTGGGATTCGAACCCACGACCTTTGGTATTTGAGTCGAACGCTCTACCATTGAGCCACGGGCTCGTTGTTTTGTCGGTTGTGATCGGGAATATGATGATGTTGGTTCCCTTTTTAAGCCATGTAGTTCCCCCTATGCTCTATCTCCGATGATGCGCTCGAGTATGAGTGTGAAACGTCAGACAAGTATAACTTCTACCCCAGAGATCACCTTATCTTCTCCTTCCATATATATATATATTGAATAACTGAGGTAGCATGCATTCCGAGATGATAATGAAGAAATAAAGTTCGTCGGAAAAATCGAGTTTTACTCGTGAATTTTCAAGCAGGTTATACTGGCCCGTCGTCAGACGAAATGAAAAGTGGGAATCGGGACGGAAGGTGTTAAAGTCTTCATTGTGGTTCACGCGTCCGGATCTGTCGCAGATGCATACAAAACAAATATCTTGGAGAATCTGAGCATCAGATAGTCGAACATGCATCGACAGTGATGAACAATGATGCTACCTACTAGGTTGCAGGTCATTCGACGTGGCTCAGCCAGGCAATCACGCTCAACGAGGTTTAAATTCGCGCGAGAGGTAGTAGTCACGGAATCTGCATGTTGCTTGAGTTATGGTTCTCAGACTGCAGTCATTTAATAAACATATCATCCTCGCACCTCAATATTCTGTGCAATGCCTTTGTTTGGGCACATGAATTGGTCATGCGGACGGCCGGAGCCAACCTTGCTCCTAGTGACTGTGTCAGCAATCAAAATGCGGGTAATGTTCTCTACAGAGATCAACAGTGGTGGTAAATTACGGCAATTTAACTACGAGCACATATTGCTCCAAAACAGATGCCAACGCTGAAAGCGATAACTGGTTATTGTGCAAGGCCCGAGGGTGCAGAGTAACTGTTTTCCATAAAAATTTGTCTCGATGGTCGTCTACCACCCTTATCTACGAGCGTCTCTAAAAATCCATTCGAGCGCCAATCCAAAACGTCAGATCAAATAGACGTCTTATTCAAGCGATCAAATTGTATTCCTTTGATATGCTTCCTAAAAATCGCCCCTCAATTTATACTGCCAGCTTATTACTTGTAAGTACTTCCTGCGATCTTGTTTGTGTTTGCTTTAACCAGCCAGGTGGTGTCACTTGTTTGATATTTGCCTGAGCAACATTCGCCTCCGGCGAGTAGGCGCACAAACTACGTCGGACAGGGTATTTTTGTCGTGCAGCGGTCATCCAGCGACACCGACGAACTAAGAGTGACCTGACCTCTGCAACAAGCCCATGACAACCTAAACACCCTGTACGTACAAAAAAACATTTTTGCCACAGGACTATGATTCATAATTTTTTCATCAGACACGCAGATGCTGCATTTATGTAGAACAGTCCTGTGGTTGCTAAACGTCGGTCCAAATATTCATGTCAACCTTCAGTCTATGTCTTAATATAGACTGGCTTAATCCAAGCTAGTGATTAATTTCTGAGCAAAATTTAAAAAGCAACCATTTAAACAACAGAAAATGCGCAAGGAACACTGGGGTCACACTGATGAGCCAACCCTCTCGCAGTTGTGTCATGCGACGGCAGAATATCGGGGAAGCACGTGTCTGAAACTTTAGCTAGTCTCTGTGCTCTCAGTATGTTATATATTGTAACCCATATATACTATTGTCTACCTGTTGTAAGTTTAATAACTATTGCGCAGTTATCCAATTGTGTCTGATAAAGATGGCCCAAATATTCATGATAAAATTAGTCTACACCTCTAAGGCTTCATAAAATATTGATTTAATCCAAATTTTGGATTACCTTCTAAATAAGTTAAATAGCAAGAGATCACAAAATATTCAACATAAAACAAAATATTTATGTTAATAATGCTAAGCAGAGTGCGAAGCTTTAATGGTCTTCACATAGCGGTTAATAAAAAAATTATTTTTGTCAGCAAACCGTACATACATGAAAGTTAATTTTCCGGGAATCATAATAAACTAAGTGAATGTGAAACTAGCAATTATGCATTGATACACCATACTTTTATTATGAAGAACCGCATTGGGACCCGTTTAACGGGTCTCATGTGACACATTTACTGCACTGTGAATGATCGTCAGTCTAGACCAGGTGATATTCCTGTCCTGCAGGCTGATGACCACAGTAAAAGTGATGCGTTCACTCTCATCTTCCAACATACTCACCTGCATCTTAAAATGGCCACTTCAACGACATTTCCACTGACTTCGGAGTTCGGATCGGCTGACATCTCAGAAATGTTTGCTTCCAGGCCTTCTGGACAAGTGAAGGAACGGTTGGTATATCCGATGTGTCATTAAATATATAAGTATTAATTGCAGTTTTTCGAAGAAATGTAGTCGAAGAAAAGACTTATCACAAAATTGATCAAAGATTTGTCTGATATATCTCTCCTAAGCGAACCACCTTGTCACCCATTCTTAACGAAAGCCGTTTGACTGAAACTGAGTATTTAAAAGCCATGATATTCATGTTTTTGCACCAAGGCTCCAGGAGTTTGACGAAATCAGAAATGCCTTTACATATATGTTATGTTCTGGCAGTTATTTTTTATGTTTTCTGAATGGTTTTGCAAAGAGGTTGATATAAGCGAAATGTACTTTGTTTTTGAACAAAGGTTTCGCCTTTCCTCACTGTCTAGTTGGGTATTTCTGACTTTGAGCCCCAAAGTGATCAGCTTCGTCTTAAAAGAGTTTATTTTGTAGCCAAATTTATTTTTCTTCTTGCCTCTTTGGGACACAACACATCAGCCTTTTACGTTTAGTAAAAACTGTATGCACCTGAAATACAACTTCTATTAGAAGGTTTCGATGTAAAAAAGGTCCTGACCATCTGTGTTGCAAGTGTCAGATATTGAAATACATTTCAAAGAAAACCATGACGGTGTTATTGAAAATACTAATCTTGATGTTTTGCTCGCTGTTCTAAGTGAAGAATTAGAACTATCACTTTGCGAATATTACCATTTTCTAAAATTTGCTATATCAAATTCACAGAGAAATCTCGTTCCTTATCTTCAGGGTAAAAGTTTACCATCAACTTCTGCCATGTCTTCTGGGCCGTACCTTTGGGACTTCATGCTTCCAAAGCTTAATCCGACGTCAACCGTACCTGAGTGACCATGTGTTATAAGACACTGGTCTAATACCTCCTTTTTCATTTACAACTCATATATTATATACCGTCCTCCATGCAAACAAACCCTCAAATAATTGTTTGTTCGGAATAATTGATACCAAAAAGACCTTTAAAATATTTTTTTCCAAAAGTCATTTTGACAATCTATAAAATTCCTCCAACATCAGTCGGGTTCCAACTTCCATAAACTACTTATCACGTCCATCTTCCCTCTCTCAGCAGCCTATATCTTCATTTAAACTTTCACCATCTTCATGCTGACTACAGGCATTCATCTTTCTGTGTACATCCATAACACATTTTAATCTTCAAAATGTACCTATTGCGATCCACTCCCGTGACCGACGACGACGACAGTTCGACCGTCGTAGTCCGACGATGTCCACCGTATGCTCCATAGTAAAGTGGAGCAGGGACGGTGACTTGCGCGTGATTTAGTTTAAAGTGATAGTAGACTTGCGCTGCATCTACCGCACTCTCTCCTCCTCCCCCACCTGAGCCCGGTGTCAAGACAGAGTCAAGAAGACCGGAGGCGGGAGAGGACGCAGGTGGCTGGCGCGGCTGGGTCCCCTAAGTCCTAGCCGCTCCTAGGTGTGCCACCACACCTCCATGTTCGGCATTTGTTATGGGAGCGCAGCCCGAATAACGCCTGCCGTGCCCTAATGTGGCCCCCGTGTTGGTCCAACGCATCTACCACGTGGCCCGTTTAGGGGGCACAACTCCCGTGACCAGTAGCATGGCCACTCACACAAGCTGCCTTCAATTCGCTCGACTTCCAAGGTCAAGTTGCTGCTTGAGCCACGCGTGAGTTGCCACCGGCATGGCAAAAGGTCGACGTCACGCGACGCCATATCCTTTGCTGATTGGCAACAAGCGAATAAAGTACAAGCGCGAGCACGCATTTCGTACCAGAAAAAACCACCTGAGACAGCTGAAGTCGGTTGATGAGACGACTTGCTGCCATAGTCTGCTGCGTCCCATGCACACTCTCTAGCCTCAATGAAGTTTGTTTAATAACTCCGCCTTCCATGCATATTGCTTTGGAACACCTCGTGTTACTAACCCATTACATACCGACAATTGTTCCTGCGTCCCTCCTTTCCTGAGTCTTCCTTAGTGGCAGTCTGTCATATAGTCAGGGGATGATGACGGACAGAGTTCCACTAACAGCACAGAATATGGTGGTATATGCTTCTGACTGTCCTTGAGCTGCCCAGCTCAATGAGTTGAGGAACCAGCTGATGGAGATGACTGCCTTTAGCAGGCCCTCCCTTACCACGCTCTTAATAGCGTCCTATTTTTCAAACTTGAAGTTAAAGTTAGCGAAACCTGCCAATGATACAGTCTTTATTTGAACCCAGTTGTCCCCTAAACGCGCCACGTGATAGATGCGTTAAACCAACACGGGGGCCACATCAGGGCAGGCGTTATTCAGGTTGCGCTCCCCTAACAAATGCCGAACATTGGGGTGTGGTGGCACGTCCAGGGGCGGCTCCGGCCTTGCCAGGCACCTTGCGCCCTCTCTCATCTCCGGTCTTCTTGACTCTGTTGTGACACTGGGCTCAGGTGTTTGCCCTGAGATGCCAAGGTAACCGACAGCTTGGATTAGGGCATATATCAGCTGTCAGAGGAACAGTATCAAGGTAACCATCAAGGCTTCCATCGGTATCTTCCCCGACGTCGCTGCAGTGTCCAGCCAACTCTGCCTGAATATTCTGGGCCCATTGAGGGAGTCCAGTGATTGTTCTGATCTTCTCAATTATGTGGAACGATTCATCTCGTGGTCGGTCGCTGGTCCTCTGCCATATGTCAAGGCTAGAGTTTAGGTCAAGGACTTCCACATTCTTTGAGTTGCCAACTCTGTTTCCCCCATTACGACTGCTGCAGTGCCAAATTCAAATTCAACCTCTTGCAGTCTTTGCCATCTTGTTCAGGTGGTACGCGGATCCAAAAGACAGCCTCTCACCCAAATGCCAACAGGATGGTCAAACGGTTTAAACGTCAGCGTTGAAGACCGCACTACGCCCCGCAGAGTATCAGTAGGACTGGACCGAACATCATCCTCGTTCCTGTTGAGCATCCATTGGCTCTAAATTTGGACCTTGCCTGTTTCCCCTGGTGTTCGGCGCCACTGACCGACTGTCTAGTGCCAGGAGTTTTTAGTTCCTCATGGCGCGGATGAGGATCTTAGCAACTTCTTGAATCCTCTCAAAATTCTTTCGTGATAAAAAGTTAAAGAAATGCTCTCACATCTACCTCCTGTTGAGCGAGTTCAATGGCCACTGGAAACCCTCCAGGTTGTTTTGTGAAGCACAAAGATGTCCCGTACACAATAAAGCACTGGCGAAGACGTCATGACCTTGGAATGCCCGGACACTTCTTGGGCGGTTTCATATATGCCCGACCCTCTACCTCTTCGTCCATTTCCACTGCCCTCAACCTTTCCCGCCACATCACATGCTATGTTCTTTCTACCGCTCCCTTCAAACTATATCATACGCTATGGGTGTCATGATCACTCTCCCCAGCCTTTTCTAACTTGCATTAATAAGTAATTAATTATCGCTGAACACCGTCTCCAGTCTTATCGCGGTTAATGTAAGGGTCATTCGCCGTGATCGCCAGTGCGGTCGCTAACTCTTGCAGCGTTTGACCTGCGTAGTGTTCTCTGTCAACACTTGAGCCACTTGCGCCTTGCCACCGGTGTGGCGAGAGCTCAAAGCCAATCAATACTCTCCATTTTTGTGATTGGTCCGGGCGGACACGAACCAGGTGCACGCATGCACTTCAAGCCAGAACTCGGCTTCCTGTTTAGTCTAGCCTCAGTAGCGTCCGTCCTCACCACCATGAATTTTGCCCCTGTAGTAGTCTGAAGCAGATTAGTCAAGTTAGTTATCTTCATTCTGCTGAAATCGATAATATTCAAACTTTCTGCTCAAACAGATAAGAGCTTTTTCTCCTATATTGAGCAACTTTTTATCAGTATTTGTCGAGAATGATATCGTTGCTGATAAGTGGAAAACCTCATTTCTTCCACATGTAAAATCTGACCCTCATTTTGATTTACAGAATTATCGGAATGTTCATAAAATGATGTTCTATTAAACAGTTTTGGAAAATGCTTGCCATAAAATTTACAGCTTCTTTGCATAGCCACTCAAGTTACTTGCTCCTGACAACATGGCTTTTCTGCACTCGCTCTTGCGAGACGCGTCCTTTGTCTTTGCTGAATATATTCACTTTTCATCGAAATAATCCTTTATCTGTGATTATTATTAATTGCGATTTGAATAAAACCTTTCGAGAAACTGCAGGAAGGCAAATTTAGTTACACCGGAGGCTCTGGGCATTCACAATCTTTTTATTGACTTCATTATGTCATACATGTCTAATCAAAAGAGAGCTCCGTTGGGCTCCTCGATTTAAAATGGCATGTCATTTATGAGCAGTGTCCTCCGAAGTAACGTAATAGGTTCTCTCTCGTTATTTTCCTGCGGTTTCTGATACTTCATCACCAGTTAATAACTCTGAGTATTTTATTCATGCAACCTCTCAACTGCATATATTTTTTTCTGAAAATCTATTTGCCAACTATTTCCGCGAGGACATCAACAAAAATGATGGAATTTCGAATAGGAACAACAACATAACTGACAAGGAAAAGAGAGACTCGAAGGGCATTTATAACTTATTAGCCGTCATCAGCCAGTCATACCCAACCTCATGTGTTGCAACCTGTTAGTTAGGAGTCCAACGCCACAATCCTTGAGTCAAGGACACATTGTCCTCTGGGTTGTAATTTGGTATATTGAAAAAATGGTAGAAGGGCACTCCCCGATCGAAATTTAGCCCTGAGTCACAACGGAGAACATATATTCTGTAACGCAATCGGTGAGTGCCTCTCTACTACTGGAATTCAAAATGTCAATACACATATTTTGGACCTGAGTGACTGCATTAACCGGTGCTTTTCAAGGGCACCCATCGACTGAACGCTTCCCTATCAAGAACTTAATTTTACTTTACACCATTTATTTAGAAATCTCATTGTACTTCAACAGAAGCAAGGCCAAAGTTTTCCAAATTTACAATTGAAGTTAATGTAATGTTTCCTTTCTTAAAGAAACTCGGGACGTAATAGAATGCTTGTTCATCCCCACCTTGAATATTTCTCGCCTTTTTGGTTTCATAAATGATTGTGGTAATGCTAAAATTGAAAATATGCATAGGCATTTTAATTGAAAACTCTCACGTTCAACAAATTTACCTCTTTTCACACGAGTAAGTGCCAGCTAACTTACCTAAAATTTCGATGTTTTCGGAGACTGACAGCTGCTCTCTAGCTCCTATCTCTCTATCTCGTTAAAAGTAATTAAAGCCTTACCTGAATTACAACACTTACCTTAATTCATCGCCTGCACATTCTTCCTCTTGATTATGGATCCTTCCGACTCCACCACTAAAAGTTGGCTTTTTTATTTTCAGCTATGTTTTCTTGTATTAGCCTGCCAAGCGATGCAGTTCGTCAAATAGTGTATCTGATTTTAAGAGAACATAGCACCTTCATCTGAATAGTGATTCGATTAACGTTTTTATTTTCCTTATCCTTACCGATCAGATCTGTCCATGAATTTGAAAAATAACTATCAGAACTTTGCAGACCGTTCCAAAAGTATGCTACTTGCGTTTTTATCGGCACGTCTGCGTTCGCCAGTCACCATCTGTCACCATAAATTTGGATTTTCTCAGGCAGTGCATCGTGAACTTCATGGATAAAAAGGTCCTCACTACCAAATAAAAAGCCTTATTTTGCTCGTCGTTACCCCTCATCGGAATAACGTTCTGGGCACTAAGATGTAAAAGCTACAGCCTCCTCGTCAGTCTCATCATAGCTCCACATTATAATGACGTGCCCTACAGACTTGCGGACCTACTCTCATGGCTTCTGGTCGGGTGGGGTTGATTGCAGAGGGGCGTCAACCATATGGAAGCCGCGGTAGACGACTGACGTATTACTTCAAGGGTAGATATGACGGTACAGTGAAACAACCTGACTGACGCGCACGCAATTCTTACAACGCTTGTCACATCTTCAACGATATTTTAAGGGTTATATAATCAGAGCTATTTCCTGAGGTCTTGCCTGTTCTGCCGGCTCGTTAGTTGCCTTCAGGGCACCAGTTGGCAGCGCCCACGTTTACGAAATGAAGATTCATGTCCCAGGAACCAATAGAGAGCAGGGTTTGATTTCTGTGAAAGTAAGTTTGCTCACCTGTACCTACTTTCCCGATAGCGGTAGTGGGAGCGCCTGTGGTCGGCGACGTCATGGTGGAGACTATGGTATAGATTGTGGGCGTGGTTGGGACGAGAGCAATCCTGACGGCGCTCCAAGCCCCAACGCACGACCTCTGCCACCGCCACCACAACCAGCAATGTGGACTCGATCCCAGCTTGTTCTCATTGCGATCGCACCTTTACCTCACGTGTAAGCCTGGTCAGTCAGTTAAGACATTTACGCACATAGACTGGCGAGCCATTTTCTGGAGAACCAGCATACGTACGTCCTTATCTCCTCAAATATCTGCATTGCCCTCACACATTCATCCACCGCATGGTTTCACAAAGTCACATACCCTTCCAAGAATACCTGACGTCTGACGTCATCGAATAATGCAGAAATGACATGTTTCCTCCCCATTCTTCGTATCTTAAATCCTCATTAAAGACTTTCATTCGTTCTAAGTCAGCCTGCGATGGGTCTAGGCTGAGCTTCAGAGAAAAAAGTGGAATGAGTATTTTCACAAACCCTGAGCTTTGCAATTTCCTGTAGCTTTTTATATCTATTCATGAAGATTTCATCTTCCACCATTTTAAAACAAAAGACCATTCGACAAGCAGGATCATGTTTTTGATCAATTCTCGTCGCGACAGTAGATTTATAAGGGAACGTGGTACAAGTTTAAAAATATGCGGACAGTAATGTTCGTATTTTCATACAAAAGTGATGTGTGAGTAGGGGGGTGGAAATGGTCATAACAGGCAGTGTGTAAAGCGGCAGTGAAGTTTACTCTGAACCATTCAAAGGGAAGGGAGAGGAAACAGGTGACGCGGGGGAGCGCCTGAAGTTAAGCGGCCATGCTAAGCGCGATGCTTGCAAGAGGTACTTATGTGCACACAAGACCAGCTTTACCACCTGATGCCAGTCGGTTCTGCTGTTGCTAGTAGATACTGAATTTGCGACGTAGGTTAGTTCGGTGAGATTGCTTCGTTGGTCTCCACACTATGCTCGGAATGACCAATGCGTGTGTGCCCGTAACCTTTCCTTTGCTCAGCCATGCCGGGAGGTGTTCTCGTAAACTTTTGGATAGGCACTGACTCGTGCGACCAACAAAACCTGCTCCACAGAGGCAAGTAAATGAGTAAATGCGCATGTAGGTGATCTGAGCTGGCAATATATCCTTACATCCTTCGTGTAAAACAGGGCTGGTTTGAGAATAATATCCGAAGTCTCGCTGCTGGAAAGGTTCGTGAAACGGCTTAGTCCAGGTGTGTTCTCAGGAGTTCACTTGCTGCAGTCCCTTGAACGGGCACTTTGAGAAATAAAGTTTTCCCTTCCTCAGTAAGTGTGACGGGCTTCGTCGGTATCAAAAATGCTATTCTTTGTTATAAATTGGACAGGGTACCCGTTCTAGCGAAGTAGGTCTTGGGTATTTCTAAGTTCCTCCTCGATACTCTCTGCGGAGCAAATTCTTCTACCCCTTCGTACAAAGCAACGGACCAAATTGCATTTTTATTGGAGGGACACGAAACTGCTGCAGGTTGAATATTACCGATATCAGGTGTTCATTCAATAAACTTCCCTTCGGATGCTAATATTAGTATTTTATTTAAAGAAATATATGAGGATTTTTAAAATTTCAGACTGTTATTTTAGTGAAATGTGAAGAATTGATGTTTGTGGCTGTTAGTTGTAACTGCTGTGTGTTCTGCCAGCATGATATTATGCCTTGCATTTTAAACAGTAAATTCCCTTGCAAATATTTAAAAGCAATTATTGCGGTTTTGAACTGCTTGATAAAATTTTAAAGTGCCAAAAGTAGTGTTGATAGGCATTTTGTTAGTTTCAAAAACTAGCAAAAAATACCTTGCGAAAGCCTAAATCGTATAAAACGACGAAGGTTAAAAACGCGAAATGCAGCCCACCAAAGTGTGATTTTCCTCAAAATATGCTGCAGAATGAAATGATAAACTAAATAGTCATTAAAAATAAAGTGCTTGCGGGAAATTACCACTGAAAGTCACCTTGAAAAATCCCTTTCTGTTAAGAACTCAAGCGAAAACCATCAGTTCGTCAAAAATTTATTGCGTAGAACATTTCTGGTGCATTTATGTCTACAGCCTTTTGAGATTCCACCTGGAATGCATTCACAGAACTAGCAAAGGATCATCTGCATCGTATCGAAGTATCTATACCAAATTATAAATAAAAACTTTGGCCTGCAAGGTACTCATATTATATATTTCTGAACTTATGGAGGGCAGCATCATGTGTAAAATTTGGCTTTAGCCTTTATAAGTGTTGAAAAATAACTTTGAAACAACTCTGCTTCAGTCCAAATTCATTTCAATTGTATCATCCTCTAAGTGGGTCCCAGGAATTGTTGAGGAAAGGAATGGGATTTTCAGATTGATGGTAAAGAATGACAGGTGGAGAGAATTCACTCGAGAAGAAAACATTTGGTTGGAAAGTGCTGGGCTTAATAAGAAGCGATATGCAACCGGAGGAATTCAGTGAAATTATCTTGTATTGTTCGTGCCAAGAAAGTTCTAAAAAGGACAGGTACATTGAAATGTTATTTCAGTTACTATCCTTTCAATAGTCCGGCACGAGTAAAACACTAGTTATCGAGATTAACGAGAATCGAAACAACATGTCAACGGCTATCAATAAAACGGCATAAGAAAGAGCCTTTCAGCTTATTTGAACTAGCCTCGTGCGCAGGAGCTCGGGATTGCACAAAGCCAAGCAACTATCCCTGAATATGAAAATGTTCTTCCGTTGTGGTTTACAGACCCGCGAAAAAAACCGTGCAATATTTACTTGACTGTGAGAAGCCAGCGCAGAAGAAGACGTAATCTTCGTGGCGTCTTTCAATTACATGGGTTAGTAAGAAACTGATAGCACCCACAAGCCTCAAATATGAAGCTAACTGCAGGCTCTCGGATGAAATCTCTTACAGTGTGTGTAGTGTTTAGGAAGAATTTTGAAGTGACACATAATAGTCAGGAATCTCGGCATATGGCTGATTGATGGGACGTCCAAGTACCAAAACATTTCAACCAACATCCTTTGCTCCCTCAATTAAAATGGCAACCTGGAATTAATCGAGAGCCAAGTTCGGATGCCAGTGATTCGCATCCATACCTTTCCTGTCAGTGATCCGACTACAATCGTTAACACAGGCCGAAAACTTTATTTTCGGTCAATTGACTACTTATTAACTCCTCGTTATAAAGATAGTACTGAAATAAATAAAAATATGATATGCAGCATGCCTACGTTAGCTTCACCTTCTTGTGTTTGAGCTCCCTGGTGAATCGTTCCTTTCAACAATAACCCGTGTGAGAATATTGGTTGTCAAGATTTGTCGGTCTTATTTCAATTTGGCCGTCTAGAACGCTGCGTCAATGTAACGAATGCTCCTAACAGTACAGTCTCCGTGCACATCGTCCTTTGGAAAAAATGGTATTTGTCTTCAAATTTGGCCTTTTCAGCGAACCAACGGATTTCATGCTTTCCGTTTCCTTCCTTACGAGAGAGGAGTTTTATGAAGAACAATCAGTACTGCAAGTCTCCATGAAAATGCGATAAAACACCGTACAAATTTAAACTTTAAATACACTTACGTCTGATGGTTTCAGTATGGTCATCAGCATTTTCTGTCATCCCTGTTTATTCATTTTCAGCCTTTACTATGGATGGCTCGCATTTTCTCCCTGGCATTGGTACTCCAAGATTTCGATTAGACCTTTACTTGTAGACTGGCTGTTGTTGGGCAGACATAAGTGATGTGCCTTGCGTTCCAAAAACTACATCTGTGAGCTAATGATTACGTATAAGTTTTGGTAATAGTAATCTGAAGGGGGTTTCAATGCGAATGTACGCTGTCACCATTTTGTCAACATCACTGGTCATCGTATAGATTTGCATGCAGAAGGAATCCCAACGAAAAGATAATAAAATAAGCTACTTTGTGAGGTGTATAAGTAGATATCAGCCGACCATAATTTCAACTTTATGTTTGTGAAAAATTGGGACTTAGACAAACGTTGTGTCCCCTAACCATGGGTTCATCATTCTCTCCATATTGACTTTGAATCCTTATTTCAAACCAGATGATCTTTATTAGCAGGATAGCAGCAAGGAACTTTAAGCTAAGAGAAATAGCAGAAAAAGGGCAAAGAATTTTTTTGGATTCATTCGTTCGTCAGTTGCTTGCTTGAACTCTTAGTTAACTGCACATAAATTCAGGAATAAAAGATCCTTTGGACAAACAATAGTTCCCTTTGCTTTAAACTGCACTGTGAACATTTCCCATCTGTTCAGTAGTTTTTGCCTATTCCAGGCTGCTTGTCATGTTAAGCATCCATTAATATTGCAGAGAATACAATGCCTGAAATAGCTGGAGGGAGTGCACAAGCCCGATACACCACCAGGGATACCGATGTTGGTTAGGTTTCCCCGACGCGCGCCATCATAAGCAGAAATCCTTCAAGATATATGAATTTAATCTTCCATTTCCGGAGTTCATATCCATTGACAATGCAGGATCAACGAAGACATGACAGGCACTAGTCCTTATTTCCTGAAATTTTATTATAGCTGTCTCTCTGCAAAAATAATGTCCATTGTTCTTCACTTTCTCCCATATCCACGCCCTATCCCTATTCCTGGTTTAAAAACGTCCGATAAAAAAACTTAGCCAATATGTTCTAAAAAAAACGCCACAGTCAGCATCGTAAAAATGACAGTTTTTCCTCAGCAAGTATGCGCACTGGAGGTGTCCGTAAAGTCTTGTGGGTTTTCCATGTCTTGGATAAGAATTTTGGTTTCTAAAACTTACGAAGGCCACCACACTTACAGATAAGAATGAAATAAAAGGAACAACTTCTAGAACTATACCATAATAAATTCACTCCAAGGCATTTCCAGTGGTCAGTTCTTACAAGGTAGCTAGTAGATGGAGATCAGCGTTTATTTACAAAAACGGGAGATTGGTGATGTCTCCCTTGTAGGCAGAAATAGGAGGATTATCTCTGCTTAAACTAGGGTCAATAAATTTCTGTGGTTTCTGTAAAAGCGTTTATGCTCCGTGTGTGCGGAACAGCAATAGAATTCCATCGAATTGAGCGCCGTAGACTGCACTGAAGATTGAGTTACCATTCGCTTAGCTCTGAGTTGTTTTTTCGCTTGGGTACGTTTATCTGCGACAGCTTCTGTTACAAATTTCTTGGAAATAGCTTTCTCGGAAAGTGTTTGTCACAGAGGGGCCATTATTTGTCAAATCTCATGTTTCGTTTGACCCACTTGTGAAAAACTCCATGGTCAAAGAAATGATTCAAATCTGCCAAAATCCTCTACTAAATATTTTGTTGTTTTGTGGCAGTTTCGAGCCCGCTTATGAGATGGATGATGACAGTAGCTTGCAGTTAGTTTCATTTTCTAACGGTTACTTAATTCCATATAATATAAATTTTTGTTCACATCGACATTGACTTGCCTCATGAGATAGAGTCTCCATTCCCCCAATCCCAGTAATGCTGCTTGATACCATGAAAATCTTTTATTATTTGAATTTCTCGTCTCAATACCGAGTCCATAAGGCTGTGTTCCATCTGCATCGGATCGACCAATGGGTATTATTTTAAACGTCACAAGTATGAAAACTGGTCCTCTTTGCAGGAGCAGATGACAGGCCCTATAAGGATCAAATTATTTTATTCAGAACCCTGAGTTACTGACTAGGGCATCATTGACTGTTATTATGGTCATGACGTGCTTTAGAATCTTTGATGCTGTCTGCTTTTTAGTATGCAGGCAAAGATGCCCCACAACGGGCTGCCTGTTAGATGCATTGTATTAAAAAGTGGACCATATTGACCATGAACAGCGTTAACTAGGAAGTGCAATGCTCGTGCCATCCATTAAGAATGCTGCATATGTGGAGATGGTGGCACGCCTGCAGTCCGTAGACTTCACAGCACAAAAACTACTGCTCTTAATTGCAGCGGCAGATGGTTGATGGGTTGGGAATGCTGACTTGTTCACCCTAGAGGAACGATGGAGAGTGCAGTCAAGTCTGGAGAATTCATTCTCATTGGTCGCTCCGCGCATAACACCTTATAATGAAAATGACGCGCCAGAAGATACCACCGTGCACTAGAATTAGCGACTTGGAAGACTGGGTAAGCTGTTGCCCTCAGGACTGCGGGTCGAACACAATACTTCCTCCTGAATGTGCCTTAAATGGGATCCGAGCGAGCGCTCCATTCTCGTTAATTGCTGATACATTTTGCAAGGACCAGTTCGTGTGGGTACGTATAGAAGGGGATGATTAACTTCGTTAAACATTGATTCCTAGTCTATCTACGGTCATCTTGACTCTGTTTATCCACTGCAGCATGCGCAAATTCTACTGGTGTCGTCCATTTTCTTTATGGAAGAGATACAGAGTACTAATTATTGTTCAAGTTAAGGTACACCTCCCTCCTAGGTGACGTCATCTAAAACAAAGCCACAGGGAGCAATAGGCTTGTTCGTTTTTGGCACAGACACAGAGAAAGAGAGAGCTACGCTTTATTTTGAAAGTAAAATTCCAAAAAATTCAGCAAAAAAAGGTAGTGCATGTCCTTACAGAAATTGTAATCCATTCCATCTTATATTTCTCTGTACGAACGCAGGCACTTCTGCTATAAATGCATTACTTGCCACAAAGTGGGAGCCACCTTATTACGAGAAGATCGCTAGGGTCATATGACGCGGAGAACAAGTTACCGATTATAATGCTTTCGATGGTAAGTTCGATTCAAACCTTTTACCGTTCATGCCCTTAGCAGGGAATGAAACTGTCTTCCCGTTTAGAGGTTCGGGTGCTCGACTAAGCACACAGATGTGACAGACTGCACAAAAGAATAATTGCACTTTTTACAGCCCTTTAAGTTAAAATATTTTGAGTTCCGATTTAGTTTACACTGTTCTGATGCCACTGAAAAGACTTTTGTACAGACTGTTAATCATTATTCCTTCCAATCCCTAAAGTTTTAATAGGTGGCCTGGGTTCAGCATCCAGAAGAGAGCAGATAAAATCATTGAAATTGGACAAAACCTCCCTTTTGAAGTGCAAAACGTGACTGCTTCCTCCCTTCTGCCCGTAACAGGCAAGGAGATAAGTTATCGCGGTCACTACTTTGTGCGTAGGGTGACTGCCCCGAGGACTACAAAGCTGTCTAAATGGGTTCTTCAGAATGTGGTCTTTGTGAAACTCCAACTAAAGATTCGAGCTGGTCATCCTTTGATGTAATAATCTGGCAACCTGTGCAAGTACCAGGTCGTGTGCGGCACGCGTTGGCTAGACGTTTTGCTTTGTCAGAAACTACGCCAGGGGCGACCTCCGGTCGTCTTGACCCTGCCTTGCCCTTTGAACCACGAAACTAAGGGATGGCGCACAGCTTTTTGTCCATATAAACACTACTTCATGCGCCAGTCACAATTCTGAGCACCCGCTGTCGTGTGCTACATGGTGAGCATGTGCAATTATGACATTTGAACTGTCAGACTGGCTACTTGCACTTGCTTTAGCTATCCATTAGAAACGATGTTTGGGATTGGTCAGGGAAACGAGCACAACCTCTTGAGAGTGCACTGCTAATCGGACAAAAGACCAGAGCGACTCTCTATCACAAAAAGTGTACGGCCTATCTTTGAGTCGCTGATGCTGAGTTATACCGAAAAGAAAAGTTGATATCTACTGCCACCAAATAAGAAAAAGACCAGAGTCTCTATCGTCGGGGCATGAACGACGATAGAGACCAGAGCGACTCTCTATCACAAAAAGTGTACGGCCTATCTTGGAGTCGCTGATGCTGAGTTATACCGAAAAGTTGATATCTACTGCCACCAAATGAGAAAAAGTTGTAACTAAGTAAATTAAGTTTTATATTTTGTGTAGTCTACTGAGCAAGCCCAAAGCTGCGTTCTTAAATTTACACGACATATTACCTAGAGAACAGTTTATTTTGCAAAAGATAAGAAGGATATCGAAGTTAAATCTTGACTGCCAAAATTCCGTATCAGTCTCCTTGAATGAAATACTGATGAAAAAATAGAAAATAGTAGGCATTGATGAAAACTGTAAAAAATAATACCAGTTCCTATATCATTTTTGGAACTTTCAGTGTCGCTTGACAACAACTAAACAGTTATGAGGCATTATTTTGCATTTTTAAGTTAACATATGCTAATTCCCACTTTATATGCCCACTTGCTGCTCAAAACAATTCACATACATAAACAAACGTTAAAAAATGATAAAGGGGGGTGATTAGTGGATTAAATCCACCCAAAATTCGTTTCAATAGGCAGATTTTTGGAAACTCCCTTTAATATCTCCTATTTGTCGACGCAAGTTGAACCTTTTTGTAAATTAGCACAAATTATTCGGAGTTTCGTTCATCATCACCTTCTAATTGAACGCTGTCTGTCATCTAACTGCACGGGTGGAGTTTCTTTCTTTCATACTCTTTAATCCGGGCTTCATAAACTTTGTAAAATTGCCCCTTTGTTTAGTCAAAAAGTAGATATACGAAAATACCTACCCCTCAGAGAATATTGTGCCTAAGGTAATATTGAGTTAAAAATGAATATGGAGGCCTTCGTACACATTTGCAATGCAAACCCTTTGAGGCCAGGTCTGACAAGACTCAGCTTCATAATCACAGCGGAAATAGACCGTAGAATAACATGCCTTCTTCGATCAGAGGTAGCTAATTAGATTTTGCCGACTAAAGTTGTATTTTATTATTTTCGTCGGTATACAGGCCTACAGAAGCCAAGCATAATTTTTCAGACACTTTTAGGACAACACAATGCAGTCATTAATTAAAACCCTTAATTTGTGAGTAAATTTTCTCTCCGACACATGCCATCTTGGGCCATCATTTCCTCTAATGTAGTGGCAGCTTCAAAGTAAGTGCCACCTATCTTGTTTGTGTCATAAATTATTGTCAAGTAAAGCAAAAAATGTTTTTTTGATCTTGAGGATTAAACAACGTAACGAGGGAACGGAATATCTTAATTTCTAACAAACTGTAAGCTGAACAAGACAATGGTGACGAAATAAGCAGAATTTAATAAAGTGATAACATTTCGCGACCCCTTATTCAATTGCATACGGTAATTGCCTAATAATAATTCAAGATAAACTTTTCAATCATACATCAACATAGAGGTATTAAATGTAATAGGTAAACCAAGTATAAACTGTTCCTGCTAACTAGCTCGAGCAGATGAAACGCATTGATCCCCTGTAAAAGCTGTTTTCAGGCAAAAATAAATCGAACCCATTCGAAAAGGACCAAACGAAGACGGTATGCAGAATCCCTTAGCAAATGTTAACACGAGTGTTTTGGAGGAAGCTTAGCTCCCAACAACTGGAAGTCAAATAGAATCCCCTCTCTTTGCAGCATCTCCAGTCATTGCTGTTTTGCTTGAGCGAAAATTCCCCATTTTGTTCTACAGTGGTTGAAGGCTGCAAAAAAAACATTCAGCATTTACATAGGCTCCTTTACAATGAAAAAAACGCCCTTTAAAAGATAAATTGCTTGCCTATCCTCAGAAGGCTTGCCCGTTTCCCACCATAAAACGGTGGATATAGTGACTTTTTTGGCCGCCCGCAATACAAATGGCTTTGCGTTAAATTCGAGAAAACTTTGGTTGAGGATTACTTTAAGGGTTAAGGCTAAGTTTTGGGTAAGGCTGAAGGTAAGGTGAAGTTCAAATTAAGGGTAAGTCTGGATTATATTAAGGGTTAATTTTTTGAATTCATGTTAACTGCTTTCGTTACGGGGAGGGCCATAGTTAAGAGTAAATTTAACTATTATTTTTAAGGTAGCGTTAAGCCACGGGAAAACTTACTTTTTTCTTTAAATTAACGTAAGGCCACCCATGTTACATTGGTGGGCATTCCTATTTCCGCGTCCTGTTTAAGCAGCGATAAATGTCATCCATATCAAAACGGCTAATTAACGGAAATTTGGCGTACAGTGGATGTTCTGTCAAAAGGAAATGTTAACCCAATCTCTGAACATTGTTTTCATTTAGAAATGGTTACTTCCATATAATGTTAATATTAAATATGATAGAAAATTATTCTGCAATATTTCATTCAAGCGAGCATGCGTTTGTTAAAAAAAGTTTCCTTACGGCTGCCTTCAAAAACTAATCTCTGTACAAAATGCCTACTCACGTTATTTTTCATTGTTTCATTGATTTTCAATGCCCTTAGGGACAGATTGTCTTAAAAAGCACTTACTTATCGCATCACGCTACTGATGTCCGCAGTTATGCTTACCAGTTATGTTTGACCAGGCTTTCATTTACCACGTTTCATCAAATTTTCTGTCATTTCAGTTATCCCGACTGATTACAGATGAAGAACGCCTACTTTGTAATTGAAAACGACTTCGTCGCAGCTCAAAATAGGTGTCCAAAAGGCTTTATGGACAGTGCGTTTACAATGAATTGTTTGATGTTGGATTTGATTAAGAATCTGAAACCTCAGCCAATTAAACTTTTTATTGCAGCAGTCGAATCTTTCCCCTACTAAACGCATTATATTTTGTTCTTGCTTGTATAAATACGTACAATTTTACTGATAAGAAACTAACCTGAAAAAAACTTAGGAAGTCGACAAGTAAACATTCCTTGTTGAGTGCTTCAGAGAGATCCAATTAAAATAAATTTTTACGTTTCTAATTGTGACGCTTTTACCGACAAAGAGCTCGATATCAGAGCAGATATTTCTGCTTTATTTGCAATTTGCTTTATTTGACCAATAAAAACCCCTTTTCATTGAGGGACTCGCTTGATGTCATCTTACATATTTGAGCACTGCTCTTTTCTCTACATCTAAGGTGATTTATAGAGGCACAGTATGTATACCGGAAATGACGTTACATACCGTCAGCCTTACATAAACTAGATCCACTGCTTTTCTGAAAAACCTAGAATTGTCCTCTCTTTTTGTCTTTTGCCATCCAAAAGTCAGTCGCTTCTTCCTAAAAAAGATACCCAAAAATGAGTTTGTTTGATGGAATTATCGATCAACAAAACGACGTAAATATGTGCAATTGACATCGGATTATCCTTGAGTGCATGTTCGAGTAAAGGTATTCCCATTGTGGTGGCCTGTGTTTAGTAGAGTTTATGGATATTTAAGACTGGCGTTTATTGATATTAAGAAAATATCCGGCAGGCTGTTAGCTTTAGGGAGAAACAAAGGTTTCTGTGAGAATTCCTGATGTGAACTCACATAAGTCTTTCCAAATGAGAACAACACCGGTCTTCGGATATGGTTAAGCAAATGACATGTTTAGGGTCAAGAATTAAGATGACTGGAGGAGAAAGCAAAAAAATGCTAGATAGATACATGCTTAAAAAACAATAAGGCCCATTTTACCCTTGTGCGTGGTTACCCAAAATATTCGTTCGGGAATAACAGTAAAAAACCAAGTCTCCAAATATTCTATTGTTTTCCAAAAGGTCTTCATTTTTTAGAAAGTAACAGACCTTACCAAGATTTTGGGTTTAAAAGCAATTTTGTATTATAATTATTCTTTAAGAGTTATGGACTACTTCATGCCTCAACAGTTATCTTAGTTGTGGTGAAAATGCGATTCCCAGGTGGTATGTCAAAATAAGAAGGGGAGATTTTTCAGGAGAGATTTATTATGTGTCTCTATCGTTTCGTGTCTATCCAAGGCAAGAACTTGTAAACTAGTTATTACAGAAGCTGATGTCCATCAAAGTGGGTTCAAAAACTACAGTTCCCTTGACAAAATGATTCCTCGAAAAAATAAAGGCAGTTACGCTTTAACTTAATGACGGCCTGGTATCATATTACCTCACTTTTCACGTTTATTACCACAAGCGCTTGCAGTTAAACCACCCGTGAAAATTTCGTCAACAGTAAAATGAGAATAAGGATCAGCCCTCAGATCCGGATCTTAAAGAACTTGTGGAATACTGCCTAAAGACATTCTTCACTCGTGAGAGGTCCCATATTAGTAAATCAAGTGTACCCGAATGGGATTCACTATCTCTCGGTTCATTACCGAGGGGATTCTACAAAAACGCGAGAGTCGGCTGTTCGAATATTGCAAACTAAACATTTTAGCATGCTACGTTGATGAAACCTTAATCGCCATTGTCTATGATAGAGTCAGCTTCTACAATAAGCGACTGAAGTTGATTTTACCAAATCAACAATTCACGATGAAAGAAGAAGTGGCGGACAGCCTTCCGTTCTTGGATGTTCCCGTATGCCACAAACCGGGTGGCAAAATGGCGACGTCAGTCTATTGAAAACTGACGAACACGCTGCAAATATTCAGTTACAACAGAAACCGCCCACTGCAACATAAACTGTGTTGTGTATGCACACAATAATCATGGGTAGAAACTCGATGCCGTATGCCAGCTGCTAAGGGGGACAAGATGAAGCTTCCCAGGGAACATTTGAGTGCCAGCGGCTATCTACCGGAGTTTATTGAAATGAATCGAATACCACAAAACGTAGAAGGGAGAGCGGTGTCAGGTAAAGCCATGACAGAGCATTCCGTATATGAGAGGTTTCTCCGAAACCGTGGCTAGATCCGTTGCTCTTCTTGGAATAGAAGTTGCTCACAGGTCTACTGAACATTCCACCAGCACGTAATGTGTCCAAAAAGAGCCTATTTTTAGGCAAGAGAAGTCAACCATTGTCTGCTTACTTCATGTCAGCTACGGGGTTTGTAAATACGTTGTAGAAACTGGCTGACAGCTAGAAACGCGAATGCCTGACCTAAATGTGACTCAGTGACGATTGGACACGAAAATCAGAGGTAGAAACCCATGTCGCGCAGAAGTGATACATCTTCAATTTTGACGCTGTTAAAAATTTGGGCTAAGGCGACAATCACACTTCAAGGCAGCTAAAAGCAACTTGGATGTTAAGCAACTGCTCGGTCAACCACCGCGCTAAATTGGCTGCCCCCAACCCGGTTTTCGAACCTCATTGACAGAAGCCAGTCATGGCGTGGAATAATTGGGGTGAAGGTGGACCCAGGACGATGTGGCTTCATAGGTGGTCAACGGGGCGGTAAAAGGGGATGGCGGCGGCGACATAAGTGACAATGAAATGCGAGTCAGACACAGGGCCGCAGTCTGTGTTAGCAGGTTACGAATAAAGAAAGGGTGGCATATAATAAGAGCTCTGAGACATCATTTCAGTCTCTGAGGATGGTTTGAAGAAACCACTACCCGGAACGTCGGACACACAATAAATATCTCCCGGCGAATGCCACCTTTTCTTATCAACCGGTATCCTTAAATGAACGTCATCCTGTAAGCGTGAAGTAATGCGTTTACTTCATTTTAAGGTTTACTCAGTATTTCCAAGATGATCGAAAACCGAGAAGTGACAGTCAATCGTATAAAAATATAAAGGAATTTGCAGAGGAATTAAGTGAAACTGATGTGCATATATATCGTAAATGCCCAATGTCACTGAGATGGCAGCCTAGTAAATTTGACAGTTTGAAGTAAATTGTAGTGCTTTATCAGTAACCATCAACGTCTTTCATTTCTATGAAGGCATTCGTATATCATATTGCAAAGATATACTCAAACATGTGACCACATTGATAGCTTTTTTCTTCACGTTCCCATTGCCTAATGGGGAAAAATTAAAGGTTTTAAAATTTTTGTTTATATGTGTACTGGAAGAGAGCTTATATGCTTATAATTTAGAATTTTTGGAGATTCCACGTTTAAAATTTAACATACCCCCCCAAAATATCTATAAATGTGACTTTCATAAAAAACGTTTTTCGATAATAAATTCATCTTTCTTATAACGTCAGATTAGGAAGCATTTTCAAAATCTTATCCATCAACTGATAACGAAAACCCTCGTTCATGAGATATTTCGTTTGAATCCACATTAAAAAGTGTTTCAAGCTCTTCATCAGCACGGATATGTGTTTACATAAAAAGTGCACAATGCTCGCTTAAGTCAAGCATGTGCAGATTTCAAAACTTAAAGAACATCAACTATTTAACAATATAACTATCTTTACACTGACAATTCATAACTAAAGATTCAGTCTTTTTCACCAGTCGTCTGCATTTTAAAATTCAAATTTGCACGTCGCGCATGGTTAATTTTCCTGTTTTAGCATTTAACTGACCATATGTTCTGAATAAGAGATGAGACCAACGATGAACGTCCACTTAAAATGTTTAAAAATTAAATGTTTCGTCATTAACTATATTTCTCCCGGGGACAAAGTGGAGGAATGTAAATTTTTGGTTTTCAATTTCTAATTGAGAAACAGCATTTCGTGTCTTGCCTCTCTTTCTCCTACTCTCGCAGTAGGCAGAACACAAACAAATTAGATTCGCTGATGAATGCTTACCTATCGTTAACGGAACTTACTCGTTCCGCTCCATTCTGAGGCTTACGTTTGAGCTCTGCCAGCAGCCGCGCAGTGGCTAGCAGTAGAATAGGCAGATCAATATTGCCAGCAAAAACAAGGGAGACTGGAATAGCCATTTCTGGCTTATTAGCCATCATCAGCCAGTAATACCCAACCCCAGGTTGTGCACCACTCAAGAAACACATTAGAATCTGTTGTATTGTTAATCATTTAAACATTCCTGAGCTTTGAAATATGGGCATGCATAAATCTTTTCCACCAAAATTGTACTAGGAACTTTCACGCTACATGAAGTGATAATCTTTTATACACACTATGCGTTGTCACTTCATTTACTCACAAAATTAAATGATTTTTCGGTTACAGAAGGTGTCAAAATGGTTTTACATGTGAACACGTTCGATCACAACATGAACGAAAATAAGTAGACTAAGATGGGCCAAGACGTCCGATGAAAGAGGGAAAATGATTAAGTTAACGGTAATATGTGTCATAACAACTGCCACTACGGCTACTCAATACGCAAGTAAGACAGGGCGTTGTTTGTCGAAATGCGCTTACTGCGCAAGGAAGAAGCAGAATTCGAAAAATCACTTAGAGTATGAGAGATTTAAAACGAATCAACAGCAGAGTACGTGGATAGAATGGAATGTATTTTACACCTTTGTACTCGGTTTTGATCCATTTACATGTGCAGGAACCGAGGAAATTGAGTCATATCTGTTCGTGTTCATTTGCTCGTGCATTCTCTATCCGCTCTCTTGGTTTACCAGCTTCGCCAATGCGGTTTTCAATGCCAATTATGCAAATCTACATACTTTTAACATCTGCAGGTATCCCTTTCTCAACGCCAGCGCATTTTTCAACGACGTGGGCATGCACTCCTCTACTAACACGTAATAAATGATTTACCTGATCACGTGAGCTATGTTTTAGCGTGATCTCGCCTCTGTCCTTACATGCGATTGTATGGTGGGACGTCGCCTTCTAGCAGAATGCGCACGTTGCACCAACACATCAAATATTTAGTTTACTGAATTGTAACTGCGATAAGAATCTTACTGAATCTAAGTCTTCAGAAACACTTGCCGCTTTTTATGACATTTGTGCTTGATTTGTAGAACCGTTAAAGCAGAATCGTTCTGCCGAAAATTTCACTTACGCTGAAAATTCAGTACCTTCAAGGAATAATAATGTAGTCCTAACGTCCTCGCTCAATTATCTAGTACTTGAAGATGCTAGTTTTTGAATCGTCTATTTCAAACAGCGGTCTTTTCTAACCCCAAAAAGCAAATAAAAGGAAGTTCACTAAGTTTGCTTTCAGAACACTTGTTACTTAAAAATGGACTTCGCACATTAGTTAAAGCATCTGTGATTAATAAAATCTGAATTATGCGTTAGTTATCTTCCTCCCTCTTCACCTACTGCGTTTTTGGATAGTAAGGATAAACTTATAATTGAATGTCTTAAGTTCTAATTCTGCACTGAGAACTAATAAAGGATATATACAGGTATGCAAAATCCAAGAGATAACAAAAGGACATTTACAGACAAAGCAAGGGAGACTCTAATGGCCATTTCTGGCTCAACAGCCGTCGTCAGACAGTCATGACCAATCCCAGGTAGTGCACTAACCGAGCCTTGAACATGCGGCCTGTTGATAAGAAGTTAAACAGTCTAACCATTTTGCCAAGGGCTCATTGTTTTGCTGGTTAAGATAGGGAACATTGGCATCCATTGTTGAATGAAACGAATGAGTCCCTTTACTGATCATTGGGCTTTCTTCAACGGATGGCAATATTCCAGATGTAGACCGACAAAAGAACGAGCACGTGGTGCAGTGCGTTGGATTTCAAATCAACGTCCCTCCGGTTTGAGCCTCGGGTGGTGCCTCACCTTTGATTGGGTATGACTGGTTGACAAGGACTAATGAAAAGGGAAATAACTATTCCAGTCTTCCCTTTCTTTGCCAGCACTGCTAATCTGTCTATTATAATAGCCACTGTGTGGCAGCTGACGAGACTCGGCAGTCAGCCTCAACGGGAGGAGTGAGGTCCGTTAGCGATCGGTGAGCGTTCATCAACGGATAATGACATTCAAGCAAACACCAATGTTCTAGTATTTTCTCGTCTTGGTGGATAGGAATTCCAATTTGCTGATCAGAGATCATCATGCGAGTTTTTGCGTGGGGCTACAAAACCCTCAATTATAAGGCAAAATAGCAATTTCCTTTTGGCCATCAACATTAGTGGATTTGAATGAGAAGCTGAACAAGTCAGGTGAATAAACCTCTTGTTACCGTGACTGCAGCTTCCTCAGCTCAGCAGAAACTACCGCTCTCACGGACAATCTCCTTCTTTTCTCGTTAGTTATTCATTCTAAAGTCTCTCTGAGTAGCACGCTTGGCGCATCGTATGTGGCAGCCATTAATTTGCGACATCCCGCCTTACTACCTTTTTTTCTGCGGTTTTTACCATCAGAAAAGAATTGTTTATGCTACTCTCCATAAATCAATACAGAATTGTAAATGAACTTAATTTATATTACCGGCTTTAAACCATTCGCTGGCCAACTAGTGAGGAAGAATACCATAAAAGCGGCAGTTGTTCTGACTGTTCAGAAGCATCTGTTGATCTAATTCTTTTTGTTTAAACACGTAAATAGCCGGTTCAAAACTGAACACATCCTTTTATCTCGGTTTTACCAAATTTTATTGCGTTTTGCAGCTCACATATTTTTGCCACACAGAAAGTGCCAGTCCTTCAAATTATGGGGGTTTTACTTTGGACGTAAAACCTCTATTGAAAAAGTAAAATGAATTCTCTTTTAAGGCAAAAATCATCATTTTGGCCTTAAATTACAGCAATAACTTCATTTAAAAAAATTGTGTAACCCTTGTAACTAAGTCTTTCTCCTGTTGGTAAAATTGCGTATACGTTCCACCAGAATTCAGTTTTTTGACATTTTATTCATAAATATCGAAAGAATTCCATTTGTATAATTGATGACCTTTTACGGCTCGTTCATGCTCGATCATATGCATTGCCAAATAGAATTAGCGCATACCAATATCAATTAACCAAATAATAGACGGTTAAGTAAAAACGTGTCTCTGATTAACGTACTCGACCTCCTTACTCCTTTCCCGTTTATTTTCTGGCCCGTTTTGTACTCAGAAATATTAACTTGACCAAGAGCTCTTATTTTCTTTAAACATGCTTTCATAGATGTAGTTTTTAACACCATAAACCTTATCTTGAGTTTGCCTATTGGCTGCTTAATATCGATATGGGCAAAGAAGAGCCTTCTCGAAAGTTTAATGAAGTATATCAAATTTAACTAATAAAAAAACCTACCTAGACCACTCACATGAAGAGGCTAAGCAGGGGATTCAACTTCTCTTAATACAATCTTCTGTCTATTTTTTGACGGCTTGTTTGTGTTACTTTTTATGAGGCCATATAACTTGAAAAATATTTATGTGCTTTTTAATTTAACCAGTATGTGTGCTAGCATCTTTGATTTTCTTAGCGGTTTAATAGGCAAACATTTAATATAAGAGTTTTGGAACCGGTATTAAGGACACGTCACGTTCTTTACTAGTGGGATTTTGCCGTTGTGTGTATTATGTATCTTATGCCGAATACAAATAGGAAATTTCGTTGTTTTTAAAAAAACTATCGGTATTATGAACGTGGCACTTCTTTCAAAACGCCTTAATTAAGGCTTTTCAGAGCAATTTCTTAGTGAAGTTTTTTCTTGCATGCCTGCAAGGTTGACTGGTTCGAAAGTGCGTGACAGTTTTATGTATGCTGTTGCAGGTTGGCTATCAATACAAAACAATTTTGGGGCCATCCGTAAAAGTGAAATCTACAAAAGCAATTTGGTATTCAGTATTATTGATTAATAGCTGTTCAACCTTGGTGCAGTACAGGGTGACACTTGAATTTTGCAGAGAAATTCAAAACGTAGCCTTTATATTTTCTCCTAATCAGGTTACCATGTCTGTACCGATTTCTGCGGGCATGTTTTCTGCTCATCGTTATATGTTATCGGAAGAAGTGTTGTTTTGCTTTTGCCCAACATATGGCGAATTATTCCTGCTAATTAGTCTGTTTGGTTTCATATTCACAGGAAACGCACATGCTACAGGATGAGTATAATATATGTGATTGTCGCTACGCGAATCCATAAGAATATAAACTGTGACCTACTCCGTATGTTATCAAAATCCGCAAAAGAAGCATTCGTCAACTAACTAGATGAAACAGTAGCCACCGCTCAGGGCGAAGTGCAATATTAAGAGAAAGAAACACTCTTTAATTTTCGGCAGTACATGGATGTCACAGCTGTAAAACTACCTGAGCACAACCGGATGTTTTCATACACTTTGTGACACTCAATAATTGGAAATGGATGGGGTTTGCTGTTTTGTTTCGTCCGCCGATGTGAAACCTGATGTACAGCGAAAATTATTTGATCGAAAATTAGTATAATGCTAGTATAGACAAATTCGACGAGAACGCGAGTTATCCGTGGTTACTGTTTGGCTAAGTCTACTGAATTCTGTATGCCAAAATTAGACCCACATGAAATGTGACCTTAACCAAAATCGTATTTGAGGACATTTATCACGTTTATTTATATGTAACGTAGTTCTAAAAAATGAGGCAAGGTATAATTTTACATTTAACTTTTATGTTTTCTTGCTTTATTGCTTGCCTTTTTTTAGTCCGATTACTGTCATTCGTCCCTACCCTAATGTTTTTTTAAAATTTTGCCAATTTACTGACATAGTATATCAAATTTCAGAAGTTTGAGTTTGCTTCCTTTGCAAACGTTTAATGCTTAACTTGTTTATATTTTATTAAACCATTTGTTTAAAACTTCAGGAAGTTTCACAGTGACAACATGAGTGCCGCAGTTTTTTTGTGCGATAAACTTAAACCCCTAAAATATAATGCATTTTGAGACCCGTCGCCATTTTGGGAGTGTTCGGACAACATCCACCAATGCGCGAAAACATACATTCCCATGAGTAAGTTTAGTTTAACCTAGCAAATCTTGCTATGCGAAAAGCACGGACAAAACTGGCGCGCAGAAAAACAACAGAACTGAAGTAAACAGTTCACTACTGAGAAAAAGCTAGCATTTTAACTCTCGGCAAAATCTCCGCTGAATTCGGTCGAAAATGAAGCTGTCTTCTTTGGTGTGCCGACCTAAATATCACCCGGACCTTCAGTTTTTACGCAGACCACGCTCTGAACGACCGAAGCGTCAAAGTCGAAACTAGAAGCAGGACAGATCAGCTATTGCAGCTGATGGTGTCCAACGGAGGAGGTACCAGTGAGGCTCCGACCAACTCCTAAAATGAAAAAAAACAAAATTTAAAGCAAGGGTTAATTATTGGCGGCCTAAAGCAGCAGCTTCTTATGCAGAAAATGACGTTGCAGATTTCGTGATTAATTTATCAACTCTACTGAAGCCTCTACCCCTGTTTCTCCGCTGTGGAAATAAACACTTGAATTGTTGTGGGAACCAATGTATCTTAATTGGACTACTTAGTGAAATTGTAACAATGTACATAAAAAACGTACGACAAAAAATTCAGATATTAAGTTAGTTTTATGAGAACGAACCGTAAGTTTCAAATTTTAAACTTATAATAATAGAACTTTTCACATTAACCTCAAATTAGATACTAACTTTTCGTAGTAAAAAATGCCACCGTATCTCGCTTATTATAATTTGTTGACGAAAAGGCAAATTTTCAATCAAATTTGTTCCTTAACTGATTACCGGTCAAGTGGTTTAAGATGATGAAATGTTCATACTTACCTTTCAAGAAAAAAATTAATCGTCATTGTTTTGTTACGAAATTTTATAAAAAAAGCCATATGCAAAACCATGCACGGCAGCTAATAAATGTTGATATTTTGGCTTGCAATTAAAACTCCAATTGGGTTGTCAGGTGCTCTGAAGCGTAAAAAAGAGAAAATAATTCAAACTATTTGAGGCCAAAAAGGAAAATTGTAAATATCTAGTCTACTAAAGGCCTTTACTGTATGATTTTTGCGCTTAATTTTGAACAGGACTATATTTTTCCACTTGGCTATAAAATAGTAAACACTTTGATCTTTATGTGAAGGACTGTCTATATGCTTTCATAAAATCGTCATAAATCCGTTCTGTGTACAACGTTTATCAGTAACAGAAGTAATGCACGAGTTTTGAGACTTAACATGTTTTAAAGGTCATGTTGCCCAGCGTAGCCAAATACAAATTTAAAAAATATTTTATAATAGTAAATGTATATATATCCTATGACTGCTGACTAGTAATGATTTAAAGCTATTTCCCGACTTTGCAATTTACAAATACATGTAAAACCTTAGCGTTTTTATGTTTTGTTTTAACAAAAGCTTGGATTTAGAGAATCGGAGATTCAGTCCTGCCAACGGAATTTAATGTTTACACGTCAAGATGGAAAAACCAATATAATTGATAGTATTTTTTACGGTTGTCGTACGTTGAAGTGCTAATTGTTTTGCACGGAGTGTCTTTCGCATGAATGAATAAAATAACTCCTCACTATTTCTCACTGGGCAAACTTTTTAAATGCTGAGTGATTTGCTTATGTCTGCCATTTTTATATGTAGTGCGAACATTAAGTAAAGTAAGTAAGTAAGTAAATTTATCCTCTCCCAATTCGAAAAACATCTGTATGTTTCAGATGCCTTATTTCAAATAGAAGACTGCGTTCATTTATGTAAATGGTTACTAGAATGATAAGGTAATACAGGGGTTCAGAATGCGACAACCATTTATGGTTAATTTTGACATTGTGGTGTGGTTCAAATTTAAATTGAGAGCTTCACCATTCATTTTAAATCCTGCTTGTAGTAGGAAGTGCCTGCCAAACATTTGATGAAACTAGTATTTGAAAAATATCCTTTGAAAAACTTCCGGTTTCACATTCTCAGGCGATCAGCTGCTGTCAATTAGTAAATAACTGTCAGTTTCATCGCTCAAACTGATAAAAAGAATTTTTGACAACTTATTAGACTTTTCTCACCTTAGAAGTCCGTGCACTAAAATGAACCTTATCTAAAAATAACAATTTAATTGATGTTGTGGCAGAACGATTTGAATTCATCCTTCAAGGCTCTTGATCACACAACCACAATTGTCGTGTTGAACTTCATTAAGCACAAGTTACCCAGTTTATAGCTTGTAGTTTGCAAATCACAACCATTTTAACAAATTCTGCGTGTCATGCACATCCCGATACTTTGATTTGCACAGGATTTCCTGCGCCTCATTTGCGTAGCCACTATTAGCAAAAAATCGAACACATTGCTTGTTTTTGTATATTGAATTTTCTAATTCGTTTGTATCTATCGTTTTTTTACGTTAACATGCAATGTACATTAACAGTAGGAGATCTTGAGTAAGGACATATTAGGAATGTTTTTTTCAATCTCCAATGTCATCAAAGACACAAATTAACATGGAAATATGATTGATATTAAGCCACGGTTTTCCTAATTTTCCTAAAACTTGCCAATTATTCGAATGTCATTCGAATATTAAAAACGTTTCACAGTAAGCATAAAAATATAAAACAAGCAAAATTAACCTACGACTAAGAAAGTAACGCAAATGATTGTGCATCCTTTTTCACTTATTATGATTCAATAAAACGAAAATCCATCCCAAAAGGTAGGCCATACTCAACTATTAGATAATTTGTGTATTCAAGCCAACCAATAACTAATTATGCTATCAATGTGGGCAAAACCTTTTTTATCTGAGAGCTTATAGCTTTGCTTATTGACAGACGAATCCAGGGTTACTACATTTTAACCAACATCTTTCAACATATAATAACTTTCAAAGGCAAGACAGACTAAGAACTATGGCTGCTGATGGGGCTCGCTTTGGAAACCCAAGGCACAACGGAAAACATTTGCCCCACAATGGAACTGGTAAGGAACGCAACACCCTCTTTAAATTCACAGAGATGCAATGTTTTATGCTGCCTACCGCAGAAATGCTTCCGGTGAACATAAAAGATCTGAGGGGAAGATAGAAGGAATTTTGAATTGTGGTGTGTCTTTGTGCAACCGAATGAGGTGTCGTCTCTAAATGTAATTTTACTAAACAGCTGGTCAAAATGTTCGAAATATTGCGCCGGGCATTGGACCTTTTATTTCGGGTTGAGCCATGTCAGCTGATGACCAATGAGCGCAAAATGGCCAGTTTGTTTCCTCTATCGTTGTCTTCTTCCTCTCTTAAAATAATCTGTTTTTAAAAGCTTAAGATGATGTTTTTTATAGGTTAGTAGGCTCACGGGAAGTTTAAAGGTTCAAAACGATATCAATCAAATAAATTCTATGAGTCATTGACACTAAAGCTGACGTGAGGTAATTAAATAAGTTTCCAAAATATAAAATTGTTAAGAGTACTTCGGTCTGCATAGTTAATTGTTCTTTTAGATTTATTAATACAACAATGTATTACTTAACGTTGTAGGAAGATCGTAAGAAATTTGTTTATGCAATCAAATTTCAGAGGAATTTAATTAAGAATCCAGCAGATGAGACCACATTTTCCAAATTTTCTCTCTGTGATGTAGCAGTTATCGATATTTTTAATTAGAAAACCCTGTGACGTGTTTTCAAATTACGAAAAACATGCCAGACATTTTATATAAATAAGATATTCTGCAGTTAAATGCATTACCATTTCCAAACTGTTCATTATATGGAGCACAATCGACTGGCCAACTGATAGCACAAGACACTATCTTTTGAATTTGTTTTTTAATTTCGCCAAAAAATAATCGTTTTTGTGCATAGAGTATTTTTCGCAGACTTTGTGAACTGACAGAACGAAATGCGAACCTAAATCGTAACTGAATAGTGAACTTTAAACCTTAAATTTACAAAACAGTCTCAATTTGGTTTTTAAAACGAAAACAATCATATGTTATATTTTTATGGATCGGCAGTGTAATAAGGGTGAGAAATGAATTTAAGGGTCACCTAAGGAGGACGCGGGAATAGAAACTGCCCGCAAATTCTGCGAAATTCCGGAGAAAATCAATCAAATTTAGGATTTAGGTGGTTAATAAATTTAGTTTTAAATTTAGGCTTAATGTTGGTTTTAGGGTCAGGAGTATGTTAAGGGTAAAGGTTTGGGCTGTTAGTTTAAGGTGTAGAGAATAGCTAGGGTCATAGTTTAGTTTAAATGTGGGGTAAAGACATGGGAACATTTAAACCTTCCTGTAATTTACTGCATGGACACGTATTGTAAGTAAGCGGACCGTTGCTATTCCCGTGCTCTTAGTAAAATAAGGCTCCTACTGATCTCAAACCACTGCGTGTCAAGATCCGGTTCAATGTTGGGCAAAGAAATATAGTCTCAACATTGGGAATCAGGACACGATGGGAATAGCTAACTTTTTTTATCGTTTTTGAAAGCCGAAAATTGTATAATTTGGAAGACTTAAATTTTAAGTATTTTAATATATCATAGCAAAGGATGCACTTTATGCTTTCCATCATAGTTGATTTTCAAAATAACATATTATTTAAAGGAGTAAGAATTGCGTCACCTTGTTTGCGTGCAGACATGCAGGTAGAATGTTTTCGTATTGCGGCTTGTGCTGTTGGAAGAATAAATGATGATCAGGTTATGACTAATACCATTTACAATCTGACACACATTGGAATTTAATCCCTCACCAAAACCAAAATGTTAGATCTAATTCCCCGAAACTTTCAATTACTAACGAAAAAGGAATCAAAAGAATACGTTGTATTTTAATAAATAACAGAACTCAAAAGGTTAACGTGAACCTTGTTGCCTTAAGTTAGAATTATTTTACAATCAAGGGTACCTCACTTGGTTAACTTCTGTCCTTAGTAGTCAACATCAGTTGTGAATACTGTCCAAATACTAGAGTTAAACGTTTGTATTTTAGCCTAAAACCCAAATACACTGCAATATTATCCGTCTTGCAAATAGGTCAAGCTGTTTGATGTATTTTTTATGCCATCAGTCGTGATGTTGTTTTTGCGAAAATCCCTGGTTACCCAAACTACTTCATTGAACACATTCCCTGTGGCCAACCGGTAGATCATGTTATGTCCGGCAGACATACATCGAATGATTGACTGACTTCCGGTCTGTCCAGCTGTCTGTCAAGTACTGTCGCCCTCAAAGCCGAAGGAAGAACAGCTGACCTATTTCAGAAATCTCAAAATGAAAATTTCAAAATGGTTTTCTAATCGAAAAGCTTAATTCCGTAAGGATGTTATACTAACTAGAATGCTGGCATTTTGAGTGAGCTTCGTTCTGTTTGCCGGTAAAATTTAAACTCCATTAAGTACGACCACTTAGCTAGTATAAATTATTTGGATTATTTTGGTTTGGCTTTATAAGTTTAAGTATAATTTATAAAAAAGGTAAGTAAACTCTTTTTTCATCATTTTGTAGTGTATTTAGTCTTCGTTAAATTTCATAATTTAATAAAGGGTGTTTTTGTTTTTTTATTTTCGAATAATTTTGAGAACAATTATCAGGTTAACTTGAGTTTAAGGATGGCGAACTACATGTGCTATGCTTTCCTTGCAAACATGTCATATATTTTGCTACATTATTAGGAATCCCTCATATATCACTTAAATAATTGTGTCCTGATTTCACCGCAAGTTGTATATTTCATAAGCGACATTCACAAAGAGACAGATACAATGCTGAATGAATAGACATTTCCGCTCTGAAAAGACTTCGGAACTTAAAAATTCATAACACGTAAGACACTAGTTCAGCAAGTTTCAAATTTGAAGGAGATACAGTGCAAAACTAAAATGAACAAGAAAGTATGTTTTGTGCATTTTTCAATGAGATATATATGAAAGTATATTGGGACATCGAAAAGTAGTGAGATTTATTCAATTTACCTAAATAACCGTTTTTGCAATGTACTTTTTGCAGATGACTGAAAAGAAGCCCTTCGAAAAGCTGGTCGTATGGCGTGAGAGAAATATCTTTGAAGTAAGCTCGGTAAAAAAGCAATATTAAAAACTTACGCAGGTAATATTTTCTAGACTTCAGAATACTGATCAAGCGCTCGTAAATTTCAAGTAATTATCGTTGGACCAGTAAATTTAGATGAGTATAAGGTACAATTTCAAATGCGTGAGCAATAATTTTCCTTTCATACAAGTGCAGTTTATGACTAGGGGAGGGTAATAAGAAAGTGTGATTCAGCAACAGTGAGGGTTAGGTGGAGTGTTTCAGTGGGACAGGACTTGGAAAGGATAGAGAGGGCGCAAAGAAGTGGGCGCATTTAAGCGACCGTTGGCCATGCTTAGCACACAGCTTGCAGAATTTCCTTTTGTGCACACAAGACCTGCTTCCTCAGCCTGAGGGCAGTCATTTCCGTTGTAACTAGCAGACGCTGACCGAGATTGTTTTTCCCCTTTTCATGAGCTATGCCAACTGCGTGATTATCCAACCGGAGGGAGAACAAACCTAAGCACGTGACCCAGTTCTGGTGAATAAAGTCAGTGATTCCAATAAGACATAACCTGCCACCTATACAAAAACGAGAATTGGTCTTTTATTTTTCCATCAGTTTATCGTTCTAGAATTTAATAGTTTTAACAGGACAGTGGCTTCCTTCTTTCCTTCACTATACGATAAAGTGTTCTCATACTTTCGCCTCATAATCTGCTTTAGGGACACCGCCAGCAGCCAATAATGCTTTCGGCCAACTGGTGACTGCACTCAGGTTTGCTTTCAATGGGTTTGGTCTCAACTGCTTTTTGCGATAAAAAAGAATTCTTCTCGTAGCCAGAAGTGAAACAACAAAAAACTGAATACTATACGGTTTAACGACAAATGCTGGCTGTATGTACAGATAATTTTAACTGCCCAGTACTGTACTGTATCGCCTGACCAATATCATATAAAATACCACAATACGTCTTGTGTACTATACTACACGCATGTTATTTTTGCATGAGCCAGAAAATCTAAGCAACCCACCACTAGCTCCTCCAACCCTACACTAGAGTTAAAAACGCCCACTAGCTTACAGTGCAGAATTCGGTTAATTCTCTCCTAAAAACACGCATTGGCGTGGCGGGCTAGTTCTTGATCAATGGTAAGAGACCGGTAAACACGTTTCAGCAGCATTACTATAATTTGATTGCACTGGCCAAAACTTCACAGTTGATGGCCTACCTCATACAAAATGCCACAAATTACGAAAAACTGATAACCAATAGCAAACTGGCATTAAAGAATGTACCAAAGCTCTAAAATAATAATGAACGACTCTAGGCCAATTTCAAACTTATTTGAAAAATAAAAAGAAATAATAATTCATTTAAAAATCAGAACATTTACAAAAGCGGCAGCTTTCAACAAGATGAATGATATCTGTAGCTCAGACTAATAAATATAAATATACATGTCTGCATTCTAAACAATCGTTCTTTTCGATCAAATGTCTTTGTAGATATAGTTTCTTTTCAGATTGTAATTGAAATACCAGCAAATAATTCACGATCGGCTGTGTTTTCAAGTAATTGGTAACATAGCTCGAATATTTTCTATGTGTTTATCAAAACTTCTAAATAATATATTTTTAAAGGCATTTACTAAAATTCTGAGTTTTGGATACTCATTCTAATGGCGATGGTCGTTTCGGTCATATTTGTTGGCTCATCCAACAATAAAAACTCTACCGAAAAATGAGTGTCCATTTTAAATATATCTGCTCAATATATATTTCAAAACTGTAATCAGCTATCTCTTTAAAAGCCCTTTAATTATATATTTACTTAAAAGTCTAGTTACCTCACCTTTTCCGAAATCTCAAGTCAAGTTAAAAATGTGGGCGTTTGACCTGCTTTAACATTCCAAATATAAGTTAAACTATATCTATTGAAATGTAAAAACATTATTTTTTATTTACTTTTGAACGCTTTTGCTGTATTTGTTGACTTTTATGACTGGATCTAAAATTGAAAATGCTCATCATAGTAGGCGAATATACACTATGATTATGCAAAAATTGCCAATATTTTTCCCTTTGTATTTTTAGAATTATATCATATTATACCACATTCCTCTAGTTAAGCATAAACTTCTTTTTGGCATCTATCTCTACAGTATCATCTTATACGGGTCCCAATTTTTCGGTTGGTTCAGAAAATACAGTCAAAACAGTTTACAAATGCGTCTTGTGGCAGTAAATGGCAGCAGTTTGTAACATTAATTCTTTAAGTTTAATTCGTTTCCTGTTTTGGGAAAACTATGTCATTCTTCATACGTAAATTCAGCTGATTTTCATTAATTTAAAGATAACAATTTTCGTTAAAAAGAAGGGATTAATTTGAAAATTTTCTTGTTTTTGTTAATCTTCACTTTATTACAAAGCACAAAAAGTGGTTTTAGCCTGTATTATTTGCCTATCATAGGACATGTCTTGGATATCAAACAGCCTCCAATTTCTCCAAAATCCTGGCTGCTTTCCATCAATATACAAGTTCAAAAACTGCATTTTTCCCTAGTAAAAGGCTTTCAGAGTCTCCATTTCGATGATAAAAACCAAAATTGCAAGTCATTCTGTATGCTAAATTACTCACTCTTATTCGATCATGACATTGCATGAGTTATAACTGTTGTTATATCGTTCACCGACATTCAGTCAACGCATGGTCCTACACAACCACATGTGCCTCCATGAATAGTTACAGTACGTACCCTATCTCATGAACTCTCATGGGCAACGTTAATTATATACCAAGGGTCTGCGCCGTAATAGCAAAACTGTCGTCGTTCTCCCACCGTTTGCTTATTTACTCTCACGGTCCATACCAGACGTCAAGAATGTGAAAAGCCTAGCACATATATCACTATTGAAATGCCGCATGGCATAAATACATCCACTACAATCGCTAAAATGATGAGTACCACCAACGCATTGAGCCGTGCAGAAGAGGCAAAGGGTATAATGTGATATACAGTAGATTGTGTAAATTATGCAAGATGCCGAAGTTTAAAGAATATTAAAAATCACTCGCAAAACGGCAACAACAGATATATAAAAGATTTGAAATAGTAATGAACAACCATATGCAAATTTCAAACCTAAAGAAAATATTTAAATAATTTGCCTACAAAAACCAACTATATTTTAAAAAACTGAAAACGCCGAAAAATGCAAAAAAACACGATTATACGTGAAGATTAAATTTGAATAGAATTGTAAGGTAACATTGTAAACAAAGCACTTTCTTTTTATTAAGACAATTTCCCCTTCGTCATATGTCTTGTTGGTATAAGTTCTATTTAATTTCAAAAAAGATTCAGATCATCCTTGTAATATCGGCAAAAGCTTTAAGATTTTAACTGTTTTCAAGCGATTTCACAGATATTTGGATTCTGTTCTGTGAACTTATAAAAAGCTCCAACGTAAGATATTTTTAAAAGCATTTAAACGATATAGTGAGCTTTGGGATATTTATTCAAGTGCACATGGCAGTGTGGGTTTTCTTTGTAAACTTATTTAAACTTGAAACAGCATTAAAAAGAGAACTGCATTTTAACAACATAAAGTGGCCACAAATATGCCTAAAATCCATTGCAGATCTTTCTATGATACCTAATATTTTTGAAGATCCATTTATTTAGACACTTGACTGACGAATATTTGCGGTATTTACATCTATCCAAGGTTACCTTAGAGGACAAATCTAAAGCGTTTACTGGTCTTTTGACTTCATTGAAAATTAATGTACCTTCAGTGAAAATGAAGAACGCAACCTTTTACTTACACTAGAGTCTTTTCAACATATTTATTTACCTAAGTATCATGGTCTATGAGTGGGCAAGTATATACGGAGATTTCGCAAAACTGCAAATCTTCATATCAATTAAGTCTCTAAATTCCGTGGTAGCAAACCATGTTTTATACATAAAATATCATTTCGCATGCTTACAAACGTTTGTGTCCATCTTCACAGTATCTTGAAAGTATTTTGTTTTACGGTTCAAAAGCGCGGTATAGCAAATACAAATAAAGGCAAAAATGTTTAATAATGCATCTGGTAGACAGAAATGTCAGAAATTTGAAAAAAATAATACTTCCTTAAGCTGACTCTTTTCTTGTTTTTAGAAAACCATGCGGTTTTTTACATTTTCTGTCACTTTATTTTCCTTAAATTAAGATCAGAATTTTGATTGCAGAAGGTATTTATTTAAAAGCGTTTTTTATATTAAGGTCCTTTTATAGCGCCTCGTACAAAATCCATAGGCTTCTTCTGTCTTAGAGGATAGCCTAGAGAGTTACCTGGACATCTGGCAACCCCAATTTTGCCCACATTTTGCCTGTTTTTCTTCGATAAAAAGATAGAAAATAAAACGTTCTTTATTAAAAAGCATTCTTTACTTCACATCTGCTCAATTTACCAAATAAATCATATGCAATTTTAAATACGCACTCAAATTTCAATTTCATATTTTATGAGTTAGGTCACCTTCTGTAGTTTCAATCATGGACATATTCTGCGGAAGTAATCCAGGCAGCGCAGACCTCAGAACACTATAGTCTGACTGGATTATTGTCTAACACAGAGGTATAACACATAAATGTATTCCAAAAGTCAATTACAAGAACAGAAAATCCTTGTGAAGGTCTTGCGCAGATTTAAGATTTCACTTAACTGTAACTTTCATTCAACACAGCAGTTTGATATCAAGTCCAGACTCAACTACTCAGCTTTTTTAAGAATTTATTTTAATTTTCTTAAATAAAAAATAAATAATAAATAAACAGGTCGAAACTACAGACTGGGCCAACCTGATATTCTTACTCGGACGGTTGGTTGAAACTCGTTTATATAAAAGTGCCTACATGCTGCTTTACGCTACCAGGTAGCTTTGTGTATCATTGTTATTTTACCAAGGAATTTGCGCAAGACGCTTACCGGCTACAGTTTTGAAAAGGAACGCGAAAGCGGATGGCCTCATAGTGGCATAAAGCCACAAAAATTAGGAAGGTCGTAATAACCATTAAAGTCCTATATTGTCTTTCGTGTAGAGTTAGTTAAAGAGGGAAAGAGACCTAGGAGCGCATCAATATCCATACTTTCTTGTTCTTTAAAAAAGGACTTTTTCACGAAGTGGATGAAGAATCGATTACTCCAGCACGTGGATTTAACTAACTTCACACGTTCGCTACTCTATCGTAGGAAAGACAGGTCAGCCATACGCGGTGATGGAGTAGCAGGATGTGCTTTCAGTAAAAAACACCGTACTGGGCACGAGCCTCTTTTCGAATGTCTATTATAGGCCAGCATGAGAAGGCGGACAAATTAAGGAATCATTGCATGATAAGCATGCATTTGATCAACTACTGGTTTGAAAGGTCCATTTAAACGACTTTTTTCAAGCAAAATGTTTTTCAAGTTTTCTGGGCGTCGAGGTTGGTAGATTTCCACCTCCGTATACTTTGTGATCTCCAAATTAATACTTAAAGTATTCGTTTTCCATTTGCAAACTTTTACTGCGCATATATTAAGCAGATCTTTTCCAAATAGCACACCACCTAGTTGACATTCAGTTTCCTTCGATGGATTCATTAAAGGACTGAAAACGGTGGTTATACAAAATCATCTCTCGGTTTTGTTTCGTGCCGGCTATTATTTGGTAACTAGGCATATTAAAAATGGAAACGGATGCTGAATGAAAAAAAGCCCATCTTTTCTTCAGCTACAACGATCTCAATGAAAAAGTAAGCTCTTCTCAATGTGGTTTGGCTGAGTCATCTCTTACCTCTTTAGGCCTGTCTGCATTCAGTGGCCGCTAGAATATTTGTGGTCGATAGTAAACTACCCTAAACTTTGCCTAAGATAAAGAAAACTACCTCTTATGGAGATCTAGCTAGAACAAGTCTTGTTTACTGGTGTGTTACTGCAAATAATATGTTGTTGAGCAAGCGTTTCAGTAAAACTGAATTGTTTGGTGTAGGCTATAATTACTTAGTCGAACTTGCCTACTTAGCATTTTTGGTTGATATGACTGACGCATTGCTTGACATGTAAACACTTAGGACCGGACAGGAGAAACAGCCCCTTGATACAAATATAAGGGATTGTTGATGATTTGGTTTGATGGTGTACTAATGGATATTAGATGTGCGCGCATGAACAACCCTGGTTAAAAATAAAAACGATCTGCCAAGTGACAATTGCTGGTCGCAAGAAAAAAACGGGGTGTAGCCCCACAGAAAAGGGGTCAATGCATGCAAATAACACAGAAACAGTCACTGATAATGGGTAAGGGTTTAGTGAAAACAAGGCGTTGTAGAGATAAATTTGCTCAACAAGACATAGTTAATGGACTTTGTAGTTAAGGATAAAACATATTTAACCTTTGTAAGTTTGAGGAGCTAAATAAAGGATTCTGAGTCTGACCCGTTGTAGATTTTTATTAAGACTGAAAGATTGGTACAGAATATGAAGGGACAACTAATTGAGAGTATGATACAGTCCATTGCTTCCCCAAATGATTGAAAATGTTTTAATTTAAAAAAAACAAATCCATGCAGACACTTGAGAAGCAAAAGTGTGAAAAGGTTATTGGATACCTTGTGCACCAGCCGTTTAGTTTTGTTAAAAACCACAAAAATAGTATATTTGCGTAACTTTTTCGGTTTTTAGACATTTTCAGATTATTTGTATGAATTAATGTAAGTTACTAGAGTTCCAAAATGGCCCATGGAAGGATAAAGATGACCAGTCGGCGTGTATGCAACGTTCCTTATTTTTAACAGGAGACTTAAGTGACAGTAGGGCACTTTTTTTGGATCACAAACATCGGGCTTACTCATTTTTTGAAAGAGTTTAAGAACCAGTATTTAGTCAAATATTCAAAAGAAGTCTAAATTTAGTGAAACCAACTTATAAGCCTTTAAGGGAGCCATTTTTGATGTTTATACAAACGAAGAGGCGGGTTACATGAGACAGTTTAAAAGGCATTTATTGACGGCCGAAAGCACGGTTCATCGGCCTGCAGTCAAAAATCAAGTTAAACGTCCACCTACCGACATATTTTGCAATGTGACTGACTGAACAGTAAAGTAAGTTACTCTTAGAGGGAACAAGTCGAATGGCCGTGTACTTATAAGAACACCAATCATCAGTGGTAACTAAAGTAGTTTTTACATCGTACACGGGACGAGCAATCAGTAATCACACAAACAAAGCGACAGCCACTATCTGCATTTTTTATCAAGGTTGTAAATAAATCGATTGAAGAAAAATCAATCTGTTGATTTGACTGATGGATTTCATGTAGAACACTAGAGTAACCTGCTACTCAAGCAAATTTTACCAGGACACACGAAGGCTATCTATCGTGGGCAATAGACTGGCACACGTAAAAATATATGCCCTGAGAGGACAGAATGATTATGCAAAGTGTTATTTTGCCTTCACAACAACTACCTGAGGATAAGCATGAAAGACAACTTGGACCGAAGGAATGCAACTTTTGCACTGTTAATCGCTAACTTTTTATGATAAAGATGTAAACGAGCTGAGTAAAGTCAAAATTATAATGAAAGGTAGAAAAAGGTTTCCCAAAAATGTGATACCCAGTCAACAAATTAAGTTGGTATTCAGTATCCATTTTGAATTTTTTTCCGATTGCAAACAGAAGGCATCTTGTTATTTTAGGAAGATGTTTAAATGATATCTTTTGATAGATGACCTATTTAAAAACACAAATGCAAGAGCTGACAGAAAAAAAAACCGTTTATATCAATATACTATTAAGGATGGTGTGGTTAATTTCACGTAATCAGCCAGCCATATCTCAGCCGCAGACTACGAAGAACTGGGAATCACGTCCCCTACGTTATGTCATCAAGTATTTGAATCAGGATATAAAATAGGTAAGACAAAATATCACCACTCAGATAAACGAACGCTCGGTTCCAATACACAAGTTCTGACTTGGCGCGACAAATGATTGCTTGCCCGCTCGCATTTGAGTCACTAATTCTACTGAGATCATCATCACTAAGTCTTCTTCCGAATGCGTGACCGATAGGACGTGCTGATGATAGAGACAATATGCAAAGGCAAACATTACTGATTCTGCATAGCTAAGATGGGGTTCCAACTGCTATCTCGCGGGGAGCCACAAGGTAAGCGGTCACCAGTTAAGATAAGTACTCGTATATTGAATTTGTTTGCTCACCATTTAGATTTCAGATACCAACTGGCACAGTACATGGAGAACTTTGAGGCTCCAGAGGAAAAACACGCCGTAGATCCATCAACTGTGGAATGTCATTCGCTTTATTGCCCCTGGATTCCGCGGTTGTCATCGTCGTCAGTAACAAGACTAATGAAACCATAATGATAAAGAAATAAGCAACTGACTCCTCTAAGATAAAGGGCTGCACAAAAGCCACAGCCGAGAGACTGAAGTTATTATATATTACCACATGTCATAACAAAGGTTGCTGAGAATGCAGAAAGCATGGGTGGTTCATGAGATCCAGGAACTCCAAAGATACTGGGATACAATGAACGTGTACATGTATCGCGAATCTCGGCTCTTGGAAAAACTTGACACTTAAGTTCCATTGAATGAAGCAATGAAGACGCATTCCTCAAGATGTCAGTGACGCGAGTAGCCTTCATATATTTAAAAGCTCAAAAGAAAACTCCAACTTCATGACAAATACAGAAGTGTCATTAAACTTAACATTACAGGAAAATCTTCGAAAGCGTCCTCCTCAAACGTCTGATCATACATCTATGGCAGAGAAGTCCCCTAGAACTCTAAAGTAAATTTCACAGGGCCCGCGGAACTATAAACATGATCTTTGAAAGCCAAAATATACCAAAGAAGTGCCAATAAATGAGGACCAGCATGAAAACGAAAATTGTGGATTTAATGGAGACCTTAGAAACAGCGATGCGATCTAGAAAAAATGGACGAAATTTAGCTATCTGGAACACCAACTCCCGGGTGGGATGATTACTGGCATCATGGACAACGGTGCAATCTCTGACGGGTTCCCAGTGAGACCTGGCTGCATACTCGTTAAAACCTTTTTCAATCCCATGGTCTCCGTCATGCTAATAGCCACCTACCGTGGGAAGTTGCTGCAAATTGACATCAACTACCATTCCGACGGGAAACTGTGCATACTTGAGCGTCTTAGAGCGTTGTCAATTTTATTCAAGGCCGGCGTCCATGATGTATTGACCATGAGATAATTTAAGAGAGCTCACCGAAACATTGTTGTAGCCTCACTGACGTTCTGAAGGGCTTGGCTGGCTCTGCCTTGTTTAAAATCCGTAAATGTGCATACATTTAAATGACAGGTCAAACATTTCGGCATTGGATTGGTCGATTTTTCTCTCGTTCACTGACTCGGCTTTTGTGTGGATGTTTGCTGGTGGTGGGCATCTTAGCATCGGTCGAGGATGCTTGTAAGCTTGCCTCCTCTTCCAGTGGGTGCGCTGCACAGCCGTCCTCGCTTACATCTTTTAAGTCCGGTGTATCCATCTCGTCTTGGTCTTTATGCATGGAATGAGGCAAGATTTTATAGGGCACAAGAAGGTTTATATGCCTGTCAATGGGGTTGGCATCTAAATAACATGCCTCACACGTAAGTAGTTAATGTTAAAAGGTTCGTCGGCCTATGTTAGTCGTTCCTTGAATGTCGCAAGTGTTTCCAGTCTCTCCAATAGGAGCTGCAAGCTCTGCTTTTGAGTCTAGCCTCCAAGCCGCCAGTTTGTGCTCATGTAGGTTTTTCTGCAATTTTCGTCCAGATTCCCCGACGTAGTTGCAGTCTACATCATTACAACATATTTGGTAGACAACTGCGGAGGATTCAGAGTAGGCGTAGTCCTTCGACCTCAGGCAAATATTCGAAGTCGTGCTATGTAAACCAAGGACCGAATTCCCCCTACCCGTCGGCCTCTGATAGTCATTCCTTGAACGTCAAAAGTGTAGCCAGCCTCTCCAATATGAGCTTAATGTTGTGAGTTTGCGTCTAGCCTCTGAGCCGCCAGTTTGTGCTCATGTAGGCGGGTTTGCTATTTTCGTCTCATTTCAGCTTTTACAGTGGAAAGTTTGCACCGTCGCACACATAAAATTTCCTAAACATAAAAAATGATTATCCCATAAATATCTGCTCAGCAGTGATTAAATAAAACCAATCAAAGGGACAGTAAAGTATTTTTCGCGTCACCACTCACCGTACCGACGGGTTGCTATGACGAGTGCATCTTATGATTTCGAAAATAATGGTTGATTTGAGGACACGGCTCAGTCAGTGCACTCAGGCCTGCAAACAGCATAGAATGCTCATACAAATTCCATTGATTTGCACGGCGATTAAGGACATTTACTGGGTTGTTCAGATAAACGTAAAAAGCTCATCGGAACTGGTTTGTTCTGTCGTTGACGTTTCGGAGGGCGTGGCCGACTCTCCATTTTCAGAGCGTCTACTCCTTATATCGATCAGTGTTTCGAATGACAGGCTGAACTTGTCGACCTTGGACTGATCGATTTGTTTCTCGTTCGCTGCCTCGGCCTCTGTGTGGATATTTGTACCGCTTGACGGCTGCTGGTGTTGGGCAACTTCACATCGGTCGCGGGATCTTGTAAGCCTACCTCCTCTTCCGATGGGTTCTTCGTGGGACCGTCTTCGCTTATTTGCCTTAGTTCCGGCGTAAGCATCTTGTCTTGGTCTTAATGTGTATAATGGCGCAGGAAGTTATAGGCCATTGGAAGGTCTAGATGGATGTTGATAGAGTTGGCATCGGAATACCATACCTCAAGCGTAAGTCGTTCGGCTTTTGGGGTTCTTCGGCCTAATGATGGTCGATCTTTGAATGTATAAAGTGTTTCCAGTTTCTCTTATATGAGCTGCAAGCTGCGAGTTTGGGTCTAGCCTCCAAGCCACCAGTTTGTGCTCTTGTAGGCGGGTTTGCAATTTTCGTCCCGTTGCAGACGTATTTGCAGACCTCATCAATTAACCATATTTGATAGAAACTGCAGACGTCTCGGTAGGGGACAGTCTGTCCTTAATTTGCATAACACTGCGACGAATGTTTGCCTGAATTGATTGGCCATGTCTACTCTGGCAGAATGTAACAGTCGAGACTGCCTCGGAGACTCCTTTTACGCAGAGAACGGCCCTCCAGACTTTAAATTGCAGTTTTTTTTCTTCGTCTGTTCACTCGGCACTTGCTTCAGTTGATAAAAGAGCTTTGGTATCCATTAGCTCGTAGGCTCTTTTATCAACTGAAGCAAACGCTGAGTGAACAAACGACGTCCGAAAACTGCACTTTAAAGTCTGGAGGGCCGTTCTCTGCGTAAAAGGAGTCTGCGAGGCAGTTCTCGACTGTACGTTCGTTCAGCTTTTATGTCAACTGGCGTGCAGCAATGAGTTTAAATTCTTTGGAAAAAAGTTCGGACGCCGCTATGGGGTTGACTTCGTGGTTCATGGAAGAAGACATGCAGCGCATTGTCAAACATTTTGTTTCCTGTTACTCTAACTGAACAAACATCTAAAAATTGTGATAATTAGGAAAAAACAGGACCCCTAAACGGAGTACAGTGAACTAAATCTCAATGCCATTAGAACCCAACTTGCATCAGTGGAACAATTCGCATATCTCGAAAAGAAAAAAATTACAAGGTCTCCAACTTGACCCCAAAGTGGCCCACCACATATTTAAAGCCAGGTAGGCCTTCAACCGGCAATATCTCTCAGCCTGGAGCCGCCGCGAACTTCGAATCAATACGAAACTCCAGAGGCATAGAATGGTAGTCACGACGGCACTGCTTAACACGGCAAATACATGGAAATCCTACACCAAACTAACCAGGCAACTGCCTCTGTATCTGCCTGCGGAGAATACTGGAGCAAGACAGATTACTCGATACGCGAGTACTGGAAGGAACCGGGCGTCTCAACATCGTCACCATGTTGAGGCAATTTGAACTAACATAGAGCGACCACAGTGTCCAGAGCTCCGACATACAGTGGCCTCGCCCGCCTCCACAGTCGCATTGCTCACGCAAATTCAATTACAGCATCCGTGGTAAAACACCATAGACCCAACCACATCACCACTTGTCTACTCACACACACGACAGTTCGACCGTCGTAGTCCGACGATGTCCACCGTTTGCTCCATGGGAATGTGGAGCAGGGACAGTGACTTGCGCGTGATTTAGTTTAAAGTGATAGTAGACTTGCGCTGCATCTACCGCACCCTCTCCTCCTCCCCCACCTGAGCCCGGTGTCAAGACAGAGTCAAGAAGACCGGAGGCGGGAGAGGACGCAGGTGGCTGGCGCGGCTGGGTCGCCTAAGTCCAAGCCGCCCCTAGATGTGCCAACACACCTCTCACACCTCTCATACACCACACCTCTGTGTGTGCCACTCACACACTGCAGTTCGACCGTCGATTTCGACGATGTCCACCGTATGCTCCATGGAAGGGTGGAGCAGGGACGGTGACTTGCGCGTGAATTAGTTTTAAGTGATAGTAGCCTTGCGCTGCAGCTACCGCACTCTCTCCTCCTCCCCCACCTGAGCCCGGTGTCAAGACAGAGTCAAGAAGACCGGAAGGCGGGAGAGGACGCAGGTGGCTGGCGCGGCCGGGTCCCCTAAGTCCTAGCCGCCCCTAGGCGTGCCACCACACCTCCATGTTCGGCATTTGTTATGGGAGCGCAACCCAAATAACGCCTGCCGTGCCCTAATATGGCCCCCGTGTTGGTCCAACGCATCTACCACGTGGCCCGTTTAGGGGGCACACACACACACACGCACACTAACTCATTCAACATTACCCTCCACATACGGCAATGAAGTTTACCTTTCAACATAGTAAAATGCATGTTTATGGGGACAACCTTGGCGAAGTTTTTGTGTTTCAACATCTGGTGCTGTCCTATAAAGCCGACCGCAACATTACATGTTAAGCGCAGACGTTTAGTCTGTGGCTGTTTACTGTGAGGCCCATTGGATCCTCTTGCAATCTTAGGATATGAAAGTGCATCCTCATTATTATTTTCTGACAGGGAAACCTACGGTCCTTTTCAAGAATGTATCACCTCTTCATGCTACACATTTGTATTCATGTAGACGTGATTTCGGTTCTTGTATACTTTGAGTGGCGTAATTACAAGGGACATCGTGACCTAGAATTTGGCGAATGATATCTGGTTTCCCTTCGGAATATGGTTGGTTGCTGATACACATGCTCCGTCTTCGCACGTTTGCGTCTAGCGAATAAGCAAGACTAGCAGTTAAGAGCTTTGGACTTCTGATCAATGGGTCGTGGGGTCGATCGTTGGTTCGTAAACCACCTGGGATTGGATATGACTGGCTGACGATGGCTAATAAGCCAGAAATAGCCATTCCAGTTTCCTTTGTCTTTGCCGGCAGTATTAATCTGCCTCTTCTACTTATAGCCAATGTGCGGCTGCTGGCGGGCTCAATAGTGAGCCTCAAGGCAGAGCGGAACGAGTGAGTTCTGTTAAAGATCGGTGAGCTATCAGCAATGACTGCAAGTCAATATTCCGTATCTAAACCGGCAGGCCAACGAGCGAGTAGCTCAATGGTTAGAGCGTTGGACCTATGCTGAACTGGTTGCTGGTTTGATCCTCGGATGGTAAACAACCTGGGGTTGGGTACGACTGGCTGTCGACAACTTATAAGCCAGAAAAAGTTCCATTCCAGTTTCCCTTATCTTTGCCAGCACTATTCAGCCACTATTGATCTGTTTATGTGCTCGGCAACCATTTTATAGAGGTTATTGCGGAGATTAAATAAGTTTATCAAAACTTCAAATTGTATTGGTTTGTTGAACGAGGTTGAATGTTCGCATTCTAGGTGTATAAGTAAAGAAGAAGGTTATTCGCTTGCCATAATCATGGTTTCATTTGTCAGAACTATCAAACTCTTACTAGAGCCCATCGTCAGAGATAAAAACGGTAACAAAAACAAGCAGCCGTTATAGGGGAAGAAGCCAATTAAACACCAATGGCGTTAGTCGAGAGATGACTGCGCAGGGCCCTGTTTTTTGGCACCAGATCAATAAATCGATTGCCTAAGCTGACATCGGGGGCCCAGGGTTTAATAAATGCTCGGCCAACAAGTTTGGAGTCGATCGGACGAAACGATGGTCTCCTTTAAAGTGACATCATTAGTCATATCCATGCCACCGAGTTTGGCACAAGACGTCTTGCGCAGAAAACTTGTGGAGTCATACGACGAAACCACAGATTACTAAAAATTGAACATCTAATAAAGCTGTTTGAATTTTTCTAAAGACCTACTTCACCTTTGCCCGGAAAACCTATGAGTTGATCGAGGGAACACCAGTGGGCTCCTAAATCTTCAGTTTAGTAGCAGAATTGATCCTACAAGTGCTGAAAAAGATTGCCTTCATGAAACAGCTCCGAGCTTTCGTTACCCTTACTAAGGCGGCACGTTTGTTCATCTGCCTTCACTTCGAAGATTTTTATCGTCAACAGGAGCATGCTGCAGCATATCCAGGATAACCTTAGCCCGATATTCTTAGCTAAACAATTCACAGGGGAGAAGAAAATGAGCAGCAGATCCCCTTCCTTGATGTACTCGTCAGCCAAAGTTCCAACCATGGAATAGAAACGGCTGCCTACAGGAAAGCGACCAACACCACGCAGCTTCTCAATTTTCACACCAACCATCCCGTGGCTCACAAACGAAGCTGTGTAAGAAAACTGTTCAAACGCATCCAGACTCATTGCAGCAACCAGGCGGAAAATGCACGTGAAGCCCGTTACCTCTGCGGCCAGTTTATGCGGAACGGCTATTTAAAGGCAATCATAAGCTGATGCCTGCATGTTCGCCCCCAGAGAACCCAAGCAGAAGACATCCCTATGGTATAGCATGCACTGCCATGGAGTAAAGACGTGTCAGATACAACCGAGGGCATTGCTGCGGGACTAGGTGTCAGAATTGCACAAACCCCCAAGCCACCTTGTGAAGCAGGATTATGAAGATCAAAAACAAATTAAATCCTAATAAGCAGTCTGGTCTATTGCATCGCATCCCGTGCCTAGACTGACTGAATTATGCTTGCATCGCGCAAACACGAACATTAGCTGGCTAAGAGATGGGGTGAAGGATTATCATAAAAAGCTGCCCACACCTACAAAACGGGCACGAGTTTGACTTTCCAGTCACACCAGAAGCAAGACAAACCGGGATTGATTGAAGACTGGACCTACGATGAGAACTCAGTCACTCGATTTATCGAATCGGTGCCGGCCTACTTTGGCCCAGCACAGTCACCTCCGGACTGGCGTCACTGTTGTTTGATTGGCTGCGATGGACTGCGCAGAACCTGCTACTATCCCGTCTGTTTTACTGCCTAATAAAACATGTCTTAGCCCGTCCATTTGACATTGTTCGGAGGTTTTAATCTCCTGAGAGCCTGACAGCTTGGAAGAATAAAACCTACCTCATATGAACAGGGCTTTAGTGATCTTTGCCACGCAATACACTACACAGAAAAATAAGAATGGCGGAACATTATTTGTAGAGTAAGATGGCCAAAACCTCACAGAGATACCTTATCTTCCACAGTATCGGTTGAAAGAAATGGCTGGAAGATCTTTACTGGCCAATCGATTGAACTCGACTTTAATTTATTTGTACTAAAAACGAACAACAAGGAATAATGATAAATTGTGAGAAGTATTCCTTGACAAAGACAATTAAGAGATCAACGAAGCTACGTTATTTTCTACCTTATCGGGCGGCAGAAATAGCTAGGAAATATAATAAGGTAAATTGGTCGAGCAGGCAAATTTATGTGTACACTTCACAGAAGTTCCATGAGAATAATAAAATCTTACTTCATAAATGTTTGACTCCACACCCTTATGTCGTCGTAGGACATAAGACGCACGTGAAAACATTTTGTCCTTAATGAATATGCCTGGAGAATTACCAACTATAAAGCCAGTTTTTTTACACTGCCATCTCACTTAAAACTACTGTCATAAAGTGCTATTATCACGTACAAATTACCCACTTATTCCTTTATTTCTTGTTACTATATTTTGGCAGTGGTATTCAAATGGGTAAAGCGATAAATTTACGATTTTGCTGTGAAGTGATTAGCGTTTGTAGAACGAACAAGCTCAGAACTGCTACTATTGTCCTATACAAAGATGGGTTTGTTATTTAGGTTGTGTCTGGCTACTTGGAACAGGTGGACCCCTTTGCACCCGGGTAACATACCTTTATGCGCGCGGAGAAACTTAAGAGTAGTATGTACTGCAAAGATTGAATTAAATTTTATAGACAGGTTTTCAGTCCTTTGTTTATGCGCCACTCCCGTTTAGTTACTTTGTGTGTGTCCTTTTAAAAAGTTCAGACATATTGTCGGAAAAAAACATTTTAAGTTTGTGTTTTTGACGTGTATAATCATCTACTTCTTCTTGGGACTCTGTTGTCTTGGAGTAAATAACCCAAGTCGTCAGGTAACATCTGTCTGATAGCAATGATTATCAGAGAAGCGGGTTTATGGTAATAAGTAAAAACGGGTTTGACACAATATGTTTTCAGAATAATGACCACGTGCGCATTTCATAAAGGACAAGCAACATTAGCTAAAATATACACCACAATTCGCATCAGACCATGAAAGAAAGTAGATTAATATTGCAGACAAGGACAAAGGAAACTGATATGGCCATTGAAAGCTCCGTAGCAGTTATTAGCTAATCAAACCTTGCTCTAGGTGCTGCACGGTGAGTTCCGTTAGCGATCCAGGAGCGTCTATCAACGCATAGAAGAAGGTTCCTGTACACTTGATCGCGAGCCATTTACTCATCATGCCAAATATATTCTAGTTTTATTATGCATGGCGGACATTCTTTATTAGAAAATGGCTAGCTAACGTTAGAGAACGCAGTGACGAGCTACATATTTCCATTTTCTCGCTGGATAACAAGAGGGAAGGCTGCCAAGGAATACTATGGCCGAAGCACCATTCGGGGTATTGCCGGAAATTTACACACGTACTCATACTGATGATGATGCTGTCTCTGATTATGGTTTAAGGTTTATATCCTACGAGTTAGGCAAACAATGTTCTTGTCTCAGCAATCGCTTCTAGTTCTTCTGAAGTACTTGCCAGCACTCGCATTTTCGCTTTTATTGGCGGTAATTTGAAAGCTGCAAACATTTTAAGTATGCTCAAATCCAAATGCAACGAAATTTAACACAGGTTGTCTCTTTTCAAACCGAGGAGAAGAAAGTAAATCAAGAACAAGCTCCCAAAGCCAGCTACAAGAAGTTGCCTTTTGGAGGGCGATCTTTTTCTAATATTATGCTATCAAGCCTTCCTTTAAAAGGAAAAATGGTTTCAGTTATTGCCGTTTGGTTTCAAAGCCATGTCCATGGTCATACTTCTCGTTGGCTGCAGAAATCTCTGGGGTCCATTCACAGGACTTTGCACGGATGAGCGCGCGAGTGCTGTAGGCAAACTTGAACGTATCCTTTGATCTCAGTGAGCTGCCATTGCCACGGATAACCCAAAACGACCAAAACAGGCTGTACCTTAACTCTCTGCAAGCCAAGCTTTTTCAAATAACCTTTGTGCGGTAAATCCATAAAACTGTTTGACCTGTTCTTTGAATCTTATCCTAGAGATCAGAGTCTCTCCTCGTCCATGGTGTCGTTTTATATACTGACAACCGTCTATTAACAAGCTAATCAATATTATACGTTAAAACTATTGTGGCTGATGGTCTTCGACCCAATTATTCATATAAAATTTCGATCTGCGCCTAAAGGCAGTAGCTCATAATGATTTACTCCAACTTAACGATGAATTTCTGAAGACATTCAAAAGCCACAATTAAATGTCTACCAGAACACACACGGGGGATGCTGGGGGACACACTAATGAGCCAAACGGCTCAAGGCTGCGTCAGGCAGCGGCAGAATATAGCAAAAAACGGATCTGACATAATATCTAGTGACTTTGTTGCCAGTAGGACGTAGCATGTAATACCAATGCTCTCATTTTCTACCCAATCTGAGGTACAAGTATCAGTAACAACTCTCTGCAATCTAATCGACGAAAACTTTGAATCCACTGGAAAATTCAGCCTTGTAAGCTTATTTTGTGAGCGCTTTGTTGAAGAAGAAGCGTGTTGCTTTTTCGAAGGCCATCCTGAAGTCAAAGAATAAAGTACCTTTAGGGTTCTACCTGTCTGCAGCCTTCGTTAATTTCCCTTGCGTATAAAAAATACCAGTGAGGCCAGGGTATCCTCAATGAAAGCCATGTTGAGCAAGATCAGTTATTCTCTCCCCTAAATGACGTCGGATATCGTTTTATAATGAGCTTTATTATTTTGCATGAAATGCAAGTTTCACTGATTGAACTGTAATTTTCGGCGTCATTGAGTGCTCCTCCCCTATGGAAAAGGTAAAACGTGCAATTTTCCATTTTTTCGGTATTCACCTTTTTCAAAATGGCTTCCAAAATATAATAAATAGGCGCTCATCCAATTAATTGGCAACTTCTCAAAGTAAAATTGCAGGTATGTGGTCAAGATCAGCCAATTTTGTGGGTATGAATCGATAAAGGTCTGGCCTAACTATTGCAAAAAACGGTAGTTTTTCTGCAAAGGAAAAAGGGGCGTTTCTTTAAAATACGGGTGTTAGCAAAGATTACTGTTTACCCACTTTAGCGAGGAATGACTGAACAGTGTTAGGCGAAATGAATGCATTGACATGGTTAGCGGTCACCAGAGCTCCATAAAAGAGCGGGGATTTGATCCCAATTTCAATAAATGAATTGTACGTAGCTATATAACATTTGAGTGTTCCAACCAAATTGCAATATGTTCGCTTAAAATTTCTTTTGAATGCTTGCAGTCTTAAATTTACAAAGTTTCCGTTATTTCTTATAATTCCATGAGTTCCTTGCCGACCAGTAAGCTTAAAGGATTTCTCTATATTTTCTTTACGTAATAGGTGACAATGATGCCGAAGATATCAATCACGAAATATTTAACGAATTGACTTAAATTTTAAAATGTAGTTAAAATCAGGATGGCCTACTTAGCTGCAGAGGTAATACTGATTCAGATTCTCAATAACCGTCCTTCTGGACGCTTGCGAAAAACATTCGCTAAAAACGACCAATCAATTAGCTTATGATGCTCACTGATTTATGATGCCCTTCTTACTCAACTCGCATTCATAGAATAAGCATTCTTATATTGAATTTGAAGTAAATTACGAAAACGAATTTTTTACTTGTTTAATACAAGGGTTTTCAAACAAGGGATATTTAAGATCTTTTAATTTCTATTTAAATACCTGTGCGCCTATTAATGTGGTTCATATTGATTGCATATTTTTGGTAACGCAAAACACGCATAGTAATATTAAGGTATAAAATTATGCAATTTTACTTAAGTGAAAAATAAACAGCTTTTATTTAAATAAACCCTAAATACACGTACAGCTGCAGTTCGAGTTTTCAATTAATTGGTAATTAAAAGCAATACTTAAGTGGTGGAGATTGTTTGTTTGAGTAATATGAACGCATTAAAAATGTCGTAAAATAAATACATGTTTACTGCTTCTAGCAATAACATATGTTTAACGTTTTAAAAACGCCAGAGGTTTATGTTAATAACATTCTACCGTTCTCAGTGTCAGTTAAGCGGTTACGAAGTATGCAGGCAGTCCAAAGTCAGTCCTTCAAAAGCTGACTCATTATTGTGACTGTGTCATTTTGGGAGCGTGCTACATGCGTATCAGTGATGCAGCCTCACCTTAGTAAAGCTTTCTATGGGAAATTAATTTTACATAATTTAAATTAATATTTGATGAGTTACACCGTCTCTTATAAAGTCAATTTGCTTTTTGTGATATACCTTTAACTTTGTGATCCCAATGCATAATTTTATATCTCCTTTCAATAATAAATGCAAGCATTTGTTCTTAATTTACATGGAAAATCTAAACACAGGTATATACCCTAATAAAGCAAAGAGCATGAATATCTAAGAATGCATTAGGAACGCTGAATAGGATAAAATGGGTAAGAAAGTTCTTTCCACAAGCCTCGCACAGCTGTGGCCACAAGGATATCTGCGAACTCTGTACATGTCATTTCGCCTGTATGTGCGTTGAAAATATGTTAAGAAAGTAAGATATATATATTTATATCAGAAATACAACTCCCTCGATTCGAAAGATTTAATGATAATAAAACCTAACCTGATAATAGTAGATGCAGATATTACTGGTTACTTCTTATTTTTTTCAGATTGATGAATCGCCTTCCAGTAAAAGTGGATTTCGTTTGAAGATTAAATATGCACGTGGGTCGCCGAAGCTGACTTTCCTTGATTTAAATAGACATAACGATTTTTATAACAACGCAAATAACTTGCGGCTCACTTAAATGACTGCATCCTTTTTCGGTGAGAGTTTGGCAAATAAGGGGTCAAGCATTAAATGCTGCCATCGACATCAGAAACCACAGATAGTGGACTCCAATAACCAGTGATAAGAAGTGTAACTCCCGCGTTTGGATAAATATTCGCAAAACAATACGAGATGTAGGCTTAAAACATTTCCATAATTTTTAAAATATTAATAAATCAATTGCAGTTACTTTTTTACTAATACCAGTACCCATTGGTTTTAAAATAGGTCCTACGCGAGCTTCCTAAAAAAATTTTTTATACAGACTCAGATGTTTAGTTAGTTTTCCTTGATGGCTCTGAATTATCATGGCTCTCATTTGCAACTCGCTTCACTTCCACAGGCAGCCGTGAAATTATCATTTTCTGTTTCATACCCGTAGAAATATATAAAAATCTACACAGATACATGAGCCAAACTTCATGCGAATCCTTCGTGCAGCAACAGAAGAAAAATCGGTCAATAAAACACTTCCTTCAAGCATTTCTAATAAAAGCCTGAATCAGCTTCCGAAAAGTAGAAGAAAACCTCTATTTGTTCTAAAGGGCGTTACGACGCCCCTGATGTGTCAAAATGATAACCTCTTAATAACATGCATTTTGAAACGAGGTCCCTATAGCGCAACGATATAATATTTGGCACACATTGAGCGTTTTTAGTCGTGACTGGATAACCATTCTTAAACAAAGTCAAATGTGCATCTACCTATTATTTTTTTAAAACGTTTTACCGAAAACACTGAAATACGATTACGATGACAGTTGTATCAAAAAATAAACTCATGCAAAATAATTAGATATATATATGTATATAATAGCAGTATTTTATTGAACGCTTTTTCGAACCTAATAATTTCGTCATTCGCGTAAAATGTTTGAGTGTATACTTTATTTTTTCTGTAATCATAAAAGACAAAATGAAGCTTATACTGCTATAAGATGGTCATCATTTTTCTTAAGCCCACTATTGATGAGCGCAAAAGTACTTTGATCGGTCGTGAGGTTGGAAATGTTTGCAGGAATACACATTGCTAAGATTATGATTGAGGAGTTGCTGGTCGTTGCTCCAATGTCTACTTAAACACATTTTGGTGTCCGTTCGGCGTCAATCAATTCCGCTTTAACTGAAAACAGCCCGCGTTTATGAACGTTTTTTTTTGCTGATGGCGTTAATTTTTGATTGACATTTTGGGCGTTAACCGAAATTGATGACCACCCAAAACCATTAGTCGTCGAAGATTATTGACATGTGGCTTCATCCAAAGCACTCTCTTCGTTGCTTTTTTTAAAATGAGGCCTAATCCCGCAAATGTACGCTCTTACTTAATGAGGTATATCGTTCAAAGCGTAAAAGCATTGCTTTATTACTGCCCAACTGAAAAAAGGGCCCGTTTAATGTTTTTTTTCTGAATAGTGATAAGGTGGGCTGTGAATGACATTAAAGTTCTTACATCGAAATTAATGTTAAAACAATCAAAATTGTTGATTTTTTGCCTATGGAAAGTTTTCGTTTCTTTGGCTCCTTTTTAAGCACGTTTATTTTATTGAAGATTCGTCACGTAATGTGGGAAGCAATATTAAATGTGCCTGTAAATGGTTCCATGCGATATTTCTTGCGTTAATTTCTAAAATGTTTCAAAATATAAAGTTGACCAAAAGGATGCTTAAACCAAGTAGCCGTTTTAAAATAAAACACCAAAAATATTCAATGATATAAAAAAGAAATCAAAAAGTTGAAAGACTAGTGAAACGACTGTAAATTTACTTTTGGTCCAAAACTGTGAATCCCGGATGGTAAATCAAATCATTGAAGCTGAAAATTTTGGTTGTTTCGTGAAACACTGACGTTTCATTTATAACCTCAAGCGTTTTATGCTAACAGAAAATTCAATTTTACCTTTAAACATAAACTTTGGTGTAATTATATCTAACTCGCATTAATGGTTTTCAAAGTATTATGCACATAGGCATCTTAGTTGGTTTACAAAATCTTAGTAGTAGGAGGAATCATCTTCATTTATAGGGGTTAACCCTGACTTTTCTTAAACTTGTTTCAAAGCACACTTTTACTTAAAATATGGGCTTTTGTGCCATGCGTGCTTCTATAGATAAGAATAAGAACAAAAATTTAAACCTTATCTAATTATCCGAATTTTTAATATAAAACTTACACTGGAGAAAGAGAGCAAGAAAGACAGAATGTGCGCGAAAGAGATCCGTTACAACATATTAAGATATTTCTATTCTAAACTCAAAATTATAATTACATTTTCAGACTTCCGAAATATAGTGTGAGCTTGGCAATGGACACCAAGTTATCTCACAAAATGTTTATACGGTTATCAAGTTGGATCTAGTTCGGGAGTTTTTTATCGGATTCCAAGACACTGAAAAAAACAATGAAAAATATCAATTATACTAAGAAAAAGACAGGACATAGGAATCATGGAAGAAGATCAGGGTATGTCAGATAAAATCTTGATGTCCATTTCCCCATCATAGACAACTTTTAGAACCGCACTTCACAGTATCAAAAAGCTAAGACCCTTTTTCACTTACGCATTAGCTGCAGCCGTGGCAAAGAGCCCCATTGAGGGCGGTAGATGTTCATTGTTAACTTGACAATCTTCAACATGGTTTTGCAATCTTTCATGAGCTACGGATGTTACATGTGTAAATTTTTAATCGAGTGCTGAAGAGAATATTTTCTTGATTGATCCTAAAATTGAAAAATACAGTAGCCGTTGAAACACATTTTCGACGGAATCACACTATCTGCTCCTTCGCAGCTTCTCCAGCTCACAAACCATAGGCCCCATCCAAAAGCCTGGACATACGTTAAATTGACGATTCTGCTGCCACTTGACGGAACTGTGGAGTTTGGCTACTTACCGTCTCTCAATTTTATATTTCCTATGGCTAATATAATAAAGGTATGACTATCGGTCAGGTGTAAAAAGGATTCAAAGGTAGCAGACAAAGGTAAAGAGAAAATAAGTGATAAATATATCGGCAGCGGGTTGGATTCGGTTAGCCACTTTCAGAAACTGTGTATTTATTATGATATTCCTGATGGTAAAGCATAAAAAATTGCCTGATACGAAGGCCACTGTTGTCAACTGTGGAGTGAGGATCAGACATTCATTAAAACTCGAATTGTGTCGCCTACACTATTATGAACTTAAGTCACAATTTTATGTACCTACTGTGTCATGCCTTCCCTGTTACCCCTCATTTGGCTTCCGAAGTTATGTAGGTAGTTAATTGAGCAAGCCATGAACATCCATTTTTCTTAAATATGCTTTGATTACTGGCCATTGTGGCCTAGTTTGAAGTCTTTGACCTTACAGTTTTTTTAACAAAAAACTGATGGTACTCATTTCCTTTTAACGTTGCCGGCCTCACTCTCTGACATACTTGCACTAAGTTATAGCTCCGTTGAGAATGATGCACAAAAACCGCCTTCTTTTAGTTGAGAATATTGTCATTTGACAACCTCATACGCCAATGGGTTGCTGAGTGTAGTTCGTGAGTAGCCTGCATTCACATTTGTGTAAGAGGCCCAGCTAAACTATCGGAAACGCATCCTATGCAGTGTGATCTGTCATTGTAGGATATTGCCTGCAATCTTTATACCATTTATGTAAGGCATTCAACAAACCCATAGAAAATGTTCGTGGATAGTCATCGACTCTGAAGTTCTCAGTCAAAATAAAATTCTCTCACTGAAAGCACGTTGTTATTTTGAACTGCTACGTGAGGGTTTCGTTTTCAACTCTAGAGACGATGCGACCTTTAGTGGGGATTTCCTTTTCATTTACGTTTGGGATAATGCTTCTGTTCTCTTATTCTCAGAGCGAAAACACCATAAGCAGCGTTCTCCTTATTTAACCTGCAGGGTTGAATATGCTGTGCACCAGAGGTCGCACCCTACTTCTAGCCGGAAGATACATTAAACTGTTAAATAAACAATGTTGAAAAAGAAAAGTGAGGTTGGAATGGTACTTTCTGGCCTAATAGCCGCCATCAGCCAGTCATATCCAACCGCAAGAGTCAAACCCGCGACCATTTCATCAGAAGCAGAACGTGCTAACCATTGAGCCAAGGCTTGAAAATGAGTTGTCTAGCAAGATGAACGAGGGAGTTTTGTTAACAATCATTGTGCGTTCATCAACGAATATCAATATCCCAGATCTTAAACAGCAAGACAGCGAGCCCTTGGCTCAATGGTTAGAGAATTGGTCGCGAGTTCGGGCATCAGGTGTCGCAACACCAAGAGTTGGGTATAACTGGGTAATGACAGGTAATGAGCCAGAAATGGCCATTAGGGTCTCTCTTGGTTTTGCTGGCAATGTTCTCTAATCACGTCAGTTGTTATGGTAATGGACTGAACAACCAGTTAATAACTTAGGGTGTGGTCTTCGCCATAGTTCACATTTGTATAGAGTCAGAGTTAATTAATTATCCAGATTGCGTGGTATGAGGTGCTACCCTGGATGGCCAACTGATGTTTATGAACCTGTGGTCAGAGCCGTTGACGCCTTTATAGGCCAAGGCTTCCTCGAAGTCCGTGGACAACGTCTTACTTTGAGTTCGTTTTACTGCCAGGAAATTGTCAAGCTAAGCAGCTGAGCAGGTGTTATTCTGAAAGAAGATAATCTTTCAGCCATGGCCATGCAGACTGGTTTTCCATAACGGATGATCTGGCCTTTTCATTCCTCCTCATCTTTTTGCACCTTTCATAGTGAATTCTTCTGGATAACCGTCAGCTTCAAGAGCATCTGAAGATAATCGAACTCATACATTGGCGTTTCATATTCTCGCGTGAAACCATTATCAGAGACAGGCGCAGACTCCTTCTATGCAACTGTCGCTGATGCTGTTTCAAGTGAGCGTCCAAAACGTCTGATGAATAAAGCTCTTGGATCAAGTATTGAATATTTTTCATCTGAACTGTTTCCTGGAACTTGAATCTTTGTTTTAATCAGTAAAGACATTCTGCCGGTTATCATAAGAATTAATATGCTTAACCTTTCATTCTGAACATCAGAAGCATTTGTATGGCCAAAAGATTTTCAATCCTTTCCTACCTAGCATGTACATTTTAAGTCCAAAAATTAAACTTAAGCTCATAAACATTGCGCTTTGGCCTACGTTTTTAATAGGAAAGTGCGTAGCATTGCATCAATTTTATTAAGTTGGCAACTAAAGACATTCTGCACTGTTAATGCAAACAGAATCACGTAAAATAATTTAAATTGTAAATGAAGATCTTTAAAATAAAAATAAATAAATTTTGTGTTCACCCGCGATTTGCGAATCTTTATTATTTGCGTACGTTTATAAAAAACTTTAGACAATAAGTTTGCTTTCACTGAGAAATGTAGTGGTCAGGTTTCAGGGGTCATGTAGCACAAAACTGTTGATGATTAGTTTAAGTGAAGGCTCTTTTTCACGAAGGGAAGTTCTGTTAGGGAGACTATTGCTTTAAGATCACAATCGCTTAGTCCAAATGCTTTGAGCGAATGAGTACTCGACTTCCGCTGACATACACTCTTTTTCAATTCCAAAAAGTCAGAGGACCGCAGGAATCGTTGATACGAATCCTTCTCCATAAGGGCTTGAATTTTCTTTTGGGCCGAATCAAATAGGCGTTGATTTGGGGTAGCAAGTGCTGATATAGTTTTCAGTCGCGTCTTGGAGTCGAGGTTTACCTAACAAGAAAACATGAACGTTGAACCCTTATGGAATGATGCAAATTTTTAAATACAGCATAGCACATTTATTAAGCTGCTGGGCCAAAATATTCATTCAATTTTACAAGAATTCAAGAGCTTCTTATAAACACTGTGAATAGGGTGCTAGGAGAAAAGCGTAGTTTATACCTCAGACCTGCTAATTTACAGTTGTCTCACCGGCATAACTCTGTCCACGATCTCAAATGCCGGATCCCGCCTCGCGGCCTCTAATTACGTACAGAAATGGAAAAATCATCTATTTAGCGAGCTGCGCGATTCATTAACAATGTTTTTGATAATTCATTAAAATTCCAACGGAATTAGCACCTTTCCGAATTAAAGTAATTAGTTATTTACCTAGATTAACATCTTTTTAATCACTGACAAAAATGTAAAAATGGGCAAGGGTAAATGCTGCTTGATCACCGAAAAAATTGTTTTATTATCCTTACTGGAGAAATCGGACCGTGCGGTCTTCTGTTACGCCTGCCGCAATGAATCTGAATTCGTTCAGAAGCAACTTATTTATGCGGTATGACTATCCGACGGCATTTATAAGCTGATGCCTACGCTTTGGGGTCTGAGGACTCAAGCAGAAACAACCCTAAGGATAAGGCACGCTATGCCATAAATTAAGGATAGTTCAGAAGCGACAGAGTACTTTGTTGCCCAACTAGGTGGTGAAATAGCACATTGACCTTTAATTAGTATGCAGAGCAGGGGTGATAGAAATCAAAGACCGACTTAATCCCAGAGACCAAGGTGCCGTAGTTTATCTCATCTGATGCCAAAATCGTCCCCGTACCTATGCAGGCCAGGCTAAACACCTGATCGATTTGCACAAACATGAACATAAATTGACTGTGCGACGGGGTGGCGAATTATTGCGAGTTGATACCCAAACCTATGCAACGGGTCATGAGTTGAATTCTTAGCCGTCAAGAAAATTGCCCATGTTTGGAAAGAATAAAAACAGCGAATTCTTTGCAACTTAGTGCATTGATGGGAATCCAATCATTGGTATATCGTTTTTTTGTTGGTGTACAGAGCCCAACACAGCCGCATCCAAACTTTTGGCATGGATCATTGATGGGATTTACCCCCTATAAGTCACTTCTTTCGTTGCTGATGGCATCTCTGAAGATGAACTTTTGCATGAATTCAAACGAACAGATTGATAAAAACATCGTTCCGTTGCTCGATCAGCGTTCTTGATTGCTCATGGCACTCCCACTCCGTTGGATCCGAGCCAGGTGTGTGGTACGCCCAGGGGCGGCTCCGGCCGCGCCAGCCACCTGCGTACTCTCCCGCTTCCAGTCTTTTCACTCTGTCATGACACCGGTTTCAGGTAAGGGAGGGAGAGAGTGCGGTAGCTGCAGCGCAAGGCTACTATCACTTAAAACTAATTCACGTGCAAGTCAACGTCCCTGCACCACTCTTCTGTGGTGCATACGGTGGATATCGTCGAAATCGACGGTCGAACTATCGTGTTATTGCTCATAGAACTACCTGGACCTTGACCCTCTGCATAAATTCGTTAAGTAAACATTTAACACGGAGAAAAGCAGTGGGCGAAATTTTACATAATGAATGCTAAACATGAAAATTCAGTATATAATTAGTTACTCAGCAGGTGTTTCTGCCTATATGAACGGTATTAGAGGTAAGAAAACGTCAGTAGGACTTAATTTAATATTTACTAGTTTAGGTAGTGTGTTTGCATCGAAGGAAAAGACAGGCAGGAGGAATTCTTGACTCTGCCGCTTGAACGCTTGCCAAATCCCGATAATCAAATTAATAAGTTGTATATTACGAAACAGATTAGTTCAAAACTCGACAGAATATATTTCAAAACCAAAGTACAGATAAAACGATTTCCTAGAACTATCAGGAAAAATTCTGGTTGGTTCTTCCCGTACCATTTTTAAAATTTTGTTGCTGGACTAAGTGGACTTAGTATAGTTAATTTACGTTAAGACAGCCATTTGGAAGTAATCTGCGTCTTGTGGAACATTCAACTGTAGATACAGATTTTGCACAAGCCTAAGAATTTGACATTTACTCAGAAAATTGCCAAGTTTTCATTTGCAACTAAGTACCATTTATCGGCAGTCTTAATTACGCCCTTTCTCTGGTATTCGCCTGACTAATTAAAGGGAAATTCGCACAAAGAAGATGCGAAAGTTTGTTCATATATGCGGGATTCCTTTACGCTTTTTCTGACTCATTCACTAGACCAGCCATGCTGTGCCATAGAAATAATGAATGTGATCGGCACTTCATGCAAAAATAAAATTACAAGACTGCTACCAACTTTAGTTTTTATTTTCGTGAATTTCTCTTGATCTTCTAAGCATTATAGTGTAACACTATTATTATGCACAAGGAGATAACCGACAAAAACCAGGAAGACTGAGATGGCTATTTTTGGCCCGTATGTGAAACTGTATCTGATTATGGGTGTGAGTTGGAAAATTGAGACGTCATGCGAATAAAGCTTAGTAACGTTTTGGGACTTACATTTTCGCTTGTATCGGCTAGTTCTAGCTTAAAATCTGTCCTCAGCCAGACTTATTTAACCTTGGGTTGAGGGCACTCAAGGTTAGAACTGGCGTTTGTGTGAGTCTAAAACGCGAGCCACGTGCAAAAAAGAGACTAACAGGTAACGCAACCTACCGATGAACGTACTTCTAAACTTTTTACAATTCACAATCACAATCTACAGGACAACATAGCATGTCAAGGATAAATAACGAGGATGCATTTAGATGAATTGGTAACTTGGACATGAAATAAGAAGCAACAAGCGCATAAAGTAGACACGCGGTAACGATCACATCAGTTGTTAATTATGGTACACATATGGTTTCATGGCGACTGTTTCCTATAAATACGGCAGTATTTTTGATTCCTTTAACCCTTCTTTGCGATTATTCCTGATGAAAGGTTCTGAAAGACCTGTCAACACACTTCTTGTTCCCGCGATCACCGATTTCTTGAACTCACCTTAACTGCTCCTATCTAGAACAAAATGGGGCTATCTCCAAATCATATTTGTAGAATTTACGAAGGATTTCGTCATGGTGGATTGCGGTAGACCCTCAAATACATGCTGACATTCGGATGTTCGTTGCTATTCACACAGGTATAAGACAACTCTAAAAAGGGGGTGATTATTTGCGTCATTGAAAATGCAATCGTCTTAAAGGTATTAGAAGAGGCAATCAAGGTAAAATAGTGTTACGTAGTCCCTCCCACCATATTCCGTCTCAGGTTCTCCTCTATGTTAACATAAACCTACCCTGAGATCTGCGAGAGATCAGTGCCAACAACCGAACCAAAAGTGATCTGGCTAATAACATCTCCTGAACGCATTTTGTGGGGGTTTAAAAGACCAACAAGCATTATATCTTTTTCAACGATGACTGCCTGTCAAACACCAGACTGAAGAACACATGCATCGGAGTGGGAACATATTAGCTGTGGTTGCTTCAACTTCGGACTGACTATCAGCACGAAGATTTTAGTTGCCATGCTGAAGCCAACGTACAGTACTGACTGCAGCCAACACTGTACAAATGTCAGTAAAACACACGCCATAGCAGCGGAAAAATGGGTGAACCTTGTAAGCAAAATTTCAAGAAGCCCTAAAATCGAAACTACAGTTCAAATTTGAGCTCCAAATCCAGTCGACTAAGGCTATTCGTCTGAAATTGTTGCAGATACTTGCTCAACAAAGATTGAGGATGTATGTGGTCGTTGTACTGACAACGTCCTTGTACGCAGTGGGACGTGGACTGTGGCCGTGTGTCAAGCAAGCAAAATTCACCCAATTAACCTCAGCTACCTCTGACGAATCCTAATTCTGATGTCGCAGGAAAGGAACTCAGGTAGGGAGATCCTGAAATGAACTGGCGTCATTGATATTCAGCCATGCCAAGGCAGATGCAACTGCGATGGAGCGCTCACATCTAAGGGTGGACGACGCTTTCCTCCCCAAGCAAATCTTCTATGGCAATTTAGCTTGCAGCTGGTTAAAGTCAAGTCGAAAAAAAGTGGCAGTACCAGGATACCTGGAATATATCCCTCACTATTTATCGACCACGTGACGAAATCCGGTAAAAACTAGAGCAAATATTTTCAAAGAAAACTGAATAGCGCCAACTTATACAGGAATAGAGACCCCGCACTCTAGCGGGCTACGGGTCAATGATGTGCGCACCCGAATGCTGATATCATGGCAAAACCACCGATGGAAATTTCAGGCAAGGATTGATATATTTGAACATCTTTGAATTCAGTAACAGGGCAGCAGGACTAACCTGTGTCACAGTATACAACCAATCACAACTACAGCCCACATTATCTTCACTCCTTGGGAAATGTTTAATCCTTCAGGTTATTGCCGCGTTTAATTATAGAAACGGAATTAGTTCCACTACCTATTTTTCTGCATAGTGACAATGACTACCGACACGTCAAATTTCCTATTGTTTTGCTACTTGTGAGCTTTAATTATTATAATGCATGTTAGTCATGTAATGAATGTCAATTGAACAAACTGGAGTCCTGTTGTATCTTCAGTTCCTTAATACATGTCAAGTATTAAATCGGTATCTCTGTATGTAAAGACCAGCCATGCTAATGTCCATTTCAAAAAGTTGCCAGTTTTTGCAGTGCGTGCGATATTATTGATTGACCTTTAGATTGCGTAATAATGCCAATCATTTTTATCCTACCGCTGATATCTTATCAGTTATCCCGGACGCAACCATCATGCCCTTGGGGTTACAATATTTTTTACTTCTAAAATCATTCAAATACCATAAGACGGCTGCACTAGCACACTTTACTGGCGAATAGTGCACTTTAAACTACTCTGAAATAAAAGTTGAAACTTCGTTTTGACTCTTAGCGTTTCTTAGGGCTTCCATCAGCCTGCGGGCTTAACAGCACCTGGCCCCATGTTTAACATACATCGCTACTAAAAAACACGTAAACCAAGGTTTAAATCTACGTTCAAACAAATGACATTTTTGCGCTTCTTTCTATTCTCGCTGATTTGTTTAGTCAAACCTTTGAGCATGACAAGGAATAAAACATTTTGCAGAATAACTTATCATAATAGAAGTTAACCTTAAGAATGTTTTTCTAAAAACGTAATGCAGTAACTTTAATCACTTTTGCAGATATTTTTTAAATGACATATTTGCCAATTTTCTTTACGAAATGCGTTACTTCTCTAAAGCAGAAATGTTTTGCTTACAGAAATTAAGCAGAGCATTGTTGAACAGGGTTGCTGATTTGAATACTTAACAAAACAGTGCTTTACGGTTTAAATAGCAAAATATCGTGAGAAATTCATCCACTGAAATAACAGGCTAATTGAGGTGAGCGATAAAATTGATTCTCTCGCCAGATAATCGAGTATTCACTAACTGGTCAACTCAGTGGATTTTGGAGGAACGCGGGGTTAATTTGTTGGCAGGCTTACGTTTTTGATTTTTGCATTGAAATTGGATACTAGTTCTCAATAACGTCATTCAATAACTAAACTTTAAAAATAAAACATTGTGGCGTGCCGTTACAAAGAAACAACAATTAATGTGAATGCTTAATCGATATTAATCGTTTATAAAAATCGTCGAAAAAAATATGTAAAACATAACCACCTATCGTAGCGAAATATACATTTTTCAAAGAGCATTTTTGACCGAGCTCATTAAAAACCTGCCTGTGGACCTTTGGTATGCCTATTTTACTGGTGGGAAGCTTAGCCATAAGTTTAAGAAAATTGAGTTATTTTCAAATAATAAAGAATAAAAGGCATGTTCACGTACCTCTCTGGGTGATTGAACAGATAGATAAGTTTGATAAATTCGCCGTGCTTCTGCTGCCATTTCTTTCTGTGGGAGTCGCCGATAATCCTCACAGGCTTTCCAAAATTGAATATTTTCTTCACTGAATTCTGTTTTCAGAAAGGCTTCAAAAAGCAACAGCCCATCTAAAACATGTAACATACTGGTAACTTAAATTTTTGCTTAATGCTGGAGTAAAATGAAAAAGAAAACGCAGATCAAATCAATTATTCTCTAACATTATTAACAAAAGGTTCGCATTCGAAAATTTACTATGCAAGTTTAGTATTAACAAATTACTGCTGTATATCTGGAATTTTTGCGTCACTCCTTAATTATTTTCCTTTTATAGAAGCTAATTGCAATGAACTTAAGCTTAAATTGCAAACCCATGCAGATCTTTAAAAGGAATAGTTGGTGTCCTTATAAACATGATAAATTTGTGAATAATTGGTCTTTAATTCGTGGCACAGGTCAGTTTAGCAGATTTTTTCTTAAGTTTGTTTTGGCTTTCGAAATGTAACGTGTACTTTAAGACTTGCAAATTAGCAAGTGATATTTTGACATAATGTACAAATTAAAAGTCATTCAATTTAGTAAATGGGTTTTGTTTGAGGCCTGTGGGACAAGTGGATGCTAAGTGATCGGTTGAAGCATAAAAAAGGAAGACAGTTTGATTCCTATACCCAAGCGTAATTTAAAGACTGAAACTTAGCAATTTGAGTTTTGCTCGATTCGCGTAAAAAATAAATGTTGCCTTCTGTCAAACATTTGGAGATTCCGTTAAAACATTTATATAAATTTCCTAAACAACAAAACATCGTTACATATTGTATGTTTTTTGTCATTGCTGTTTACATTAGTATAACCTAGAGACACGTTATTAAAGATTTGTTTATTTAAATAAGTAGAAAGAGTAGTAAAAATAGTTAATTATAAATGATAAAATAGGAAAATATGTTAAATATGTTATGGAAATTCTGATTTGTCATCGAGCACTGGTTGAAACAGACGGTTATATTGCATACCTAAAAAGTGACATGAGTTGAATGAAGAAGCTAGAGTTAAGCTAGCACAGCTGAAAAAGGTCAAATTTTAGTTGAGGGCGATCCATCACCACTAACGTAATAATTCAGTTAGACCACCGGATACTTTTCTAGGTCTTTCATTCCTTTGCATGTTACGTTTATACATTACTAACGCTGAGATAATGAGCTAATCTGACTCATTGGAATTGTGATGTTCAAATTATCAGGACAAAATTAAGTATTCTACAGTCATAATACAGGGATACTATTTCCTGCCACAGGAATGTAGTTGATTTGAGACACTATTGAAGCAGTGTCGTAAAATGAGCTTTGTAGTAATCCTTGGTATGGTTTTAATGGATTATTTGTAAACACATTTCAAGTAAGTAGCGTTTGCAGACTGTTTCATAAAATAATCATTATTTGCGTTAACCCAAGGTTAGCTAATCATTTCCAATTATTCTGAACCAACACAACATCCGTCAAATTTTTAGTATTTATACTTGCATGCGGTATCATAGTTTTACTCTTGCATTTGAATCAATTACAGGAAACAAATACGCAAATGGACGTGACCTGAATGGATTGCGCAACATTAGGACACTACTGATAAATGTGTGCTTCAAGGATTTCATTATAAAGTTTTTTTAAACGATAAAGAAGATAATAAAAATCTAACGTACGAGTCCAGGTATTTAACCTTTGTAAACAGCTCCTTATTCGCTGAGAAGTAAGGCAGATGAAGGTAAGAAATACCGTATAGGTTTAATGCTACATTACCGAACATCTTAAAGTTCTCCCTTCCACAATTGGAATTCATATAGGAGCCAGCTGACATCAATAATGGATGTTTATATCTCTTAATCATTGGTATTAAATATACCCTTATCCATAAGAATAGTTCAAGGCTATTAACAATGGCAAAGTTGGTAAATGGGCTATGAACCATGCAAAAACCTTATCGTTTTTCTTCGGAAACAGTGGGAAGCAAAGATGCAGCGGTTTCCTGAGTGACCTTTAACCTGCCCATGTCCAGAGAGTCACCATGTGCACATCGATAAGTTGTATAATAATGAACCCTATAATCATTTCTTAATTTAACCCTTTTTACTCTTGTATTTGTTGGATGACACGTTCTTCATAAACGAATGGGGGAATCAAAAACCTGAAATGTTACCATACTGCCTTCCGTAATCATTCCCCAACGACGGTTAACCACTAGTATTGCCACATATACAACTTCAACAGTTTTTTTCGCTGGCATTAAGCTTTTTCCAACTTTTCATAAATTAACGAATCTCATACTTGATTCGTGATAACGGCGTTAATGTCAAGCGTATCTCCTGTCGAAACTGCGGTTTATCTATCCATACCCAGGCTTGCAACCTTCATGTTTGCCTTAAAATAATAAGAAATTACCCTTTTCACTGCCGGCAGTTTCATGAGAAAATAATGCATTGAAAGACTCACGCACATTTTGCTGCAGTGTTTGAAAAAAACATATAATGGCCTTCGTAAATGAAAATGCACGTGATCATCAATGGTTCTGTTCACTGGTTGCGTCATTTTTGAGAGCAGCACTGAAAAGACTTCGGATGTGCTTCCGATTTCAGAGAAAAATAAACTTTGGGTCCTTGGCGCAATCCAAAGACCAGAGGGCGCTACTGAGACACTACATAAATCAAAACTTGTGTGTCCTTAACCGCGACTTAGCAGGACATACGTACACATCCTATCAAGCCAGCTGGCTGTCAACACAGACCCGACCCTTTGACATAAGTTCTGGCCTGCGTAAGAGCGGATGTTAATGAACCGCTGATATTGATAGCTGCTAAACACTGCCCCCTATTCTCAATGAAGCCTCAGAATAATTACCGAAAAAGTGGTTAATGCCACAGCAGCCATTGGGCTGGCTCGCGCCATCAAATCTGGACGTACGATTTCAGTTCTTGTGTGTGACGTGGTCATCAACAAACCATTCATAATGTGCTTGAGAACACACATATCGCGCGAAGGATGGTTGCTAATGTGTCTTCGACGCGTTTAGTTGAAAAGTGGAAAGATTATGTGACCCAATGTTAGAACATAAATATTTGCCCTTAGGGATGTTGCATTGAGTAGGCTGCGAACATTTCTATCAGACTCTAGTAAAATTGTTTGCATGAATGTGCTTTGGCTTCTGATAGACCATTTTTGGCCGCTTTATTTTATTTGCATGTTACTTTTCACCTATTAGTCCCATTTTACTTCTTTAAAAATTAATAATCTTTAATAGCGTTTTGTGGAGGTTATGAAACGGTTGCTTCAATGGAACTAGTAATATAAATAGATTAACGAATATTTTTATCATGTACAGAAAACACAACTTCAAAATGGTCCTGGTTTAGTCTATCGCCATGTTGAACCTTCTTATCACGGCAATTTACATATGTATAAGTTGTCAATCAACTTACTTCCCTTTCGCAAACGTTTGCGCCAGAACGTGAGTTCACAAGTTTTCCAGAGTTCCGACGATTTCTTTTTAGTTTTTACTCATTTAACATTATTAAATAATGGACAAAGTTAGCATCTGGACTACAGTATATCTTGGGAGTTATTAATGCGGTCATGGAAAATTACTGAAAAGACAATGGAGACTAGAATTACCATTGCTGAATTATTAACCGTCACCAGCCACCTATACCCAACCAAAGATGGGTTAGGCAGCTGCTGTTCGTCTGCTGCCGGTGCTTGAAAGTATACCCTAGGGATGAATAGGACGATTAAGTCTGCAAACCATCGGTGAGTGTTTTTTCACCATCTAATTAATTAAACGCTGAAGACCACTAGAAAATAATTTCCAAAATCCTTTGAGAATAACCGGTAAACGCATACTCATAAGGAGATGACACAGACAGTTAAATCCTATAATATTATGAAAATAAGAAGCTTGAATATCCAATTGCTTCGTCTCTGCGATTCCATATTTTTCCTTTGTTTTGCACTGTAGATAATGGTAATCTGATAGTTTGTTCCGTATAAGCTCCCTATACCTTCACTCTTAGAGGCGTAAAATTTCAAATATGAACTATCCAGGTGAAAGGAAGTACTTCATTATTTCATGAGCTGACATGAAAAAGCATCCCAGGGCCATTGTCTGCGCAATCAAGGGATTTTATTAACTGAAAGTGTCCCTCGAATTTGAAATTTAAAAAACGTCGAAATATGTGAAGACAACTGTCAATTTTCATTTAAGATACATTTACATGTGCAGCTTTGTTAGCATAAATGTATACTTTCATAAATAAATTTTAAATCTGCAAATTTCACGCTTTATATGGCAGTCGCGTCATTTCTGATACTGGATGTTTCAGCTTGCTCATCTTAGCTGAAAAACCAACCATTTTTTCATTATATTTTGTTATAAACCCTGCGATGATCTAACAGAAAGATAAATTGATACAATACAGCTTGTGCTGTGTTCCATGTATAGTTGTCATATAAATGAACATGGAATGAATCAACCTTTTAATTTTACTGATGCATTATTTAATAAGGTTTATTTTCACTATCAGGGTTATTTCAAGCAATGGTCTTTTTGGAAATTCCTTATTTCAGTTAACATTTATACAAGCCCTCACCAAAGGATATATTCTATATGTTTCTAATTTTCCACTGTGGGTATTTAAAAAAATACTTTGTTTAGTCATTGGAATTTAAATGAAAGAAGGAAAGGAGGTTTCCTATCGCGTAATCTGCTCAGACGATAGCTTCCATTTTATTTTCATGGAGCAAACAACGAGTTTTTAAACATTATTTGCCTGAATTTTGATTATTGATCGTGTTTATTTTAAAATAATTTTATCCAAATATTGGAATTTAAAGAAAGGTTACGCACTATAATCACTCAGAAGGTTGAAGAAGGAGGTTTCCCAACGTTTAATCTGCTCAGGGGATAGTTTTCGTTTTATTTTCACCGACTGCAAAGCCAGTTTGGAAATATTCTCGGCACTGGAAACGCGCTGAAGATGTTGTAGGCCTGATGGCAAGCCGGGTGACAAGCGTGGAGCTCGCCGGCTAGGCGGCGTTGCATTGGCCTGCGTGGATGTCAGGAAAGGGCCCTTTTGACAGGGCTCGGGACCAAGCTTACAGTTTGGCAGGACGACGGGGACGCAGGCACGCACTGTGCCATGCAGGGCGGCCAGAGGGCTTTGCCGCGAGCAAGTCGGCTGTAGGCACCCCAGGATGGCTGGTTGGCGGAGTTGGCTGCCAATACCACTCGCCCTGGATGATGACCCACATGGCAGAACCTTTAGTATGCCACCCACCGTTCCACTTTTTTCTTCCGTTTCTCCTTCGGCAGCGGTTTGTGACCTTACGAAAACAAAATAAAGTTCGGTTTACTACGGACGGGGACATTTTGTTTACGTTTGCATCGCAATTAAGGCACATTAAGAAAAAAATAGTGTATCTGGCATATAGTTGGAATCTATAAGACGTGATCAGTAAAATGAATTTCAGACGTCATTAAGTTATAAGCACTTTAAGCCTTGACAATCATAGGTACTAATTTAAATGTAAATCATAAAAGCCCACAAGACATGGGCACTAGGATATAACTATTCAATATTCTGTATATGATCTCATTGATTTTTGTATTCATAGGAAGTCGAAACATACAATGAAAAAGATAAATGGATGCCCATTTCTGAATTGTTTGCCATCTTCAACTACCTTTATCTAATCCCTGGGTTTCGGGTCTTGACGTTTGAATGGGGATTTTGGGATCAGTGAGAGTTAAATCTGACTTTCAGACCCGAAGCCACGGGATCGCTGTCATGTCAGTTGCAATCAAGAATACTAATGACGGAGCGGAGAGCGCATTTCTAACGCATTTCACATTCCCTATTGTAACGTACAGAATAACCGGCTCGTGGCTGGGTAGTTAGGTCATGCGGCTTGGTCTCTTTTGACTTTTGCCTATTCATTCTTCATAATTACTTGTGGTTTTTGGCTACCTGCGAGGCAACTTAACACAACGAGTTCTTTCCAGAACCTTCTCGGTAAACGCACTTCAAATATGGACTCTATTAACTTCTGAATGAGGAACTAAGTGAATACCATCCTCTTATAAGTTGTATACGCCTGTTTAACTCTACGAGTGTAAGTGGTTACGGAAGGATCACTTTTTACCTGGAGTGGCTTCGTCTATTCCTCGCGATTGTACAAGAAAATGTCGGTGATTTAGGGTAAACCTGCAGCTCCAGTACAGAATTCAAGAAGCATAGCGATGAGTGAAAAATAAAATGAGATTAAGACCAGAGCCAACGAGAGTACTTGATCGTTGCTTATTTTCTGTCAATCGAAAATTATAACAGAGCCTGTGACCGGCAAGGCCAGCAGTTTGACTCGCGGCTTTTTTAATGATATTAACCGACTGTTTTACAGCTGCAGAGCTTTTAATTAGCATTTATGAACTATACTCATTTAACCGATAGTAACCATTTAATGACCCATTTCCTTACGGTTATTCATTTTTCAAATCTTGCTGCAATCTGTTATGCTTAAAATAACTGTAATTTATTATTTTACAAAGCGTGGAACTGCTCACTTTCTCCCTTTGCGTGCAGTGCTTAACCTATAGGCAAAAATTGATGAGAATATCAATTATTAATAAAGCAGTAAAAATCTATTTTAACCCAGAATGAGAGCATTGGAAGCAGTTTGGTGTTATATTCTAATGAACTATCCAAGTTTGTTGTTTAAGTTGGTTTTTGAGTTTCCTCTAGACTTCCATAAATTTGGAACACATTCAGCTTTGGTTAAATATCCCTAGCTTCTCAGAACTTTATGGAACGTTATTTACCGTTAGTACCCACTCTCGTACCGTTAAAAGTTATTTTCAAAATTAAGGACTAAATGAATACTTATTTCAGCTGGTCTTAGGAGCTATGATCGTAAAACATCTTGATTGGACTTATCATACCAGGAAGTTTAAAACGTTTCTTTTGCGGCTGTCATATTTCCTTTCAAAATCATCTTTGATAAAGGCGCAAAATATTTAAAATATTGTTACAGAATAATATTTCTAGCCTGCGGTTAATTATGATAAACAACCCAGAAAGTTTCTGCGGTAGAAGGTAGGACAAACAGCTTACAGTCATTTTTATCAAAGAATTTTGTGCAGAAGTAATTAAATTCCAAATTAATGTTTTTTTTCTTGATCCCAAGACATTAAAACTATGTTTCGTGGCTTCTTAGAAAAATAATCGATGGCACTTATCGTCGCTGGGAAAAGCGTTACGAAGCATTGAGAATTTGCGATAAAACCATCAAAACACAGGAATAGGAACCACCACTTTTACTTATGCCCAAAATATGAAAATAGTCCTACCGTTTCAATGGTAATCAAGTGGAAACTCAACTCAAATGTAAACTAAAACAGTTCCAGGAGAATGTCCTCATTGTACTTGCTAATTAGGTCTATACCTCACCTCCTCCAAAACGCACTTGCGACCGGTTATTCACTGAAAAGGATATGCAGTATATGCTGTGGTTGCAAAATCTATCTATTGAATTCCTCTGATCTCAACATCAGTTGCTGAAACATTTCAGAAATTGATCTGGTGTCTCTAAGAATGAACCTATCACAAGATAAACGCCTTGCAAGGCATTGTCCTTTCTATAACTACACAGTAGATTGCCTAACTCATGAAATGTCTTTGTCAGAATTTGAGGGAGAAGCAGAGCAGACATTTTTAGGTGTTAGTTCTGTTTTTTTGATTACATTGATGCGCAAAACGCTGTTTAATAATAAAGAGTTTATTTCAGATCAGTTTATTGACGGTAAAATGACGCTAAATGGGGCGAAATCCAACGTTGCTGTTCAGGAGATTTCATACGCCATTGAAAGCTACAAATCAAAACTATTTTGATTTTTGCGCAGTAATATGAATGAACATTAGTATAAGCCAGAATAATTTGGAACATATCCCTTCAGAGAACGGAAAATGTTGTTTTGTTTAAGCGAAAATCAGTTTGAGAGCTCACAGGTTTTCGAAAAAAACAGGGCATATTTAGTTTACAAAATCACGTTTTGCAAAGTTATGACGTTTTGTACAAAAACTCTGTAAAAAACTTTTGTAAATGTAATTTGTTTTACCAACCCGATAGTTAGGACCTGAAACGCGCATATATACGAGACGCGATGATACACCGCGACTTTTTGCAGTCACGGCGTACGCGAAGCCTGAAAATACAATTTCGGTCTGCAGTTGATTATATATTAATGAGGAAACTTGAAACGAAAGGGGCGAAAAATTGACATCTTATCGCAAACTCTTAGAATATATTCGGCCACTCTTGTGTGTTTGAAATCTTACAACCAGACTGAGAAGTAAGAAAATATATCGAAAAACGCTTCAATAGAAAGAGAAAAGTTAGTTATTTAATATTCAATAGGAATTGTATTTCTTCTTTTCAGCGAAATCGAAATTTTGGTCAAATGATCACAGTTTTGTCTTGACTTCAATTTGGAAAAACGTTGATTACGCAGACATTCAAAAGCAAAAGATCTAATTAAAGCAAACTTTAAAAAGGAACATATTATAAAAAGTATTGCAACTAATTAAAGGTATATATTTTTCGGGCTTTTGTTGTGGACTTTCATTTTCATGGCAGCGAGTTTTCATGTTTAAGTGAGTCTGCAAATATAACCCAGACAGTAGTCTGCATACAAAAGAACTCCCAAAAAGTCGCTACTTGAGTAAATGATTTTAAGAAATATATTTTTTCAAAGGTTTTACCAAACACATTGAGCGGGATGTATTTTTATAGGCAGTCGACTGAAGACACTGAAAATCGGGAAGAATTCACTTCATTTTCAAAAACTATCTAAAACTCATCGTTATACAAAACCCGAAATAATTATGGAGATATTTAACAATCGAATAGTTATATTTATATGCACAAAATGGTACGATAAAAATTGCACCTGACGATTCTATTTAAATTTATTAGTCAGTGACCTGCCTGTGAAAATTTGCGCTTATGAAATATTATATTCCTGTGACGTCCCCTATCGGCGCAATCAAGCGAAAATCTGCTTGCTTTGGTCAAACGAATCTAAGACAATGTGTAAACGGAAGAAAAACTACAAATTCTGGTGAAACGGTGTTGAAATATTCATTTTCATGTTAGGCTGTTTGATGACGGCCATACTTTCCGTTGCGATAATTTAGAGGAACATTTATGTGCAAAACTCTTATAAACATTATTTTCAAAAGACATTCGGCTTTTTCTGCTTTATTTACTCATTTAATTGCATGGATATGCTTTCTAGACATTTACACCTTCGGTTTACTCAAAAAGATTGATTTTGCAAATTTTCGTATTACGATCCTTTTCTACAAAAATTTGTATTTCTAGAAACGTAATATTAATTTGTAAACATTTCCAAACCTTATTATTCCTAAGAATCGGTTCTTTGTTGATGTAAAACTTTGGTGGACGCAGCATGCGCTGATTTTGCGTAACGGGCCGTAAATCAGGAAATCTGATGGATTTCATGAGTTAGGACAGCTACTGTAGGTTAACGACCTTAAATTAAACACTGTGCCCAGTTGACGGGTAAACGTGACTCCTCTTATGAAGAGAATGTTGTATGATTCAATACCTTCTCCATGTCTTTGCTGGCAATATTCACCAGCCAATTTCTCCTTAGTATATGTTTAAATTTAACTCTTGTGGTTGTAGGCAAAACACTGTACTTTGAAAACATGACTATGCATCTGGATTTATATTCGGTGCCTTTATATGTTATAACATATTTATAAAAAAAACTTCACAAAAATATTTTTCTTTTATCCATTTTGTGTTTTTTTAAGTCTGCTGCTAATTTTACATGACGAAAAATAAATTTTTGATTTTAAAACCCATTTTCAACTGCCAAATAAATCTGAACGGCAACTGTTTCTACACATGAATTCAGGGTTTTACAACTAAAAGCTTCATTGTTTTTATGTAAGTAAAAAAATAATATATTTCTCTATGGTATAAAGAAGATGTCACGTAGGGTCCATGAAATCTTGCAGTTTATATGGACCTGGTTATAAACTTGAGAAAAAGCATAAACATGGGCAGATGCTGTTTTATAAATTACCCCTCATTGGTTAAAAATTTATTTACATTCACAACTCTTTTAACCCAAAAAACTGCCATTCATTTCCTATACAATTTCAAAAATACGTGAGTTTCATTCAAACGAGTGAAATAACATCTATTTATCTGCTTAGGTGTATGAGGGATTGACATTTAAGGAAGACTTTTTAGAAAACCTCAGTGGTATTTTTAAGCGTTATTTCTGCATGCGACTGAAAAGATTGTCGATAAAACTGCTATCCTTACTTCATTGAAATATCTAGAAATTATGCTGTAGAATAAGTTATCTTACCACCCTATTTAATTAATTTTTTCTAATCGAAAACACAATTTAGAATTTCAGTGAACATTTTATGAATTTACCAATCTACTGTATTCGTTTCCACTCATGAAAACTATAATTTGCCGCAAATGCGTGCCCTGAACCAGCCTTTTGCTGCCAATTTGTGTTTCCTTTCTGCTTAGGAAGCCTATTCATCATAGTAAATCTGACCCTGCAATATGTTAGGTATTTGTCTTTGGCCAGGAGTCTAAATAGCCTAATACACGCATATGCGCGCAGGTGTACCAGACAAATTTTGCCATTCTTTTTAATTGAAGGACGGCATGAATATCGGGATTAATTTTACCAATTCGAAAGCTTTCAAATTTTTAAATGAGTGAACATTTATATGCGAAAGAATTAGTGTTAATACTGCGCGATTGGCAAAAAGCCGTTTGGGGTGCCCTGATAGGCAAAAAAGGTTTAATAACAGGGGCGACAGATATTAAAACACGTGACGCATATCGCAGTAGTTAGAAGTGAAAAGCGATGAGCAGCAAAGGGTATAAGGTAAGTATATGAGATGGCATGGGAAAGGTTTGATTGGCGGATAAGTAAAGTCTTAATTAAAGTGCAATTTTGACGACGGTAGCACACGGGCTGAATAGCCCGGGATTTGCTTTTGCTCATAAACATAATCCTCAGAAGGCATTTAAGACTGGGTTTTCTTGAATGGTAAAGAAATTTAATGCTTATATTTCTTTATCAGGTTGCTGAAAAATGAATTTCTGAAAGTCATATTTTTTCTCTCTCACAAGCTATGGGCATGTTTTCGACATAAAGAGTTCCCATTTAACCAAAAGTTCTTCAATTACCTTAACATTCGCAGTTCAATAACCAATTCACAGATGTTTCTAAAAATCGCTTAAATTGGCAATATGTATTCATTTGGTTTGACCACTATGATCCTCATACTGCTAAACAAACTTAACTGAGTGCTTGTTCATTTCCAATAATTCGCACATGAAACTCTGGTTTCCTTTTTAAAAAAATCTGGACGTTTTGGGAATGACTTTTATGCTCCCCAGCCCCCACTTCACTCTCTCAAACACACTCAAGACTAGGCAAGCCCAACACACGTAAGATAGGTAACATTACGCTTCAATTCCAATAATATAAATTGATCCATCTCTTATCTCAAAAAACCTAATACTAAAGCTTAGATTTGACCCAAATCTTAAATCTAAACATTATTTAACCCTAACCCCAACCTTGAACGGTGATGCGCGCTCCTGTTGTCCATCTTCACAAGGCCATGTAAACGTAATTCGCTCAAATATCGTCACAATGCCTATATGTATTTTACTTTAATCACTGCTGAGGAGGAGTAACATGTATAAAAATATATTGGTTGTATCGCAGGTAAAGCTCCTTTATGACATCAAGTTACTCAAAAATAAAATTCATTGTAAATGTTGCATAGGTACAGCGAATCAAGTTTATTTTCTTAATTGACTGACGTTTGAAATTATACAGGATGTAATCTAGATCTTCTATAAAATTTGTAAAACACCTTCGATGAGGAGGGATAATATGTTTTAATAATTAATCTTTTACCATTGTCTTGCAAACTTAAAAATCGTTTACCGACGACAGTTCTGGGATCAGTTGGCAAGGATGACACTTTTCTTTGGCAATTCTGTTGATTACGATGATGTTTTAACCAGGTCCAGTAAATCCCTATTTTTATTAAATATCAAATTTTTACATTTGAACTTTCTTACCTTTTCCTGAATAGAACAGGTTTTTGTTAGTTTACTTGTCGTGTTTCCTATTGAAGAACTTCCAAAATGAGGATTGGACGGCTTATGACAGCAAAAGTGCAGCTTGGAAAAGTTGTGGTACAGTTGGAGAGAAGTTTAAATTTTTTGCAACAATTCATCAACTGCTTCTTCCTGTCATCTCTTTAAAGCATGTTTTTTTCGTGCATATAGATAGAAATCTACACGTTTAGATGGGCGTTAACTTGATTCTTAATAATAATTGCCGATATTGTGATGGGTGTCACTGCAAATATTATCAGTGATTTTCTAACTACAAACCCTTCACGTAGTGAGACTTAAACTTACTACATACGGGCTTGATAAGGCAGACCGAATAAGAAAGCTAACTTAATATTCATTAGCTAAGCAAAATTATGACTAACCTGATAGTTATGATTTCCTTTTTCCAGGACTAATTTTGTTTGCACTAAGAACGTTTACAACTACAAACATCTTCGAGCTCTGGAATGATGAATATAATTTAGACGTATTTTAAATGAGCAGCAAACATTATTTTTAAAACGTTTCTCCCAAAACAGAAAATAATAATTATAAACACGTTAGAGAAACGCATAAGTAAGTCACACATTGAATGTATGCACTAAAATGCGACAGCCCAATTAAACTAGGCGAAAAACTTGCGAATTTGGAATAATTTTAAATTTCGTGAAATATATGTAACATTTCGAAAGGTCAAACGGTCCCCTGTTAATTATAATTTTCAACTTTGAAGCAGTCAAAATATCAGCATATTTAAATAATTGATATCTACTTATTTGTATTTTCGGAATTTAATGTTGTTTGGAAAATATTTGGGTTATAAAGGGAATAACCGTCTTGATTAGTTGATGCTTTAATGAATCCTCTAAAAAGCTAGAATTATTTCGATATTAACTAGGAAACAGTATAGATTTCTGCTAAGTTGAGAACGCTAAGCTAGCTTGCACTACTCACCATATACATTGTAACTTACAAATTCTAAATATTGTCTTTTGGGCTGTTTAAAGAGGGTCCGATATATACATTTCACAAAGAAAATCAAGTCTTTATTACCTCAAGAAAGATATGAAACTCATGATCATCAACATTTAAAATGTACAAACTATTTTAAACCTGTTGCGTTTACTCGCGAATCAAACTGTTTCTGAGTTTCGCAAATTATCGTTCACGAAGACAACTTCAGAATGCACGGGAACTTTTCTGTATTCAAATATATTTGTTAATTAGTTTGTTCTGTTAATAAACACAGTCAGTGACCACTCTACAGCAATTTTAACCTCAATTTAAATGATCTTTAAATAAGGAATGATAAGTCAGATGGAGGTGTATTAATTATTTTGGAGCCTACTCCCATGATTTTCTAGTAAAAATCAGATTGCCGGCGTCTGAAAGAACATTTGTGGCCTCCTAAAAAAACTCACTCAATAGGCGATCGCTTTTATAAAGTGAAATGTTCCTATAGATATTCGATGCATTTACATATGTAAATATATTTTATAGGAAACAAACGAAAATTATTCTTTTATGTACTCTGTTGATCACAAATCTTTCTTTTTAAAAAATAGTTTACAACCATAATATTTTTTGAGTTTGATTTGCCTTTTTATTTGCGTTTAAGTTTTTAGTCTTGAAGATATAAGCTTTTCATAGAAGGATTATTATGTGATCTTCTTTGTCATTAAGCAGATAACATAGAAATCCAAAATACTTTTTCAATGTAGATGGACTATAATGCAAACTTCCTGAAGGCATTTATAAATGAAAAGCGGCGATTCAATTTGAATTGGCATTAAAGTCTTCAATAATTTAAAAATTAAAAAATGTTCTTCAAACCAGCAGGTACAGTTTCGGAGGGTATAAATGTTGGCAAAACCTTTTTTTGTATCAAGGGAGTACGAAAAATTACCTATGGTTTCTTTAAAACATAGTTGAATTTGCAAGGCCATGAACTATAGATAGGAAATCATATACCTTAATTAAGTAGTCGTTGTTTTATAGAGTGAGATTCTTCAGAAGACATAAAAATGTTCCTTAAGTATTCGGCATCGGGATATTCCCGAAATACTTTTGGATTATTTTAAAAGATAATGTTTATTATTTTTCCTCTTATTTTATCTTTCTTAATCTGAAAAAGTATTTTTAAAACTTCGGTTAATACGGTATGATATCCATCATTGACTACTTTGTAGCAGATAAATATAAAGTGGGGTTTGACAAGTATTTTGCTGGGCAGAAATGAAGCCACGTTTAATAAAAATAGTGCATTTACAACTAATGTTTAATTTAAATTCGTGCTTTGATGTGGTCACCGTCTGTCAGTTTCAACTTGAAAAGTCTAACAGTAAAGTAATAAGATACTTCTATCTTCTTTATCTTTAACATGTGAAAACGTGTATATCTGTATTTTATTTTGAAAAAAAAAAATATTAAACACAAATGAACATTATATGAAAAAGTAAATGATGGTCAAAAGCATAAAATATCAATATGTTAAGACCTGTAATGCAAACTTCTTCTATGATGATCCAGGTTTTTACTTTAATATAAGAAAAAAATATTTTTTTAAAAAAATTGTTCGGAAGCATATTGAATAGCTTACATTGTCATGTGTTTATTCCTATCCATTATTCGAAGTCATTGTTGAAGCTGAAGCTTCATTAAAAATAAATATTCCACCAAATAGGCAATGTTTTTTTGTACTCTAAAAAGTAATTTTAATGTTAAAATGCGTGGCCTGAGAAGATTCAGTGTTTCTGTGACCTTTACTACCATTGGATCATTCAATTTACCAATGTATTTACTGGTCTTGAACTAGGCAGTTTTAAAGAACCAATGGTAGCTACGAATTAACATGTGCAAACTATAGGTTCAAGCGCGGAAGAAAGACACACATGCTTCAAACAAATAGCAAGCAGGTGGCGTAAAAAAAGTTAAATGACAGTGCTTTCTTTTGCAGATTATGAGTTTGCTTGTATAGTTTAATTTATTTAATTTTCCAAACAAAACACATCTTTAAAAAATGAAAGCTGTGGTGACTATCGGTAAAAATAGGTTTTTAAAAATTCCGAAGCAAGCCTATTCCTTTTTTGCAACTCAGAATGGATTTATAAGTATGAAATATTATATGTAAGCTCGGTTAATGCTAGAAAAGGAAGTAGAAAGTACACGGTTTTCCTTAAAATAAATAAACAATTTTATATGCAGTAAACATTTTTGCATATAAAAAGGCAAGACATTCTTAAAATTGACCTAATTAGAGTCTCAGAGATGGTATATTTGGTAGTAAAAATAGATGCAGGCTATCTTTTATCAATTCAGTGGTCAATTGTTAATAATTGAAATTGCATTGACACTTTTCTTGATAAAATACAATGTGCAGCCACTTGCTACCCACTTTATACGTGCTTTTTTATCTTTTTATCTAAAGCTAATAATTCGTTTCCTTCAGCGGACTCTTACTAGGACCCAACTGTGTCCTTACTTGTATCCGTCTTGTCATTTAAAAGTTTGCCGGCTCCAATCATTTTGATTTTTCTTTATTAATATTTTTTTAAACTTCAAAAAAGTGGTAATTTAAGCTTGATTTGCTGTAAGAAGCTACTGCGACAGTACTAAAAGTCTGTCTTGGCAGAACTTTCATTAAAAACCCCAACCTTCAATTTCGCTTGCAAAAAAGTTAATAGAAATATCCCACTTTGGCTTTCGCAAATAATAACTAAGAGTTTTTGATTGAAATGTCCTAAATGAATGCACTTTCTTCTCACAATAAATTGTGTAAAATATTATTCTGCAAAAATTGTTTGGTTTTGAGCTTGTGTGATTTTAATATGAACCTGAATTCAGATTTCTTTTTTTAAATTTAAATGCCATGAGTATTCCCATTTCTAATATTATCTTTGGCGAGGACTTTATCTCGGTTTACCTCTGAGCTTGCTCTGGATATTTATGAACTTATTTATTTTTTAAACTGGTAAGCATCACAGGTAACCCATTGTTCAAATTAGCAGGCGCTCATCGACTTGCAAAAAGAGACGTCACAGCTGTGCAGTTAGTCATATCTCACTACTAGCATCTAGCTACCCGGACATCGAGCATCAATTTAAGGGTATTTATTAGAACTGTCTGCCACCTCATTAAACAATAAGTAATACCGCGTTGTAGTTTTTGAGTTGGGGACGTAAATGACACGATTCCAATTGCTGCTGCTATGGAGGCAATTTCAGAACTCTTCAATTTTCTTCCCCAGCAAGAGCAATATTTCACTCGTTGGTAAGCATCCGCAGGAGCTACTTCTAAGGCCTTTCAGTGAATAAATTTGGAGTGTATCACGTTCAGATTCAATCCCTTTGTTGGATGCTACGATTACATCGTTTCTCAAATAAGATAACTTAAATAAATTTATCACTTCAATATTTAACGTACCACTGATTATCTCAGTGGAGAGAGCCTTTCTGATTTAATTAATTTGTAACTTAACTGTTAATTATGGACGTCTGTTATTTTGACACAGTCCAATGCAAGTTTGTTAAGTTTTAACTTTGCGTAAGTAACTGCTCACTCAGCGTCGTAAATGCTTGGTTGACCAGCGCGAGTTATGGCGTTCACGAATGGTCAGTGATGCGAGTTCAGTGGCGACTTATTTTAGAATATTTACAAGGATCTAAATTTGTAAAAAATCAATTTGTCTACTGACCACTCGCATAGCGCAATTTTTCGACAGATGCCTACAGAAATCTTTTTAATCATATTGACAACAGAAAAACAAAATAATATGAAGCTTTCAATGCATATTGTATTACTTCAAAAAGGATTGCATTCAAATTAAAATTTTTGAGCTGGCTGAATCATCAGTTTATTCAATGAACTTCAATATCATTTAAAATATGTGTCTTTTTTGGTTTATCACAGACTTAAGAAACTACTAGAAGGTTAAACAAATTTTTAGAACATAAAACGTCTTAGAGAGTTTTAAATCGTTAATTACATAACTTTGGTTAAAGTGGCCATAAAATTAGTTAAATAAAAGAAATTTACGTTTTTGGGAAGGAAAAATATTACTTTACACTAAAAACCCTGACAGCTTGTTGTGCTATATAATTAAATTTGGATAGTATTATTGAAGAATTGGATTTTACTTTAAGTAGTTAAAAATTTCATTAAGGCCCTAAAATGTGAAATACCGCAAGCATTCTCTAGAATTCCGTTGATGATCTCCCTAAGACGTAAATTTTATTCATTTAGTCCGGGTTTGTTAAGCTTCAAGCGTTTCACAATTCGTAAGAGTTAAAAATTAGCGCAACATTTATTCAAATGTTGGCCGGCTCTGTAGAAATTCAAGCCAAGATTATCAGACCCTCTTTATTCGTAAATGTCTGTTATTTATATAATCAAAGAACTACATTACCTGAAGATGCTCAACTAATCCAGTTTTCTGGAATAAAAATATTCCAAGCGTATGGCATGGTTACCTCTATAAAAATAACAGGAAAACTGGTAGCGAAAGCAAACAGAATTCAAATCGCCCTATCAATACTCGGTAAAACAAAATCAAGAGAACAAGCCAGTCCACGAAGTTGAAAGATCTATCCTACGAAATTTCTTGAATTAAGCTCTGATTCATTCCACGCTTTGAAATGCACAACTCAATTCCTATAAATGTTTTTGAAACAGTACATATTTCTCGAATCTAAACTCTTGTTTGTCAACGAGCTAAATCTTCCACTGTTTCTTCGCGCCCTGGCTAGTAGCGCTTCAAAGGGTTGAAATTCGGCAAGTGCTGGGTATGCTACTAAAGCTAACCAGTCACTGTCAACCAAGTCCATCTAGCTGGCGGTGGAGTAGGATTACAGACTGCGGTATGTTTTGATTCACTTGATTAGATATTCCAGCTAATTTCGTCCAATCCCACCGTTCTACCTATTGGTGACTGAGTTAATTTTTCGCATGTTTCTTCGGGCCCTGGCTAGTTACGCTTCAAAGGCTTGAAATTCGGCTTGTGCTGGGTATGCGTCGAAATCTAACCAGTCACTGTCAGCAAGGTACATCTAGCTGGCGGTGGGGTGTGATTACAGTCTACGGTGTGTTGCGATTTACTCGATTAGATATTCCATCTAATTTCCTCCAATCCCACCGTCCTACTCCCAGGACCGACAATCAGAACATTTAGTCAACACAGTATTTCCATATCCAACTAAGGTCAATCCTTACCACAGTCGGGCCACACTGAGGTCAAATCGAAAGTAAAATTTTTTGTTGCTGATCGAACACATAGCATAAGCTTCGTCGTGTTTTGTTTGTTCACACAAGAAATCAATTGAATAATTCATTGTGCATTTTTACCTACATGCATACGTGATTTTTTGCTTTATGTGCCGATAGTCCTCGTCACATTCACTAAACCGTAAATTTTCGTAAAGAAGCCACTTTCAAACAAATCATCAAACAAGAGTGAGTATGCGTACTTTTATGTTTATAAACCTTTTGTCAGCGTGCAAAGGAGCTATCTTCCTATTTCCCGCATGTTTCCTGCCTAACAGAGATTACTGTAAGAAATTCCTTAAATAGTTTAAAGCTAACGTCAATGTTAAGCTTGTTAAGACGTAAGGTTTTCTGCCCAAATAACTCATCATATACGCTGCTAACAGAAAATAAACATAAACATGGTAACATGCTTCATGGTAATCACCATTCTCTGCTTAAAGGTGAACTTTAAATCAGTAGCATGCTGCCCTTAAAGTTACCAGAATCGACAACTGCCCTTTGGATTATTATCAGTTAAATAGATATATAAGGATAATTTGGTCATTGGAAGTTTGTTCCAGATTGATAATTCACTTGATAGACAAAACGGCTATACAGCGTGAAGGAAAGAGCTGCCATTTTTTGATAAGCTTAGGTGCACTTGCTGATCGAAGGTGGTAGTAAATAAATGTTAGATGTTTTCTGCTGGAGGAGATCTACTGAATTCCATTGGAGAATCCCTTGACGGACCGCTTATTGTACACAATACATAATGAGATACCCGATGTCTATAAATATATGACTACCAAAGGTTGGTGAACATTACAATGGAGTCTAGATGGTGAAGTGCACATGTAAGTTTGCATTTCACACTTAAAGTAGATGTGCTTTCTCCTAAAATATTCATAGAAATTCGAAAATGTTATTTCAATTTCGAAAAGTTAACTTAAGGTTGGCTGAAATACTAATTACCGTGCTGCATCATCGCAAGGTATTATTGGCATGTCATGATGCCAACATTTGAAAGAGCGTATTTCCTACTGTCTACAAAACAAATTTTGAAAAATAAAAACCTTAATATTACGCATTTGCCCTCCATTTTCATGACCTAATGAAGTCAAATATGTTATAAAGGGAATCTGCCCGAATTATAGTCTTGTAAGCATTTTTTATCAAATAACTTTTTTATTTATTCAGATAATTTTAAAAAGCTATAATTAGGTTTAAAAAATCTTCAATTCACTAAAAAATTACAACCCTACCTACAGGCATTTATGATTTCCGAGCTGTTCACTTTCCGCGTAAGGAAAATCACATTTCTATACTTGAATAAGTAGGCAGCATCCTTCGCTCATACATTATACTGTAAAGCTGGATAATATTGTATATTTTATAAGCTAAGTTAAATATAAACCAATGCAATGTTCTATGAATGGATATTTATTGGTCTTTAAAATCATTTAATTTTAAAATAATTTTAGATAGGAGGATACACTTTATTGAAATGAATGTTTTGAAGCTGACATAATGTGCTATTAAATGAAACAGTCTGTTTGAATTTTCTATAAATACTATTTTAATATATGAGTGCATCAAAAATGAACGGAAGATTCCATATTACGGCAGTAGTTATTTTACAGAGGGTATGTTTTGCAAGCGTCGGAAATAAGCTTCTTTAAAAGACATCATCTTGTTGCGACAGCTATGTATGGGGTTTGGCTGCTAGATAATTAAAATTCTTCTCCTAATAAAGTAAAAATTTCTTATCTAAGCCTCATTTTAGCTTCTCGGCTAGAACTCCATAAGATAGCACATGCAATTTAATAAAAGATTTCTGAGTAAAAGCCATGCTAGCCATAGTTGCACTGACAAATGTTCGTTTAAAGTTAGCACGTTTTAACTCGAAACAATCCGACGTAAAAGGAATAGCTGGATGAATTAATGTATTGAAAGGGTATTTTTACTCCCGCACAAACCTTCTCTCGTTTCTGCATACTTTGCATAATGCAAAAAGCACTTGCATCTGTAGATGGGTGTAGAAATGTTGTGTCCGTTCAAACGCAAAGACGAGGTCAGAGAGCAAAGTACACCGTGCTCAGATTCTCGTGGACGCTTCCGTATGTCAGGAAAATGTGGAAGCCCAATGTCGTGCTTTCGTTTCTCCAGCAGGGTTTCTTACACTGTAAGAAACCATACGTTTACCAGTACTGAGGTTCATAACGCCTAAACCACTGCGTGGGAAGATCCAGAGTCATTTATGGCATCAGATACAGTTGCGTGCAATACAATAAAGTCAGTGCAATACAATAAAGTCAGGTGGAAAATACCTGTGGATGAACGAACATGCAGCATCAATGAGGAGGACTAACGTGAACTCCGCAGTTGCAGCTCATTTGATGGGATCCGGTCAGGCCTTCAAGCTCGGCGAATGCCGAAAGTGAGAAGTCATCAAGTATTATTTCATTCATATGCAACGGGAGGGTCTGAGCTGACCACAGGACTGGAAGCCATTGTAATTCCTACTCAAATATATCTACATCACGCTTGTCTGCCATTGCAGTGACGGTACCCCTTTTGCCAAATTCAAGGAAAATTTTATTAAATCTACCGTGTTATATTTTCTTCCTACATTGCACAATTTAGAGTTACATACACTGCCACAAAAATACTGCATCAAGTAGCAAGCTTCCATCATTCTTAAAGATCAACCTTGTTATAACCTGCCATTTTAGAGTGGCCATTACTACATTTTTTGTGTATTTCTCGCGCTTTGGAGAAAGAAATTTACCGGACGCGTTGAGTAACTCCCAAAGGCGCGTTTAAGAGGGTTTAGCATGATCACAAGACGGGGTAAGTAGATACCTTCTATAATTCTAATGAATCGTTACGCATAGAAAGATATGAATGTTTTCAGCATCTACATAATGCAGCCTGCAATTTGAAAGAAGACAAAATGTAAGATGGGTAAAGCAAATGAACTGCTGGTATGTTTTCTGTGAAGTTGTGCATGGTTCCAAACGAGTGACCCTGGATCCATCCACTTAAAATAGAGCTATATTCAAGCCTTCAAAAAAACATCATTTTTTGTCAGTTGTCTTTGTGACAGGATATCCAAAACCCCTTTGGAGAAATGAATGCTGAGAGTATCTACGACTCGTATAACCACGCCATTATCACGCCTGTAACCTACATTAGTGGTTAAATTTTGAAAATTTGCGTTTAGGATGCAGACAATCAAATAATTGTCAAAATAACCAAAAAGAAATCTTACAAAACAATTAGTCGAGAAGAAGAGTAAATGATTTTTAAATGTTTTCTGAACACTATGGCGAGAGGAGAGGAGGAAACACTTAGTTTTTCTTGACCAAAGAAAGCAACTTTTACAAATTGTTGAGCTACATGTTTGTAGTAGAACTTTTAGGTATTAGTTGTTAACAAACGGGGTAAAATTCCCCATAATAAGCATGAAAGCTTCTCGTGTGCTGAAATCGCCTGTTTCTGAATTGTTGTGCTATAAATGTTTAACAGTAGTACATGACTTTAAATAATTTGACGTCTTGATGTCTTAGACAGATAATGCAGTGCGAAAATTAGACATCAGGATAGTCCGCCGGAATTAGGACAAGAACCTAGATATATCTGGAGGCAGGCCTTTCATGAGTGTCAACGTAGCTTTTGAGAAGGATAAGGGAAATAGAAAACTAAAACAAACAGTAGCCAACAGTTAAAACAGTCCACCTGACCTGTTGTGATTTTTAAATCGTTATGGACTTTCCTGATAACATAAAGGTGTACTTCAAATTGTATTGGAATGAATATTTTGCGGACGCAATAAAAAGAACGAAGTTTATTGTTCTTTGTTTGAGGACCTAGAGGGTTTCTGCATGGGTAACACTTTTTATGTAGTCAACGAGCGCCAATTATCGCCAGATAACGATGCTGAACACATATATATTGCATATATGCTAGCGCAGACAGCATTTTGCTAACTGCATGGGGCTCATTTTATATTTAAAACGCCACAAACTCAAAATCTTCTAAAATATTCACAAAAATGGAATACGCTTGCAAAGTGAAGCTGCATATGAACGCAATGAACGGACTTGCGAAATTTAAAAGCACATTATGTATACAAGCAGCTCATGAGGATTTAGCCCAGAACAATTTTTCGAAACACCAATGCTAAGCTCATACAGCCAGCCACATCTAAGCATGCTCCGGTAAATTACAGTTTGGCGATGTCCACAGTATGCTCACAGCATGGTGGTGCAGGGGCATAAATATGCGCTGTATTACAGTGAGAGCAGACTTTCGATACATCTAACTCGCTCCACCTCCTCCACCTGAGCCCAGTAGCAAGGCAGATGACCACGCCTAAATATGGCCAGTTACATACAGGTGACTACACAGGCGCACATACAGGTCCCAATTCGTACAATGACGGGAATGGATCAACTACTTATAAATAAGTAAAGCATGCGACAAATTAACATTCTCTGACGAGGAAGTGCAGCCTGTTTTCAGAACTTTGAAACACATACACTTGTTACATGACTGTATACCCATTATTTTCTCAAATTAAACGTTTTTCTAGGTAGGAGCTAGTGAGAAACACAAAAGCATTTCTGGATGATCCCTGAATTGTCCAGTTCATTTCAAGGAACTGCACTTTAATAAATTCTAAATGTGATATTCCCGAAAGCGTAGTGTTTGATTTGTTGAATGAGCGTCTTTTCATAATCTTTTCGCACTCTCTTGTTTTCAATTTTAAACTGTTCAATGTGGATACGCAAGATATAACATGCGACAGTCCCTCAATAATTACTTTAATTGTGAAGGTCTAAAGGATCTCACCGAATGATCTCTGTAGGTGGTTTAAATAGAATTTAATACTTCATAGGTTAAAATAAATGCAAGGAAAAGTTCAATAAGAACATAAATTCAAAATATCCTTGTTGAAGAGTTTAAAGCGCTGATTTCTTCTGCCAGCAGAGTTACGTGGATTTAATGCCCTGGGCTCACCCCATGTTTACCCTGGGTTGTCGATAGTGTTTCGAACTTATCCGTTATTATGTTTGTCTTCGTTAAAATAAGTAAACAAACATCTTTCTCATGCACCATTGCTGACCGTTTTGCATTGTAATTTATCTTTATGTTAGCTGCTGGCTCCTTCTATTTCTTCAGGGAAGGTTAATCCAGGAAAGACCATTTTTGTTTTTTCTTTATTCATTATAAACAAGCAATCTTCTCTTACTCAGAAACACTTCCATTTCACCCACCGGCGTAATGAACACAGTTAGCCCAGACCTTTTCCTACAGGTTCTGAACAAAACAACAAAAGAAATTTCGAACTGCATTATCTTTAAATGTTTAGCTAGGCTAGCGTTATTCTATGATTGCTTTTTTACGGTTTAAAATATGTTGATAAAGAGTTCCTGCGAACCTGGTTAAGGGCCCACATGGGCTGTTTGGGCCATTTTGGCTTAAATGAAGGAATAACAAAACCGAAAGACTTCGCGGGAACTGGACAGTTCACAGATGCAGCTGTTTTCTTTGTTAAATAATAGTTGACATGGGATCGGAACAAACTGTTTTGTCATCGGAAAACGATAATCGATGCATATTGCGTTTTGATTCCTTATCCTAAGACAGTACCAACAGAGGTGCCGCTTTGCACACTGGGACACACTGGCAATACAAAACCGTACAAACGCCGTCCTAATATGGAGCTAGAAGCCACAAAGACACACATTCTCATATTTCTAAGTTTTTCAGATCCCGGTGGGGTCTGATATCAAACTAACAAGCCCCTGACCTAACTACAATGCCCAATCCTTCAGTGTACAAAACAAAAAAATCGCATAAAGGCAGCGAAATATTGTGCAAGCCCAGTAATACGGCAACGAATGCTAGCCCTATTTAACACAATGTATAGGACCGAGGTAAGTGCTAGTGTTAGTGTTACGTTGGCGTGTAGGTAAGCCTGGATTGTTATACATGGAATATGGTGCTAAAGTAACCAGCTCATTTGAACGACGACGCGAGGAACATAAATTGGACTTCATTGCTAATGGGTTACTGACCTTATTCATTCTCTTTACTGCCCTGCCCCCAGTTCCGCCGTTCACGTATTACAAGCCTACCTATCGGTTGTGTTCTTGTATGCGGGTCACACATATAAACATTAGCAGCAGTATATATCTGCATTAACTTTAATTTGCTTATTAGTTTCTTTATAACTTTCAGATAGATTTACTAGCAAGTAAGTTTGGAGGATGTAACCAGAATTAAATGACAAATAACTCTTGTACAAATTCCGTTACTTTGTCCGTGTAGACAAAATTTTCACACTTACACATCTTCGTAACGTCTTTCTTGTGATTGTTTCGCTGGATCTATGATTTAAACCAGATTTAAAATATCTAGTAAATTTTGGTTACTCATTTTGCCAAGAAATATTCCTTTTAAAAATAATATTAAAATGCATACCCCTTTCGTTCTGCAGCGTTAAATATAGTGAAAATAATATATTTAAGCACCTAGTGATAATCGTTACTGAAGCTAATCATCGTGACATGTTTGTTCTGATGTTAGTTGCTTGCAAAATTCAATATTTAGTCCATCTAGTGTTATTTATATGATTGTAGGTAGCATCTGAATTTTTTGCAATGGCTCAGGCCGTTTCTACAATTTTGTAGGACTGCATTGATGCGAGAGCATGTTTCAAATGAAAGCGAACCTCCCCCGATATACGTTTCGCTTATTTACCGCAAAATGCGTTTTTTAAAAGTCCACGATATGGCCCGATTCATCTGAAAATGCAACGGAACCAGAACGCTTATTTCTGTACCCTGGCTTTAGACAGTAAACATTTTTTTCCTCATTGTAGAATTTAAGCATTTTGCAGGCTGTCCAATAGAAAATGAGGGTGATATCTCATCTGAGGATGTGAGATAATTTAACCCGGTGTAATTTATGAATTTCTCATCGTGGAAATATTCGCAGTTGGCAACCAGCTTAGAATGGTCTTCGCTGAGGTAGTTTCCCTACGGACCACGCAATTCGAATTAGGCTAAATCTAGGCAACTAAAAGACAAAATTAATGCAAAATTAATACCAAAGATGGCAACTGACACTGAGACGCTGATTTTTGGCATATTAACCATTGCCATTCAAACAGGCTTTAATATAAGATTTAGTAAGTATAGACTCCTTATGCGATCCGTTATTCATTGAGCGCTGGAGGCGAAAAACTTATAGTAAGCTTCGAGCCTTTTTTTATATATATTTACTCTCATGCAACTTCACGCAAAAATCTACAGGCTGAACTCCAACAAAGGACGAAATCAAACTTTGCTCATACTTAATAGGACAATAAACGCCCTCCATGCTTTTTAATATTTCTGATGGCTAGCAGCATCTAATCGCGTTTATGATATACTAGGAGATTTGGAACTTCAAATTAAGGATTGAATTGTCGTGGTCAAGTTACAGCATATTCAATCTTGAAATTGGATCAAGACATCTCGATAAGAGCCAATAAGTCAAACAGGACCGCACAACTTCATTTGGGTTAAACATATTCAAGTGGTTAAAATTTAATATATTGGTCTGAAATTCGAAACTATATTGAGAAAGCCGGACAGATAAATAATAATGAACGTCGAGTAACGTGATATTTTTGACAAAGTCCCGTTTGTTTCAGACGTTCATAATCTAGAGCTGTAATCTCATCTACCATGCCTGTCCTGCCCCTATTCATGCCAATTTATATAAATTCTTTCCCGCTGGGAACTGAAGATATTAGCCAAATGCATAGTAAGTTTTGCTCAGAGATCCAAATTAACCAACAAAAGACCTGATCAGCCAAAAACCATTCCATCTAAGACGCTCAGGGAGCTTCCAACTTTCAAAAATATTCCGTGGTCGTGTGAAAGTGGTTGACCGGGAGAGTTGACGTTGGTAGTAGTAGGCTATCATCCGTGATCCCGCCTTGTGATCACACGGGAGATGAATGACGACAACTCGATCACCCTTCAAACGCCCTTACACTTTCTATGGTTTTTCTGGTGTCACATGGGGTAGCGCGTTTTTTAAATGGCAGAAGCGGGTATTCTGAGGATTTTAACCCATATCAACCGATATCGTTATTTTGATTTTAATTTTGATAACGATTTTAGGCTTCAGTTTCTTAAACCTATATATTTGAGTACTAATTGTAGTATGTTGGCATTAGCTTCATAGACAACTGCGCATGAAAAACTACGTTTAAAGCAGGTGATATTTTACTAAGAAATGAAAACTTCTGAATCTCTATGATATGTAACACTTTATGTTGGTTACCTGTTTTAAGTACTAATCAGTGGAGAACTCTATTCAGCTATCTTTAAAAATTTGCCTTAAGTAGTAATACTTATTCCAAACGTGGCTGTCAAAGTAGACTTCAGGTTAGTTTAAACCGTAATTTATGGTTCATTGCTAAAGCTGCTTTTCGAATGTGTGTCCATCAGCCTCTGGGAGTGAAAGATGGCTAGTTGATGATGGTAAATCCGTCTAAAATAATCTTTCTCGTCTGCTTCCTTTATTAGAAATAAGCTTTTATTTTCGGAAAGTCATTAGTCTTTCACTGCTGCAAACCTCTTTGAACCTAGAACATTATTTACCAGCGAAACCATTCTGCAGTATCTTCAGCAAGGGGGTTATCTAACCGAATGTTACCCTCATAATTGCATTATATTTCATGTTCGTTGATGCAGCTGCTGAGCACAGAGCAAGAGTAGCATAATTACATACTGCAAAATGATCACATTTCAGTAGACAAAATGTCCAAAGTTGCGCTGTAAACGCTGTGAACTTGTTTTTTGTTGTAGCCTGTTAAATGTCTTGGACATCCGATCCTATGCGGAACGCTTGAATGCTCCTACGAAATCCATTCCCCTGCATTTCGGCAGATAGTATGCAAAGTTTGCTACAATTGCTTTAATAGGACGCGCTAAACCCTCTACCTTGAAATATTTGGAACTTACGGAATGACACGGTCCACACTTTCAGTCCTGGGTGCGTAGCAGATGTGCAGTGAATTCAGTTTCAGGGTGCAAATCAACTTCCTAATGTGGCTTTCACGGCACTCTCGCTCCGATCAGATCCGAGCTGCTCCCTCGTATCACGCAGACTTTCACGCGTAGGCAGATGTCCAGTCTTGTCAGTGTATATTCAGACTCCTGTTATCCCGACGCCACTTCGCCACCAGCTCCAGCATAATGGTGGAGGGGAGAGTGCGGCAGATTTTACGCAAATCTGCTATCGTTGTGTGCATAGCAGTACGGGGCAACGAATAGTTGAGAGACGATACTACTCGTCACTGCAATAGTGCACGACTATCAGCGAACACAATCGACAGGTTGGCAACGAGGGTAATTGGGGTTTGGGTAAGTTTAAGGGAGAAAACTTCGGCTAAGGATTGGCATTGAAAAATAATTTATATGCCCACAGTTATTTTTCAAGTGAGCTGGTTTTGGCAATAAATAAGACCGTATAACACGCCTAACTATTCAGGCCTACATACACTTCAATTTACTCCTAAAGCTAACCATAACCCTATATATTGCATTCGCTAGGGTTAGCAGTCGTTGCCGGATTAGAACGGTCATAATATACTCGTTGCCGGTACACGTTTTGTGTTCGTTCGAACATAAAGCTGCAGAAAACTCACAAATTCTACCGTGGACTGCCTTTGCTAGTAGGACTGCGAGCATAAGAATCACCTTTACGCAGTATTAGGGTTAAAATTACTGATCATAGATTAGAATAGTGTCAGGTTATTTTGTTACAAATGTTTAAAGTTGTTCATGGGTTATACACATTTACCTAGTCTTCCTTTGCATACCAATGTCTGATGTATATTCGTCAGCTATGTCAAGAATTTAACTTCCCGACCGAGACGGCCAAAAACAACGTACCTGAAGAATCACAATACATCTCTTCTTTTGCAATAAAAATCAACAACCAGAGGTTGAAGAGTGAATTCATAGCATTTCATCTGTTTAGTATATCCAAGAAATGGGGCTTATGAGAGTTGAGATGATGGTATATGCATTGGGCAGATACAATGCAAGTGCTCAAACTTAAGGCAGTCTCTTGCTTACCGCGAAGTTGTTTAGGTTTCATGACGACGAAGACGACGATGACGACAAAGCTCATAGATTCCGCTGCGTTTTAATTGAAGGGTTGCACATCGACACTTGCAGACAAAAGTATCTGTTTTTCTTCCCACAAAAGTTACGAATATGTCTTGACGACCATTACTTACACCTGTAAAGGCTTGCAAAATCACCAGATGCATCATCGTCCTACTAAACGAACTCGTTCGTTCTACGACCACTTTAAAAGTAATCAAGGTGCACTAAGCTATGTAGTTTCTCAAAATGACACTCGCAAATGAGGGTGACAGACTTTCTTCAACTAAACACGCCACCCGAGAAAGATTTTGCATTATCTTAGACCGAGATCAAGAAGTAAAAATTGTCTACGCAATTATAGTCGGTTTGTTGGTGGTTCAATTGTTATTTACAATGCTTTGTTCAAAATAGTCAACCTATTCCTCTAATATCTAAATCTTTACTAACTTTGTTTCGTTTTACAGAAATCCATGAACTTAAGAAAATAGGTATTTGTCTTCCTCTCTTAAAAAGTGATTTTTCACAGTACATTGCACTTACATTGTAAAACGCACTGACATTAATCGACAAAAACTAGAGAAATAAAAATGCGTAGGCATAGCACTTGATAATTCTGAACAACAATATACTAAATCGTGTTTTACTGTGTATTATTTATGCTTCATATATAAAACATTTACTAACTAATTTATTTTTAATGGAAACCAAAAACAACCATTCAAATGCTGAGTTATTGGCCTTTTTGAAAACGGATACGGACTTTATATTCAATACTTTTATTTTAAACGTTAAGTTGACATTTCCCGACACCATTTTTTCTTACGTGAATTTCACTCTTCTCACCATTTTGAAATTTTACAGCAAACACGTAACTCCGTGAGACATCTTGGATTTCGGCGTTTCATGTGAAATCACCTAGTGTATTTGGAAAATAAGTTTTCTTAGTAAGGTTTTCTTCTTTCAGTCAGAATAAATTATTTGAAGTTGAATTCTGCAATTTTGCTTCCGACATTTCATACGCCTTCATTTGCGGACAATTTATGGGCTGTATAACGGATTTTAAATCCAGTTATATTATAAATGACGCTAGTTTTGTACCGAATTGTAATTGCTCAGCTCTGTCTTGGGCGGAAAACCATAAATGAAATATTAAAATGTTATTAACAAATCCTTTTTCATTGAAAAATCAGCGTTCTGACTGAATCTAGTTATATGCTATCACTTGTGCTTTAGTTTTTTTAGCTTCGTTTTAGCAGTAACAGAAATAGGAACAACGAAAAAATTAATTGAGCGAACTTTATACTTATCTTAGGTCAACGTTCTGCAGATGTAAAGCTTGGGAATTCTTGGGTGGCAGACCGTCCTCCAGTTTATGAATTTACTTTGCTACGTAGTACACATGATTATATTGTCTGAAACGAACTATATGGTCCGGAGTATTTTTTTCGACCAAACTATTTTAGATTTTCATGTTCACCGAGAGCGGCAGCCGTTATTATGTTATTTGTTATTGTTAAAGCCTACTTAATCTCAGAGATTTTCCTAAACGTACTAATTTCCTCCATAATCTCGGGAGGCGAATCATAATTAATCCTAAAGAAAAATGTTCCTGTGAATTAAGAAAACTATCCGGCAGAATTTACAGTCTTTTAGATGTGAATACTTTTATCTGTATTCCGCCCGATCTTCAAACATTAAAAATATACACAGTAGCATAGTCGTTTCGATAGGATCCCCTGAAATTAAGCTATTTTATAGCTAAGAAACTTTTGTTTTGTTAAAAGGCCCAACATTTTATGAAGATTCATTTTCCGTTCTTATATGTTACGGGTTGACGACTGAATGCATCTTCAAAGGAAACCCTTACCTCAAGCGGAATGTAAAATACTGCACTTAAGCTTAACCTCCAGGCATTTAGTTTATTTTCATTGCTTGTCCCATACTCTGGATTTATTTACGCTTCAAAAGCTTTCGCGCATTCGTGTCTGTTCATTTAAATTTTTCTGTCAAATAATTGTTTATTTGCTTCATTAAAAACTATCCGATCAAACCTCTTTTTCATGCATCAGCGCCGGACTTGCTCTCTATGCGTCTGAGGGTAATGCATTAATGTTTTGAGAATTTTCACTCACTCAAAACTTTGCTTTAGTTTTCTATAAAGTAGAGTAGAGTAACATAGCACACCTCATACCAGCATCGTGTTTTTTGGTTCAACCTGTAATTTGCGCATTTACATTAAAATCTCTACATTTGACGCCAGAGAGCATGACTAGTAGAAAAATATGTGATTTGATGGACGCGCAGGTTTCCTCTTTTAGATTTTGGTGGATGCATGATAGGAGGCCGTTTCAATTGCATGCTTAAATACAAAATCCGTTCGATATAACGAAATGTACCTGAATTCTATCGTATCGTTCGACAGTTATATTACAACGTGGTTTTTATGGTTGAATTCTAAAGGTGAAAAATTTAAAAAGCAGTTTGATCCTTTTTAGCATCTAGTCTTAAATTAGCAAGCAAACGGTGGTAACTTGCGTACCCCCTTTTTAAAAAAGAGATGATAAACCCAAGGCTTTAAAAATACTGACAGATTTACAAGCAAAATATGGATATCTCATTCGAATTAAGCCCCTGTTTCTATGTCATTCGGAAGGTCAAATGTTCTTGCAATATCTCATTGCATTTCCTAATTCAGGTATGAATACATCATTTCCAGAACTAGTCAGGAAACAAAAAGTGGTAGTATTTGACAAGATAAATTCGTCTGTACTTAATATTTTGCAGTTATGACAGAGAGAATTACACAATTTAAAAGCATTAAGAAGAGATGGCTTCTTTATATATTGAAAAATCACAAAAGCTGAATAGTTGCTTAAGATAAAAAGATGCACATGAACATAGCTTAGCTAGCCAATTTTGTGCCAAATCCAGTCTTGAACGTTTCACCGGTTTAATTACTGGCACATAAGATGTATTAGCTGTAAAGAATTGGCTTATCGTCAATGTAGGCAGGGGATGATATTATCACGCTGAATGTGAAACGTTGATGCAATCAGCTAGGCCAACGTTGAATTAAATTCCCCACAAAACCTTCATATCATCATTACTGACCATTGACAAACTTCATGCCCTTTTGCCTGCAGATATCGATTTGAAAATCACGAATTCTAAATCTTAATTGCTGGCAAAGTGCATCGATTTTGCAAATTACCGTTGGCCTTTTGAATGCTAGATATTTTTGAGTAGAAATGATTGCTTTAGTAGGATTTAAGTATTAATTATCGTGCACATAATTCTGGCAAATTAGGATGTGGCGTTTGAGAAAACTTAAAAAAGGCTCTGAATCTCATGAAATAGTGATTTACACGTTGAAACTTTCCTTTAATAGAAATTTGCAAGTTAATTTGCGAAACTCTAAAGATTTCAACTTCATCTTCATATGATTCAAGAGGTTTTTGTGCTGGCTTTCAGTTTAGGCATTCGGCATTTCCAATAAGATAATTCGTTACTTGGTGAGTATTTTGGCCTTTTTTACGCCTATAGGGGATAATTATCGGATGTGAAGCATACAATTTGCGTCACTTTATAAAGCAAACTTTAAGCTACTTAAGAAATTCTTGATAAAATATGTTAAGGACTTTAACTCTTCCTAAATAATAAATTAAATTAAGCATTCACGCCCAGTTTCGTGATTACACTCCCTCATAAATATTTTACAAAATAAAACTGTATTATTTCTAAGTGATATCTTCTGTCTGCAAAAGAAAGCTTTTACAAAGAAAAACAAATACCCTTCTAAATTCGGTTTTAATACAGTTCATTTTTTAGCTTGTTGACACTAAAAATTGCCTTTCAAAATATACTAAGCAATGATCTTCAACTTAAACGCTTAACTAAGTTCCTTTAAATTTTACTATAAATATAAAAGCAAATCTACCAAATGTTTATTGGAAATATATTTTCATAATGTTTCACGTGGTACGTCAAGTAACAATTTGCAAAAAATATAAATAAAAGCATATATTGTTTTGTTAAAAATGCTTTAAGTTAAACATGCAGGTCGAGGAAAACTCGCTCAACTAAATAGCAATACAATTTTGGATGATATTTTATTATAAGCTACGTTCTGCCTAAACAAAACAAAAAGCAAGCTTTCTTTGCTGAGCGAACATGTGCTTATTTAAATATTTTCCGCAGTTGTGATATTTATTTTGTCCTAAGTAAACTCTCGATATAAACATTCTTAAGGCCCGTTATGGTCATTATAATAATAGTTTTCTTACCCCTATGTGTTCGATAATTCATACAAACACTTTATTATACACTTCGGCAGCAAAATTCATGACATCATAGCAGCAGTGGTTTCGTCTCTACTGCACATCGCTTTTAACGTTTTGTTAACGTAAGAGGGCAACTTAATTTCTGTAAATAATTGAAACTGCTGTCTCATAACGAGAGTAATAACGAAGACATATTATTTTCATTTTTGATTTTTTTGAAACGAAAGAAGTGGTAAGGCCACAGGCGTACTATCAAGTCATTTGTCACATGTTCATAAAGTAGTTATTTTCAAAATCAGAATCAATATGCATGCAATAAGTAACTACTCGAACACAGTTTTCATAGGCATGTTTCCAAACCTTAACGCAACGTTTTAATAATCACCCATCAGAGGTACATTTTCAGCATTTTACATAAAATTATTACTGCTAGATTGCTCTGAGGAACGACAGAGCAGATATGTCAAGTTGACATTGCTTTTGTTTCGAAAACACAAGCAAGACTGATGGAAGAGTAGTCACTGCAAGACAAATGTACAGTGGTGTAAAAACCCACTGGGAGTTTTAATTTTCCTCAAGATTCTTAAGCCTCTTCCCATAAGGTTGTACTCTTTGAAATAGCGTTTAATAAAAACAGTTCCAATATTTGTCATTTTTTTCGCCTCGTTTTTTATTTAAGCTTTTGGCATTTGCATTTTTGTCGATAGTAGCAATATTTTACGAAATTATCAAGGCAATTATGAAAACCACCTTAACGCAACGTTTTAATAATCACCCATCAGAGGTACATTTTCAGCATTTTACATAAAATTATTACTGCTAGATTGCTCTGAGGAACGACAGAGCAGATATGTCAAGTTGACATTGCTTTTGTTTCGAAAACACAAGCAAGACTGATGGAAGAGTAGTCACTGCAAGACAAATGTACAGTGGTGTAAAAACCCACTGGGAGTTTTAATTTTCCTCAAGATTCTTAAGCCTCTTCCCATAAGGTTGTACTCTTTGAAATAGCGTTTAATAAAAACAGTTCCAATATTTGTCATTTTTTTCGCCTCGTTTTTTATTTAAGCTTTTGGCATTTGCATTTTTGTCGATAGTAGCAATATTTTACGAAATTATCAAGGCAATTATGAAAACCACGAGATAAGAAAATATGTGCCAGATTCCTCATAAATACGCCCATCTTTATTTAACTGGACGGCATGGCTAAGCTATTTACTCAGAGTCGAATCAGATATCAAAATTTAACCCTGGTGTCCCAAGCATTAATTCGGATTAAATAAAGGCTTTCAAAAGCTACCATCTATTGACTCAGACACTTGTCGCACATTTGTGATTCTCGTGGCCTCTGTTAATAATATTCACTGGTCTTAAATTCCTGCTGTCGTATTTAACCTGTGAATCGATTTCTGGACACGGTGAGCGTTTCGCTTGCTTACACTTTTGAGCAAACCTTTTCTGATCATTTTCTGAAAGCATGCGTTGGTGCGGTCAATAGTCACACAAAAGCTGAAATTGAACCGTTTACGAAAAATATATGGCCAGTCCACATTTCCATGAGAACCAATCTACAGCGCTCCCGGACGGTCATTTGACAATTTAAACTACCACTGCAAGCCACAAGATACTGACATGACGAGTGCCAGCTTACTTGCTATACTCTTGACGCCATACTTTCAACGCCTTTTAGACAGGTGAAAACTCAGAAACCATATCTGCTGTCTTTTTGCTGCCAATGACTTGCTCAAATTAATAACTGTACGATGCTATGTCATCGTCGGCGTGATGCTTAGTCAAATATGCAAAGCGGTAGTTAAAAAAAAATTCGGCCAGATCAGTGAAAGCCATTTTTTTAAGAAATTGAACATGCTCGATTGCTGCGTATTCAAATGCCTTGCTAGTTGGTTTTTGACCGAGCTAACCTGTCTTACAATCTCAGTTCATGCGTTCTGGGATTGCAAGTTGATGCATAACCTTCTCCGTCGGTAAAACCACTGACAAAATCCTTTAATCTGATCGATGATATACTTGATGATTTAAACTCCATCACCTCAATACTGCTCAACTTATATTGAATCGAAAATTTTGAAAGTAGTCAGTATTACGTATGATAAGATAATAATGCATTAAAAACATTGTAAAACACCCACTTGATTAAAGACAAGTACCTTTTATTCCCGAAATAAATGTGCGTGGGTGGCACGCATATTATGCGCGGGCAGATTTATCTACTTAACCGTCTGCAATGGTAACCTAAATCTTCCGTAATATTTTAATTCCACGCAATAACTAAAAACAAAACATTATGAACAAATTCTGGGGATGAACAAGTTCTTTTAAGTTCGCAACTTAAAAGGAATGCGAATAACCACACAAGAATATTTCATCTGCGATTAAATACGAATTACCAGTTCTCATTAATTCCATTTGCCATCAATTATCTCATGGGGCTACTCCTATATTTTAAAAATTTAATATTTCTATTTTCAGGTGTGGAAAGAGCATTTTTGATAGAGGTTGAAAGAAGATTTTTAGGAAGCAATTCTAACGAAAAAAATGCGATTATCGTTACAAGATGGTTACTGGTCTAGTATTACATTACTAGTATTACATTAGTAATTAACTTTAACGACGATCGCTGTTGCGTAAAGTCGCCATGTTGACGGTTGAAACGCCCTGTTGTGGAGCGACAGACAAAGTTGCTGAGGAAGAATATCTTTCGAAACGTGGTTAGATCTAATGATCAACCACGCAACATCGGTGGCTAGGGCATGTAAAAATGAAGAGGTGGGAGCCAATTCCACAGACCATAAATGTTGAAAAGCAATCTGACCCACGAAGGATGCCTTGAAAGTCGTCAATAGCCTTCTCACAGCCCTTGCAAATGGGGCGGCACAGAAACCGTTGGCAACTTTCAAGCATGAAGTCAAAAGATCCACTTCCAGGGCAAGAAATGTCGTAAGTCGTTTATTCGATCTGGGGTAGTTGTGGAGAAAACCAATACGTCAAATCATCAGAGACAGTACTCGAGATTTGAACTGCCGAACATGCAACATTAGTGATGCGGAATAACGCCAGATATCAGGTTGTGACGCATTCAACGAGACACGGCCATATATTCAAGTTTCCTGAGGTCGAAAGTCTCACAAAACGTGAGATTCGCGTGAGCACTCAGCTATTTGATCACCGTTATTCGGGCAGAATCTTTGAACTGGTGTAGTGTTTTTTCGTCTCCATATTCTCTCTGGGTAATTTGCCTGGGCAGATTTATTAGGCACGTTGGGAGTTTATACTTGGCTAATAGTTGCAGTGTCAGTGAGCCAAACTTTGCAAGTAGTCATCACGCTGACATTCAATATGGGAGATGAAATCATGGCAATTAACGACTAGAATGTGAACTAACAGTTTTCCTCATACAATACACGATTCCTGTGCTGCTGATTTAAGTATGCATATGTTGGTTTATTCCCTGAGTCATATTTATACTATATTCTTTGTGCCTCTATCGCCTTTATTTGCGACTGTCCCTGATTATACGTTCGAATGAGAATTTAAAACGCCTGGCCAATAAGCTTCCTTTTTCATCAATCTGAGCCTTTTCTCTTACAGATTATTTTGCAACTTTGAAATCTAAGATGACAGTTAATTAATATCGATGAGCAACTGTCATTGTAATATAAGCATAATATTACACTCAGCGTTAACCTTAAAAACTTTTTAACCAAACTATTATCCTAGATTTAGCAATGAAACGCAAAGCCAGCTGACCGTCAGTGATTCTAATCAACGACTACTGGTATCATTGCTGAGTAACCAGCAAACGATTGGATTTAGAAGCAACAGCTCTAGTGACTTTCTCCTACTTTTATTCGCCTATTTTTCTTGATATATTTCGTTGTTATGCCAGGGAAAACGTGTTAAACATCACGTTGTTAATCAAGGCTGAGGTTGTTTTTTATAGTTCGTTGGTTCCCTACGAAACGTTTTTTTATAAAATAACAAGTAAGATTTGAAAATGAAACAGTGCAAAATAAATGCCTAGGGAGTATTTTCTATCATACTCATGGCAGAGTTTGCAACAGCAGGGGATAACCAAATGGTATAGATCATCGTAGATAACCATGGTGTGAAGATTACCATTTTTCGCTGAAAACTAGCCCCTCTTGGTGTTAGCCAAGATCTGGGCCTTCACAACTTTGCTTTCGGCTTTATTTTGCACACATTCGGTTCAGGAGAAAATTGCATTTAGCATACGCTGTTGATACCTGTTAGGTAAGCGTCAATTTTAGCCACTGTTTGTGTGTGCGTGGTTGACTTCTGCTTCTTAATAGTATGGGTGACTGTTAGTGTGAGATTCAAAGTGACTTCTAGTCATTTTATTGCGATAATGGCTGAAAGGAAACTTTACTGAGTTGTTCTGCTGGGACATTAACCTGAGAAGTATTTTTACGACTTTAGCACCGTTTAACTTCCCTTGTCCGCTCAACTTCCCCAGGTTTGTGGCCTTAAAATGTTAGCTTAAGACTGGAAAAAAACTGAAAGTAAGCGCACGGTACCATGAAGGCAACCCTGTAAGTTTAAAAGATCATACCAAGCATGTTCGTCAAGGAAAATTATTTAAATGTCTTGAGAAAGCAGCTTATTTTTCACAGTTGTCTATTGACGCGGAAATAGGCGTACCGACTAAATGGCTCTCATTAGTCTCACGATTGGTCTGTCAAAGGCCAGTGTCCAACAAAGAGGTTATTCGGACACGTTTATGTATGTTTTCTTGCTGCATGTGTTGGGTTGCGTGTTTGCGCATTCTTTTGCTATTTTCGGGTTTATTGTTGTCTGTCAGACCTTTCCTTTTACCCACTTGTGAAAAACGTTTACCAAAAAGAATGTTAAAATGAGACGTTTGTTGCTTTTAGTCACCATACTAAAGGCCTGCCAACTGGCATAAAATTTTCGTTTATATTTTGGTACTTTCCGGGTTTATGTAAGATATGAGTCGAAGAAAACTAGCCCATTAAGAGTCATAAAGATAAGCCGTATTACAAAAAACTTCTGTAGCGGTTAAGCTGTTTTGGAGTTGAAAGCTTTTCTCAGTACACAATTTGATATATTGTGAAAATTAGCATTTTTGCCTGTTTTTGCACCGCTCAACAATTTCTTACCACAGTCGGTTTATTTTTCAATGATCTTGCTGGTCTTCTTCCAAATAAAAGTAAAATTCGGCTCTGGCAGATGTTAAATTGAAGTTAGTAAACATATAATTTTTAAAACTTCGTGTAAGGCTTCAGCATCCTTAACTTAGCATATCATTTGAATTTAATGAGGTCAGAAAGACTGGGGGCGAGTGATAAATATTTTTCAAACGTCTTCCCCATTAATTTACTTTCTTCTCAGTTCACAGCTCTTTTCCTGTGCAATTATAACTCTCAGTGACTTTAATGCATTATCTGCCTGATACATATTTTTCTAATGTTTTCAAAATGCATTATTACGCATATTTGTCGAGGAATCACGTACATCAGCTTAATCTCCACAAAGAAGGATATTGTCAGTTGCACACGGTTCGATGTTAAAAAGGTTGGAAACAAAAAACGTCGCTTCTACTCTCTTTATTATTATGCGTAACTATCTCGCTGTTGCTAGCAATCGGTAGTTTAGACAAATCATGCATGTTTTTCATAAAAATGAACTTGAACTGAATCCTGTTCATTGTATCACAGTGACAATAACATATTCAGTTACCGTTGAAAGAGGAGTGAATCCGCATTTTGGTTCAAATAAGGCTTGTATTTTAGTTAACAGTGTAGCCAATTCAGAATGCATCGAGTCTCAATAACAATGGCATCCAAAGCAGTTAACTGTAAGCGTTTAGCCTCTGCATCGCTGACACGTTAATCATATTAACTGATCCCATAAGCAAAATTGTATTTTGGGTGCAAAGAAGAAATGCTCGCTTAAATCTCCCAACTCCACATCATACATCACCGTTGGGTTTTTCGGTGTTCCCAATTTTAGGTTTCTTTAAAGCACTCGCAACCGAATTTTGTGTGTGGAATTTCGTTTCCGCTTGCCAGTAGAAATTGAACTCTTTTTCGAGTTAGAGACGTAAATGGCTGACAGCAGGATGCATGAAGGATTTAAAGTGCATTAGATAAAAATCTCACGGACAATCAGGTAGGAGAAGTTATTAATTATATTATTCCTTTTGCTGGAAAGTATGTTAATAATATTTTTTTGCTTCATGCACAAGAGAAGGATATGAATATTGGACAAACAGAATGAGGTGCCTTAATTTGCAAAAACCATGTGATAAATTTACCGGTCATTAGCTTTTCCTCGCAATTTTTGACTTTTTTTGCGTTCAGAGATGAACTTTTTACATGCACACTGAATTTGTGTGAACTTTATTCAAATTATAACCTCAGAAAACAGCTATGGTTTGGTAACTGTGTACTGGCCTAAATTTTTATAAATATTTTTGACGAAAAAGTGTTCCGAATTCTTTTGAATCCGATGAATTGGTGCGCTAGATGATTAATATGAATTGTCTTATATTTTGCTATCTCAAAAATTCGCAGAGTGCCGTATTGCATGCAATGTAAAAGCCTTTCTTAGCAGCAGGTCGGTTTCTTAACAGGCGAAAATGGGAGATTCTTTAAAACTATTAAGCATGCTATAATGCATTTTCGAAATACGTATATACTACTCATAATCGGAAATATTTTTTCCTAAGAGCAATTTATCTTGCAGAAAAAGGCCGAACAAAAACTTTGGAAAGTACATTTTGCTCTTTCCTTTACAGCATTTGGAATTTCAGACCCTCTTTAGATGTCAGAAAACTTATTAGGTATCTGCAAGATTTCAGTCATCACGTGCTGATGTCTGTAACGTCGAAACATATGTGTATAGATGTTAAGAACCTGCTCACGTTTAGAAAGGAACATTAAGATACCTGAATACAGTAGCCTTCATTAAGATTGGAAATCTACAGCACTTGAAGATTCTAAATGTTGATGTGGCTATTAATTCTTGTAAATTGCCAGAAACATTGGATTTTTGAGAATTCAGGGTAAGTCGATGATTTTTCTGCAGTACTTAGTAGTTAGCATGAAAATTGGCAACAACGCAAGCATAATTTTCTCCATAAAAACAAGCTATGTGAACCGCAGGAAAATTGTCTGAAAGGTTGTAAAATTAAAGTGAAGTCTTTCTCTTTCGGTAGCTCGTTTTATAAGACTAGCGAAAGAAGAGCTACTTATTCCACTTTTTTATTTAATACTATGCAATGCTGATGGAACCATTTGGTTAGATTTAGGATCTAGCTTAATTTATTGGTCATTCAGCAGTTGGATTCCTGCAACTTCAAACTCACAGATTCTGTCCTGAACTAAGATCAATCTTAATAAACTGCACTCGCGAAATTCCACTAGGAACATGTATGGAGACGCGCGATCACACATGCCGACATTTGGAGAAGTTTATGGGTTCGTTTATGAACGATCACCGATCTCTAGCGGAAATCACTCGTCCCGCTCTGCCTTGGGTTTTATCCACAATCGGATCCTATATGCTTTATAAAAAAATAGGAAAGGAATAAATCAATAACATATTTTTTGTCTGATCTACATGATTAGTGCTACGAAGTATAGCAAAGATCCAAAATTACATAAATGCTGTTGGTCACTAGGAGGAAGCGTTCTTTTCTTTCTTCAAGTCCACTGCATTGGTTTGGAAAATTTTGATGTGCAGTTACAGAAACAGAAATCTGGTTGGTGAGGGGCTAGTAACCCGTAAATTAGTTAACCATTTATACTAGCCCATCGTCATGTGACACGACGACGCGGGCCGTTTGCGCGATCAGAAGAAGCTTAGAGATACACGGGGTGGCCAACAGTGTTGCGTTAGAGGTTGCTGAGCGAGCAGAGCCGTTAATACCCATGGTTAAAACCGGCGTATTAAGGCAAAAATCAAAATCTTCACGCTGTGAATTCTGTGACATATGCTCAGTAGTCTATATGGCTGAACCGGCGTATAATATTTCCACAAGCATAGCATATAACACAATCCATAGTAGGTGATATGACCTATGCAATGCGCCTGTATTTCAGAGTTATGCGTACCATGGTCGATGTGGGTAGTAACACAGTCGGCACTGAATTGGTGAGCCTGCAAAATCTCTCGCGAGTGTTTCATATGACTTTACCAGTAAATTTGGCGCATCCCAAATAATGCGATAGCCATTTTCTAAGAATTTAATACTAGCGCGTGTGTTTCTTTAAGGCGAAACAATTGCCCTGGGATGAAATCCAATCACTTTTATCTATCACTAGCTGGACTCATACAGCCCTTTAATGTACGGTTAAGTAGAATTCTGTACTTGTCCGCAACTTTGTCGTTGCCTGCTCCTGGTTGATGCCCTTCTGACTACCTTGAAATAGCCGCTTTCCCAATAATGGTGCGTTCACTATTAGGACGTCATTGTAAAAAAGACATGTAACGACTTGTAATGTGTACTAAGAGGTACTCTAGCCGCAGATGGGATGCACCGGGAATTTACCTATGTTTCGAGGAAAACTAGCCCCTCTTGGTGTTAGCCAACATCTGGGCCTTCCCACCTTTGCTTACGTCCTTTTTTGCCTACAATATCCATTTAATATTCTACATCATATGTGAATAAAGTTAGTTAATTTAGTCTGTCCCGGTATACTTGGATTCAGCTTCAAACACTTGGTCTGCAGGATGGTCAGTTCTTGACATAGGGTGAGTCAGTCATAAACTATTCAGTGTTTATCGTGTCATGATTTCCCGAGTATTGACTACATCACATTGTGGGTGAAGCTGAAATTTCTTTTTAACATGACGGGAAATCCGGATTATATTTGGCGATTAGGCAAGCAAAATGGCCGTCGCCCCACGTGAAGCATTGCAGCACTGCATTCTTACAAATTCCTCTCCATTCCTGAACAGTTTTTTTAACTCTATGGATGCCATTTGCACTTTGCGGAGGATAAGACTTCTTGACAGTTTTAAAGCCCCGTTACAGATAACGTCGTTAAAATGTTGAACTTTTAATGCTTAGTTACCGGGTTATGGAGTTCTGAGGCCAAGAAAGTCATTTTCTGACGATAGTTTCAAGGAAAAGCTTTCAAATCTCACCTTACCAGCAAACGCATCAGCATACTAATCGGCAAGAATTATTTGTAGTTATCTTCCCCTCCAATTTTTTCTTGTTGTAGGAATTCAGGCGCAAACTTCGTGAAGCGATGCAGGAAGTCGGACAGGGACTCATAAAAAAGTAAACACTTTACACGATAAGTCAAATTTTATTAAAATCGGCTGTAAAGCCTATGAACGTAAACTGCAGTGGGATGCGCCATTTGCAAAACTCTCTGCGCCACTTTTTTCTGACGTTTTTCAAATAGTTGTCCGAACTCAAAATCAGCCTCCATGTTGCAGGGATTACATCGGCCAAATTTTAATATAACATAAGAAATCATCGTAGCTAAACGCTCTTTCTCACTTATACCTTAACGTGCTCTTAAACAATTGACCGAAAAGAATAAAAAATTTGAAAGGATGAGGGGCAGGTTTGAGGGGTACCTAAACACGATCATTTACATAACCCTATTCTTGGCCATTACTATTTTACGGAGCTGATTACACGTAATGGAAAAGCGTGTTTGTGGAATATTTGAAATAGCCAAGGGATGTATGTATTTACAGTTCCATTATAATCACATGCCTGTCGCCTAAAAAGTATGCAGGATGTAACAAACGGAATAATAATTGCAAGAAAATGAAAAAATATGTGTAGATCTTGTACTACTACCAGGACCTCGGCAGAAAAAGACTACCGATTGTCCTCGTAGGTGAGAGTATTAAGCAAACACCAAACATTCGAGAAGAGGTCGTGCAGGATGGCAACTAGCAGAATTCAGATCCTAAAATGCCATGAAAAACATTAATTTTCTCACCTGTGGAACTGCATTTAAACCCTCGTTAAAATAATTATGACCTTATTTAACACTCGCGGAGAATGAGCAGCTAAATGACCGTTTTCGAATAGAACAATTTACTTTGACATTTTTAAGATTACGCATACCTGCATATAAAGAGAGAAATTCAACCGTAAACCTGGTGAAACTATGATTTACTCTGCCATAAAAGAGTAGTGTTTGCGGAACAACGTAGCCTTATTCAGCAAGTATGTGCGTAGAGGTTGCTCATATACTGAGATGTATTAGATGCTCTCTCTGAATATGGGTTCAAGCTTAAATCCGAAACGTCACTCGAATAAAGTTCTCGTCCCAGCAATTGCGTCTACTCCTGCTTTACAGTCTGAAAAGTCCCTAGTAATTTTCGAGCGGCTACTATTATTATTACTTCTATTATTACTATTATTATTACTTTTATAACTATTATTATTATAACTATTATTATTACTATTATTATTATTACTATGATTATTATTATTTTATTATTATTACTATTATTATTACTAGTATTACTATTATTACTATTATTACTACTACTATTATTACCTGATCATTACACAACTCAAACTGAAGCAAGGCCGCTGTCATGGGTATTTCAATAGAAGTCTAAATTGTCAGTGCAGTTTCAGCTATACGGAGAGATATGTAAGCATGCTGGCTACCACAATAATGGGTTAAAGCTGTGAGGAGAACTGCCACACACATGGCCACATTAAACCCCTGCTTGCGTAAAAAGCTTAATGACACAGCTCCAGATATTCCACTCCGGCTAGGTTTTACGTGATAATATTTCACAACAGGCAGTTTGTACAGCGCTCACATGCACTCGCATGATAACCAGCAGTGACTTCAGAAAAGGCATGTCAATGAAGATGGAGATGCCCATTTCTGGATAATCAGCCACTGTGATCTATTGCCCCTAATTCGGAGGACGTTAGAGTCAAGCTGGAACTATCGAGCGCGAAGTTCAATGCTCTGTCACTGAGTAACGAGTCTTGCCCAGTTGCTGCTGCCCTGATGAATTCAAATAAGTCTTCGAAAATTCAAACCGCTACAATTTGCCTTCCGGTAAGCTTCCATATAAAAGGACTCCTCCAAAAATCGAATATTTGTTAATGTATGTGAGGATTAAATTTGTAAATGACAGATTCGTTGTTAACAGCGTTTGTGAACACTTGACGTTTCCAAAAGTACAGACAATCTCAATTCTGAAGCCCAGTCTTATGTTGTATCTTTCGGAGTCCAGAACCCAAAACCAATAAACTGCATGTCTTTATATCACTTTAATTTCTAAGGTAAATTAAAAACGGAAGGAGGAAGGAGACGATGCTTAAGTGAAATATTTGAACTCAAGGAGCACCTTGTTGAATGATACTGGGAACCATATTTACAGTTAATAAAAACTATCACTAGTTTGCATAATTCACACTGAAATAGTGTGCCTCATTTATAACAACTTGTGTTTCTCAAATGGGTCATTATCGTGTCCAATTAGCTGCTCGATGGTTAAAGCGTTGGACTTCTGATTGACAGGTCTTGGGTTCGAGCATCCGGAAATGCAAAACCTATGGTTGGATATAACTGGCTGACGACGGCTAATAAGCCAGAAATGGTCATTTTATTCTCCCTTGACTTTTCCAACAATATTCATCTGCATGTTTGATTATTACTAGCGGCTGTCCCGTTACTGGCGAGGCTCCATATTGAGTCCCAATGTAGAACGGGACAAAAGGATTCCGTTAGCAATCGGTAAGCGTTTATCAAGTATTACCAGCGTTTGATATGCATTGGTTGAAATCTGGGGAGTTAGAATTTTTGGTGTGGTTCTGCTACTATAGGATTTAACAAAGTTTTTCCAGTTGCTACTTATATTGAGAGTACATCAATATGTAATGATGCGTAGAACAGACAGGATGGCAGGATTTGTAGATCTTAACATTAAACCAGTTATTCTTTTTGTACAAATTTCGGTGACCTTGTTAAGTTTTATCCTCTTACCAATTTCTTTGTACTATTTGCTCGTGGCCCTCAATTTTTAGGGGACTGTGCTGTTCTCGGTAAACGAGTTGTCCCAAAACAGGGTGAAATGGCTGCATAATTACCGCAATTTTCTCTGTCAAACAAAGGTAAATCTTTAAGTTTAATTGTACTCACTAGAGGTTCAATAGAATGACTTACCGTATAAACTGGAAATTTCTCTCCATAGTCTTCTTGGTGTGCACTTTAGTGCCTATAAAATATTGGCAAAGAAACAGCTGGTAGCGACTGCATTCAAAATAAACCAGAAATTCTGCGTCTTTTTCGAGATTTGCTCATTAATATGCGGCAACGTACTAGAGTATTTTTCGACGCTTCATCAGAAATTCGTAGTTTAAGTTACTGGCAGTTGGCTAAGTGGCATCCAAGCGCTGTTAATCTTATAGGAAATGCTTCCTCTAAAGCAGAAAAACGGACTGTCTTCGTAGGATTAGATTTTAGTAAAGATTTAGCGCACACAAGGCCTCGTTTCAAAACTTTTTAAATTGGGGATTATTATGAACCAAAAAAGTGGAAGTTAATTTCAGCAAGTATAAGTTTTAGAACGAGCAGATACAGGAAGTTTTAAATTAGATTGCAACTTAAGTTCGTTTCAGCTTTCAGTTTTTTCCTTAAATTTGTTTATTTTAAAGTGATTAGGTGATGCCACGTTTGTAAAATTTCCTAAGTTTAGAGAGAAAGCAGAAACCGAAACGTTTCCAAATCTTCTCTTAATTCGAATCTTAGTCAACCAAAAGGATTTCGTGAGCAATAACGGATTAATTAATGGAGCATTCGAGTTCTTTTAACATGTTTGTGATAAATGTTTTATTGAGGTGGGATTTATCGGGTCGACTTATAACTCTTTTTCTTTGCGCTAAGGATAGTGGATTCTTATCTGGAGCAAGTTAAATTCAGTGGTGAATTGCACGCTTGGTTGACAACAAGTTATGGTGCTTTAACTTTGGAATATCTTAGCATAAACTTAAAGAAACCCTTTATGATAGGGGTTTACTCTTGGCCATTGCCTGCCGTTAGAGTAAACGCTCCAACGATGATCATCCTTAACAATCCAACTACTAAATTAAATGGAGACCTATTGTAAGTAAAAAATACCCAAAAAAGAATAGGCCTTTGAGGGAGGGGCTAATTTGACCAATCTAGAAAATTCAGCTGTCTCGATAGTGGCGCATTTCTGATCCTTCTTAATTCGCATTATGCATTTCAATTACTAAGATTAAAATGTTTACCAAGTTCTGCAGTCGTAATGGAGGTATATAGTCAGAAAATTCTCAACAAATACTCGTGATTATATGCTTTGTGTCTTTCCTTTTTCGAATCATCCTGCGTTCTAAATTCCTAACGTAAGAATCAAGAAAACGGGTAAATATGATTTTTGAATCAAAAAGTCGAGGTTATAAGCGTTCTGAATGATTGTGCTGCTGCGTTAGCATCAGCAACTTTGTGAAAAGCCAACACATTATTACTACCTTGCCACCTTGGTTGCCTGTAAGCGCTTTTGATTGAAAATTTCTTAAAATCTGAAAATCATTTATAGATACAAACATTTTTTAGGCAATAAAATTTAAAATACTTCAAAAAATTAAAAATCAGCTTTCTTTGGAACACGATACTAAGCTATATTTTTCCAAACTTTATGTCTCAAATTTAAGAAATACGCTATCTTATTTAACCAGGCAAACCGTATTCTGACGGGCAGTTGCGTATAAACACAATTACCACGTAACGTATGGCACATACAGTACCTACGAACAGTTTACCTTCTTTTCAAGCCGATATGTTATATTTTGACAACGATTTTATTCATTATTGCCAGCTCAAGTGAAATCTCAAATTTTCCTGAAATGGATATACTTTCAGTAAATGAGAACTATTTTAAAATTTCATATTTAGCCTGGACTCTTTCTCTTTCTGGCTCAGTCCGACAATATTGGAAGGTTTAATGCATGATTATTTGCCTACTATTGTTTATTTGAAATCATATCAGAGGCTCTTTGATTTTCTGATGCCTTCATATTCCTAACCTATCCATATTTTGCTATTTTTTATCATAACCATTATCTGGGGGTCTGCAAACGAAAGATATCAAATCCTATTTACGATACACTAGATTTTTTCAATCTCGGCATGACTTCGTTGGCATTTATACGCCACATTTGTTTCATGGCGATTTGAGTCTATTTTGTGGTTTATTTTCTGATCTTTATATTTTTAAATCTATAAAAATGCACCGAATGGCTTGAATTACCCTTTTAATTTTGCAAACAACAATTGGTTCTGTGTAATATAATCCAACCTTTGCATTTTTTCTTGTTCCCATCGTACAGGTTTACTGACGTAGGCGCATTGCACGCACCTAAACGACCACTCCTGGCATTTCGGCGGCCAAAATCCAACTACATGCTTTTATTCAATAAGCGCCGTAGGCGCTTGAAGAGGGGCTGTTAATATGTACTAACTCTACTGATACATTCTTTCCATTCCTATTTACCTACAATGTAGGAAAATTAATAGATAGTGCAAATGTACTTAAAATATGTACGCTGGTGAAGTATGCCCACTGCGTTCTGCCTACGCATTAGCACTGGTAATGATAGCGAAAGGGGTTTGTAGAACAACCATTATTTTTCAAAAAAAAATCGGTTGTCGTCCACACACTCTGATGAATCAGCAGCTGTCAGGCGAAAATCTCTCGTTTTTAATCTGAGTTATGTTTTCTGTTTAAAAAACCACCTATGCATATAAAGGTAGGGCGATTATCGCAGAATTTCCACGATCAATCTCATGAAAGTTTAACCGCAATTCCATAAGTGGTTTTCCATTACGAAGGATTGATTCTAGAGGGTTATGATATATTTATTATCTTGTAACATTAAACTATTATATTTCCGACACTCCTTTTCGGCCACCCGAAAAAACCGAACTCGTTATGTAGCATGAAGTTCTTCTGTTAATGGTCGTTGCTGTGATTAGTGTAAATATATTTTGCAGAAAAGACGCATAAAGAGATTCTCACTTATAATTGGTTGTTAAAAAATAAATTCGAACGCTAATTATATTTAGGTTTTTGCGGAATAGTCAATTCCCGGATAATTTGAGCCCGGTCTGCAATTCCATTTGGATGGATTTTTTTCACTCTACACGATTTTACCTTCTGTGTAAGAAAAATCATAGGTTCCTCTATACCATTAAGAAGACACCCAAACAATTTAAAAATAGATATGGACGATGTCGTTCCTAATCGGAAGGAAAAAAATGTTCCTTGGACGAGAATTTTACGGTTTTATATAATCTCATGAGTAAAAGATTTTGAAACCAGAAGATACCCTTTTTTTGAAATTGGTGTTTGAAAAATCGTACTATGCTCCAACATAAGTACGAATGGAGTATTTTTTGCATGGTTTCCATGAACTATATTTAAATTTATAGAAGCATTATAAATCAAAAGAAAGAACGCACTTCACTTGAGAACTCATTTTTGACGAATGCATTTTTTTGGATAATTAAAAGAAATTAAATTAGAGTGCCAATATCCTGGCATGTCTGAAATATCTTTGAATAATGCTGTATGTTCAGCTCTATTAAAAACCCAACACGATTCTCCATCCTATTGGAAACCACGTTTTAGTATTTCGGTTCAAATCTTTTGAAATCAATTATTTAATTGTATAATCAATGATAAAAGAATGAAGTTTAATAGTTCAGTCATTACTGGATAATGACTGCAAAATTAGTTATCGAACGTCATGGTATTACTCATATTGCAGGTAAGTTGTGATCGAGCAGTCTTAGTATGTGAAGATTAGCTAGGAAACCTCTAAGCCATCAGGAAGCAGATGGTTTTGGCAAAAACTTTTAGCATTTACAATGGCAGGCATTTAAGACTATTAATATTGCAGAAATACTCATTATCTAAATGATTTCTGTGTGAATGTCTGTTCTCCCTGTAATTAGGCATAAAACAATCATCCTTTGTCCGTTTCGGTATGAAGTATTTACTAGTTCCATCTCATTTGAGGCAATCGACAATGCAGTTCTAACGCTGAGTCTCATATGTGATTTTCCGTTAATTACAAAAATATACACTAAACATGCTGTTCCGTATTTGAAGATCACAAAAACTGAACATGTTTGTGTTGACAAGGCAGCAAGTCAATTGGCTTGGCAGATTGTGAATATTAAAAAGGCTATTTCTTTGTCTGAAATGTAAACGAGTTTTAAACTGCTCATCCCTGTTTTTGCGTTTTTTAGGTAAATTACGCTCATTGTGGCAATAACTAAAATTTTCGAAACAAATCCCCTACCATACAGCAGTACTTCAATTAACACTCTTGAACATATATTGCTAGGACAGATACTTTGAAAGTACTTCTATGTAACTGACTCTCAAATTTCGTTGTAAGAACAATATTTGCCATTTCAAACAATGTCAAAATTTTGCTTACCATCTATCATCTAAAAATATTTGTTTACGGCACAACCTCTCTACAGAATTATTTTGACTGAATATGAGTACTGCACCTGAGTGAGTAAATATTTTTTATTCAAATGCACAATTTTGTCATAAGCACGAATTTGGTGAGGAAACCCTGTCTGACAAAAGCGCAAAAGGTTCTCAGGATAATGTGAGAACAGTAGGATTTGTATGGCAGTACTTACCGCTTAATGCGCGAGGGAGGTGCTCGTGAAATCTGATGTTTGAAGCTGCGCAATTGCATCGGCGAAGTAAAATTCTAGGCAATATTCCGTTCATGGGGATAACACAGTCGATAAGTGCAGGCAAAAGTGGGAAACGAGGCATGCGTTGACTCACGTAAACATCGCTTCATTCGCTCTGGATAGTCAGTTGACTTGTCGCATGTCAAAGACAAGATTTTTCGCTGCCTGTTTGTCGGACACAGAAGGAGCAGATACTTGCGGTAGGATTAGGTATGCAGTTTATCACCGCCACCCTTCTGTTCGATCGCTCCTCCTTATCTTAGAAGGCGGAGCTTTATGTGGGACCCTGCAGGCTTGAGGAAGGTCATTATTACATCTGAGATGTTGCCCACAATCAATCAGCAACAGAATGAAGAACTTATGAAAACCAAAAGTCAACATTTAAAGATGAGATGCTGATGAAGGAGGGGCATGAGTTAGGCTAATAGGGCGATTGCAGCTACAGCAGGTACACAGTACAAAGGAACGATGCCAACGCAGTTGGGGGTGAGCAGACCATGCAGTCTGGTAGATTTTCAAGAATTAAAATAAATTTTTCTGTTACCGAACGTCGTCACACATCAAGTTTTCGTTTAATTACACAACCGATGACTGTCCTAGAAAGTTCCTTGGCTCGAAACTGAAGAGGAAGACAACGTCAATCTGCACCAGTATTTTGCTTGCAGCCATGGAAGGACTTTTTAGATTTTACTTATTTAGTGCTCCCGAAATTGGTGGCATTCTGAGACCTCAGATAGAACCCTCCATAGCTGATCTACCCGCTTTTGCTCTTCATTCTACTCTGGGCACTTCAGTGCTCTTGACATATTTTTTGACTTATCGGTCTTTTTATATGCTGTCCCGTCTGGGGCTTTTTGAAGGAAATAGAAAAACATAAAAGTACTCTGCGATGCTACTCAAGCCTCTTCACAAGGTTGAAGGTGGCAGGTGGCAGCCAATGTGATTTTTTGGTGATCTTCCGGTGCTTCTCCTAGCACAAATAACTGAGACTATATCCATTCGTTGGAATACCAACTATGATGGCTTTAAAGGTACAGGTGGAAGTCATTTGAAACATCAGTTGTCTTATCGATGTTTTATGTTGATGAAATGTGGTTCTCTTTCCGATAAATTTATCACTCGAGCCCCCTGCTCTCAAGAGAACACCTACAGACAATTTTCTGTCTAAAGAAGTGCATATGCGAGTTCCCAGCAACAGTTTAGTAGAAAGCGATCCGAGAAATGGAACAAGAGGATGACTTGTCTGATGTCATGTTTTGCCACTTGAACACATGCACAGACGCAGTTGCAGATAAGGCTAAAGAGCGTAGAAGGAGTGCAGTATTTATGGGATGTATTTGTCTAGCAACCACATCCAGTCTTGCGAACACCGCTAAGTGTTGTAATTGATGCAATGGTGTCTTGTTTGTCCGCGTCCGCGATTTTATCATCCGTTTGGATGTTGGCATGACCGTTACCCGGCCATTTGGCTCGCTGTCGCTGAAATTTTTGGTCGCCCACGCCCAACCCAGTGGCTCGTCCCTGCCCTGGCTAAGGCTTAGCACAGGGTATGGGAGTGGAAGGTCCATGCGCTCGTTGATGTACTGCAGCCTGACAGCCATAACTCGAGCAGGTCGCAACTCAAATGGTTTTCACCTCTTGCGAGGCTTTGGGGTCTTGTGAACCTTAAAACTATGGCTGAGTCTTGTTGCATGAGCCGTAATTGGAAAGCTAGCGTCATTTTTCCTCATTTATGCTGTGTACTTATGACAGCTGCCAATTCTTATATGCATGTGCTCGCGTGGGAATTGCGTTCGATTAATACTGCACTTCTTATGCCTCCAATACCTTTATCCGCTACTAGTTCTGAGGATGGGTGCAAGTGGGAGCCCGATACGTCAGGTTGATCGAACTCTTGTTCCAGTGATCGCATAGTCCTCCTCTGCTACTGTTGATTCACACTCAATTTTAACGATGGTTCTCCTATTGATTTTGAAAGTACATAAGGTACTCTACAGGTAACAGACTGTCGAACATCATCTTGTGTTATGCAGAGATGGAGCCACCGAAAAAGATAAGGAAACTGGGACGGTCATTTATCCCTTATTGTCTATCGCCACCCGACCGAACCAACTTCCGGGTCTCGGTGTCCTGGCCTTCGGTCCCGTGTTACTTTTTATCAAATATTAAGTAGAACACCACTCCAGACCTTGTCATTTCTGATGACTCCTTCTTTGCACTTATTACTTATTGTTCTGTGACTTTCTGTGTGGGCTCTGGATTTGGTCCAAAGACACAACGAGACCAGTAGGTCTCGGAAACTTCTCAGCAAACGGCCTTCGACCAAAGCTATTTTTCTATTATAAACAATAGAACAGCACGTCTGTAGATCAATGGTATTCCATCTAACTTACTTACGCTGGATGGCCGGAGAACTTAAGCTGGAGACTCAGGTAATCCAGGGTTGGAGCTGAGTACGGCTGGCTGACATCGGCTGACAAGCCTGAAATAGTCATCCTGATCTGCCTCGTCATTCACTGTTTATTCCTGCCTGCGTACATATTCTTATCGCAAATTGTTTTATTGGCGTTAAAGGAACTTATTACTTCTCATGGAAGTTTTATTTGCTCAAAGCAATGTTCCGTTTTAGGTTTAGAAGGCCTTATTTTCTTCAATATTTTTTACCGGTGCATCTTTTGACTGAATACTCATTAACCACCCTAGACATTTTTCATTCACAAGACTGAGTTAAATTGCCTTGTTCATAGTATTCTATCTAAATAAGTAGTCATAACTTTCAGTTACACAGGCATTGCTAATAAATCCAGAACGGAATATTACCCCCGGCCATCATCTCCCAAGAGACCATGTTTCTGATTCACAATTACGTCAATACTATTGCCGCTATTCTTCTTGAACTTCTTATTGTATCTTCTTGTTTAACTATTCTATAGCATTTCTAAATGCACATTTTTGTTCTCGTTGTTTTAACGAAACGGTTGTGGTCAGATCTGACATATTTTCTCCAGTTCCTCCCCCACTTGTCCGTAAGTTTCTAAGCCCTAAAAAGAAGCTTTATGGCTAATAAGGCTCGCGTGACAGCATGAAGTACGTTAATGCCTTAGTCCCTTGTTAGACGAAATGGGCTAATTGTACAGCAGATTATAAATCCTCTTTATCATGTTGCCTTTCTTGAACATCTGCAGCTTTTTGTTGAAACGTAAAACGCCTCCCTTTCTCCTGATAATGAAGAAGTTAATTTAGCATGGAACACTTTCGCTCTTACTAGCAGCAAGTTATGTTTCTTTCCTGTGTTGTGTCATCCCCGCAAACATTTTCTCTGATAACCATAATCAGAAAGCCCTTTTTCAACTTCAGCCAAAACTGATAATAATTTTTTAATTTTTCCGAAGTCCTGCAATACTCGGCTTCGTCTCTTTGTGCTCATCTTCCTTTCTTCAACTTAAGACGCCAGGCTTGACAGTCGCAAACTTTATACTTTTTCCGAATACTAAGGTGGGCTTTGAGGCTTTTTTCTACCCCCAAAATTTCTTTCAACTCATATTGGTGACCTTGGGTCATTCGATGACTGGTTTTTACGGAATATTTGTTGGTTATTTTGGGAAATGTTTTGTTTGCATCCAGCATCTTGCAAAAGCCTTGATTGTGTCGCAAAATAGACATCCACGTTGAAAGCAAAAATTGGTGAAGTATATTTTTCGACGGTGGATATCTTTCGAAGCTGATTAATTTGCATAATTCCCAAAAAGTCCTATCTTTTCGGCATCTTGATGTTGCCTGTCCTCCTAATTCTCTTTTCCTTCTCATTTCTAAGAAATTTAAAGAATATTTTAAAATTTCTTACGCGATTCAATGTTTAAATTCTATTCACACTGCTCAGACCTTTAACTGGCATTTCGAGTCTTGCGTACGTTCTCGTCTCTAGTGTTTCTAGCTTCTTTTCGGTAAATAAGATGGTTAAATGACATGTGATAAAAGTCAGTTACCTTCACATTGATAACGTCCGTGCACTTTAATCTCACTTTATTGCCCTTATTTTCCTCCGTAAACTGGGACTCCTGTCAGATCCTCTTACAAATGTCAGCGTATCAATGACCATTTCTACGATCCTTGGTGTAACTTCTGACAGGTGCAATGAATGAGAAGCGGGAGCTGAGTTAGACTTGGCACCGCAAAAGGCAAACATACTTTTGTGTGATTTTCCTTCCCTGATGTCACTCATCCTAATCTTAACGATGGTGTTTAGCAAAAGATTCCTCGGAAGGTTTCGCGCTTTTTTCAAGGAAAACCAGTTACCTTTATTTGTGATGGGTGCTGTAGTTTGACATATTTTATCCATAAGAGGTGATCGGGTTTTGCCTAAAGAACACCTCCTGTTGTATGGTCTAGGAATTTGCAATTTTATTGTGGAAAACAGCACCTGGAACAAACCTATCGAGTATGAATTGCAAATTTTTAGATATGGTTCTTTCAAAACCCTCCGGTTTATGTTATTTTTCGGTTTTTTTAATATTCACTAATTAAACAACTTGAGAACATGTTAAACTCACGCGTCTTCTGTTATTAGTTAGATGAGATTTAGATGAATAACAGTTAAAACCGCATCCAAATTTCCAGGAAATCTTCGGCCTTTGGTGTGCCAAGAATAACTGTTAGACATCCGACCACACTTTTTACATATTCAGATACCACAGATGTTGTATTGCAGGAAAAAGTAACCAAACTTTGAAAATATGTTTCCGATTAGAAAATTAAGAAGGCAGGGTACGACAGTGTCCCAAGTCCTTTAAAGACAGTCAATATGCCGGCTTTCAAATAAGCTGTTTTCCCATTGGCTTCAAATATAACACTAAAAAATGTTCATTAAGGTGGTACGCATTTTTAGGTCTAATTCAAATCATAGTAAAATAAACAAATATTCTTTTATGTACCCATTTGGATATATTTTTATTGTAATGGTTTCTAAATTTTGACTTTTGAACACAACTTCTTGTTACACCTGCAATCAGGGTTATAAAACTCCAAGCTGTATAGTTGCCCTGTTAGCAAAATCTTTAATTTAGTTACGCTGCTAAGATACAATTCGTGAAATTCGGTAGTGCCTCTGTAGCATATAGTACATTTTACAAGCACCATTGATCAATGCAAAGATACGATGCATGATAGAGATTTCACAATTTTAAAAATCTAATAATTAGAAACTATTTCAAAAACGAAATATGCCAGGTCTTTTAAAATAAAATTCGAAGAAGACGTAGTTTGCTACCAAATAAAAACTATCAAAATATTTTGTATATATATTCTCTTCAATATATTTGAATTTATAAGACCATTGAAAATTAATGGGAAATATACCGAATACTCAAATAGCCATGGTTCGTAGGGTTTAGTTTTTGAAGGTGGCCAGAAATCAGCTCGTTCAAAAGCCAGCATCACACAGTATCTCGAGATTATGCGGTGCGATAATTAACATTGCAGCTTCACTTAAGTAACCTTTTCAATCGAAATAATATTTTAGAATTTCGCTTCAATTCATGGGGCAGCACGTTTTTTTCGTAGAACGAAGGTGGTGGCAGCATCTAGAAATTGAAAAGACAACGGTCTTGTTTTTATGTTCGATCGTTAAAACACTGTCCATATATTTTTATATTTTTATTAAGATGGAAGTACTTTTATCATGGGTAATGGCGCACCACATGCCATTTTGAATACTATTGCGTCCTAAGTGGACGGATTCTTCTTAACAGGACTGGAATATACTTAATTACGGCTATGACAGTTGCTCCGTAAGCCGGATTTGAATGATTGGATTCATGTTGTTTTTCAAGCATTGGGGCGGGACGATACTGGGCGGTGTAAGTTGTTGTTGGGACCGCAGTTTCGTCCATTGACACTCGAAAATTGCTGGTCACACTATGCCGCCGAAATTATTGGCTGCGTTAAAGCTAGACAGATTGGCAAAGCAAATTTTTTTAGCGAATACGCTGCGTCGTCTAGTAAGCTGAAAGTGGCGCCAAAGGAACAAGAACAAGGAATTCATTCTGAGCAACGCGCTTGTTATTTTATTAATTTTTTTAGGATAAGAAGCATTTGTATGAGTCCATCACTGACAAGAGCAAGCAGTTTGTGAGACGTAACTTATTTCAGGGTCTTTTCTTTAGGGTGTTCTCGGCTACAAGATTAAAAGAATTCTTAGTTTCTACAAACACTAGTTCAAAACAACCCATTTTCTGTTGGCAGTTCCATAGTCGCATATTTTGGAAGCATTTTATAGCGCTATGTTCCTCTGTGCTACATGCTTCCAATAACGATATTGATGTTTACGCCACGTCAGGCGATGCTGCATACATGATAAAATTCTGCTAGGATGTTAGAAAGAGTATATTTTGGATACAATTAAAATTGAATAAATAAACAAGGCATGTGCGATAAATAAGAAATTATATTTTTAATGCATACCAGTTTATATTGAATGATCGGTATCACAAGGAATATAATGAGTCCATCGAGTTATTTTTTGGTAAAAAAACAAAATTTTAATTTCTTGCAGTTTCAACGTCCAGCCCTTGGACCGTCTTCAGACTTCAGTAAATGCGTTAAACAATAAAAAACTAATAAATGTTTGGCAAAATGTGTACCAGTCAGTTATTCCTGCCCTTGCACGATTGTTGTAGCCTGTCATTCTGCTTTACTGGCTGTCTGCTTTTCCATTTTTCCTTAGGTTTTTGTAAATCGCGTGTAATTAGATGTGTCAATTAATGCATGAATAGTCGGATTATATAGCCCCAAGAACTTCTCGGTCTTTCTTGGATGAACAGATACCAACTATACGAGTTTCGTTTTAAGGAATCAGTATAAATTTGGTGGTGTATGTACATGGGGATTTGAGGCAGCTATTACTAGGAGACGGAACGCGGAATACTAACACACTATGTCAAACAAATTGAAATGAAGAAAAACAACAATATTGACCATTTTTTCGTCTTCTGTATTTTAATAAGCACTAATAAATCACAGTAAAAAAGCATTCAAAGTATTTGCATACCCATTCTTTACAAATAAAACTTATGATACACTCTTTGAAATGAAATCCTACAACCACATTATCTGGTGAAATTAAAGCTGAAAATTAAAACTTATTTCTTACTGTTTACTATTTAGTATTTGCTAGAAATCCCTGTATTCATGGAGTTTAACGAGCTTGTATAAACTTCTCGAATTAAATGCAATTCTTTGCCCACGTTATCTATTAGGAATTTATGTAGCAAAATAATTGTCGCATTAATCTACTTCAAAAACTTTATGATCTTGCCGCAAGCCTTGATAGTCACCGTCCAACAACTTGATCGAATCCCCAAAGGAAAACTCAACAACAAGAGCGGAAGAGAAGAACTCTATTGATATCCTATTACAGCGTATTTAAGGCAAAAAAGAACGTACGAGTATTAACAAGTTTGGGCTGCAATTGGACCAATCCGATAGTGTCCTTGATGGGTTAGCATCTCGACTGGCCTTCCGACTTCTCCGAATGATTGAGTAGCTGTCGGTAGCTTGCGCGATATCACCATGCGCATGGCCTATGTTTGGATCGATAGTGCAGCGTGGGAAAGAGTCGTCAGGGCGGTGTGTGAGCGAACCTGTTAGGATGGCTCCTCCTAACAAAACATACCAAATTGTCGGGCTTTTTAGTGAATAACTCTGGGTTCTGGAGGCTTGGTGTCTTTTTGAGCTTAATGGAGGTGAACTGGTGTTATCGGTAATAATATGTTTTTTAAGAGTAAACTATAATTGCCTGACTTGCAGTTGTGAATTTTTCATCTATATCTTTTTTTGATTATTTTAATCTTGGTGCACTCTTGCATTAGCCACTGGAGACAGAAGTTTAAAGTATCAACTTCACATGAGCTCGCTATGGGGTTGCTAATTCAAAGAATTTTTTGCATTTATCCAAGGCCGAGTTCATGTGTTCATAAAGGCTCATAAAGAATTATAAAAAACTTTTTCGTAGACCATTGAAGGTGTAGCTCTCAAACTGTTCCCACCTCAATAACACTGCACGTGTAAATTGCACACATATTTCAAACGGAAATGGCGCAAGCGTTTGCTCCTGACCGTTTCGTTGGTACTCCGTGCTGATGAGATATCATGAATGATATTTGCTATCTCTGTAAAGTTCTGAAGGAAAATATCCTGAAAAAAAATGTAGTAGCCCAACAGTCATTAGAAGGTTCTGGAAACCGTAATTTCTCTGTCGCATTAAAAGCCGTTTATTACCTATTAAACGAAGGATACGTTATTACTTTCAATGAAAATTATCGGAATGCTTAGGTTTGTCTCTAAAGAATTTCAATTGGCGTTATCATTGAAATTATTGCACCCTAATAACGCACATTTAAATTTTCATCTCATCGAGGAGAAAAGGTAGATGAAGTGGCAGGGATCGAGATATTGCAAAAGATATCCCACTAAATTGTTTTCTTTGACAGTAGGCTTTCCAATACATGGTGTTCATTCTGATAATGGCATATTCAAAGGAAAAATAACCTTTGCTAAATTTACCTCTGTGCCTTGGGTTTGATCTTGAACCCTCGCAGGCAAACAGGCAGTGATCGTAATATATCGTAGTACAGTAAATCAGTGGACTTAAAAACGCATTATCACCCAAGAACGCGTTCTCAAGACACTGATCCTGCAAAGATAAGTTTAGGTAAGGCTCGCTGATGACTGCTTACAACCCAGGAATGACCACTATAGTCTTTTTCTGTGTTCTAAAGGGCTCTTAAGTGAGCTCCAAGGCACAACGAAACGTTCATGTTCCTTAACCAGATTGGTGAACTCCACACTATCATAATTCATATTCCCGATCGCAACCGACAAAACAACGGGCCCGTGGCTCAATGTTAGAGTGTTGCACTCAATGACCAAAGGTCGCCGGTTTGAATCTCGGAAGATCAACACCTGGGATTGGGTATGACTGGCTGATGACAGATAATAAGCTAGAAATGGCCATTCCTGTCTCCCTCGTCTTTTTCGGCTCCACCTTATCGAATATATATATATATATATATATATGATAGTGTGGGGCTCACCGATCTGCTTAAGGAACATGCATGTTCCGTTGTGACTGACTGATGACGGCTAATAAGCCAGAAATGGCCATTCCGGTCTCCCTTGTCTTTGTCGGTTCCATTCCATATATATATATCAACATATATTATCAACATATGCTACACGTCGCTATGCGACTGCCTGTGAGTACTCTAGTCTGAGTTCCAGGGCACAACGGAACATAAATGTTCCTTAAGCAGATCGGTGAGCCACACACTATCATATATATATATATATATATATATATATATATATTAAGAATATTACTATTGTACACCTACTAAGATAATGTTTGCAATCCAAAAATAAAGTTCAGAATATCGCTGGACGCTTCATGAGATAGCAAACCTACTTTGATTGCAAACACGATGAACTCACAGACTGAGCACGCGCAAGTGCCGATGTGCTTTCTTCCCTATGCGTGATTCCATCAACTCGCTGAATGCCCGCTTACTACTACCCCACGTTTTCTACGGTCATCCCCCTCGAATTGTATGTAGCAACTTAATGACATATTTTTGTGATGTGTTTTTTTATCAAAGTAAATTTTATCCCCTAGCCTGACGGGAAATTGGCAACATTACATTTATCTTATAGGACTGGTTCTTCCATAAAAAAGATAATCATTTTGAAAATTCATCTAACCACCGCGAACACTTCTTGCCTCTAAATGCAAGCGAATTGAGTGTGTTGGGTTATAATATGACATATCGCCTTAAATTTGCTGCGACTATACAAAAAGGAATATTTCTGTTGTTTTTATGAAAAAATGTTTACAAAGTTGCACGACCGCCTGTCTAACCAAACCAATTTTGGGTTCATTCATCAGTAATTGTCTTGTATCACAGTAGAAAAGCGTCATTGTTGTTGGTTCTATTCAGTGACCACTTCAATGCAAATCGTGAGAGACGTAAAATACCGCATAAAAAGTGTGAGATCTGTCAAACCCTAGCGTCTCCGCGCTTGTCAGCATTGTTAGAATTCTCATTCAACTGACGCAATTTGATTAGAGCAAGCAATCTAAACGGTGGGAAAAAACAACCGTGTATGATGTATGAGTTGGGAAAAATCATGAACAATTAAAAGCAAGGTCTTTACTGCATAAAACCTGCTTTAAAACTTTTGATCCCCCTAACCCTCACTGACTGCAGTGTCACACTTTCTCAAATCCATTTGCGCAGATAATTACTACAGTTTCTCACAAGCTTCTTTGTCTGTTCGTACTCTTATCACTGATAGTTATTTCCTAGTATCCAAGGTTGACAATCACCGGGAAATTTTAACAATAACCGTCCTGAGACTGAATGTATTCTGCTTTCTGTAATGCGGGCACATAATTGTGCTTCCTCGTCACTTGTAATACAAGATGAACTATTAAAAGTCTGACTTCTCAGATTTTCCTGAGACGCTGGGTAGTCAGGAGGTGACAAAATTCGAGTCCCAGAAAGCTATTGAAAATACTTATAAGCTATCGCTGGAACCGAAAATCTATTCGCCTGACGTTTTGGCTTCATGCTCAAAACTATCATCAGAGGCAGCATCAGATATGGTTAATTCAGCTGCGAGGCAGTGCAATATTTATTACATGAAATTGCTATGCTGCTGCACATCTGTGACAATTACCGGCTCCCTTTTCATGGAGAATGGTGCGATTTTTGATTGGTTGCTTGTCGGCATTCAAGTCTGTAATCGCTGAAAATCCGTCAACCGTGTTTTATCCTGGCGTGGTGATTACTCGAACATCTGGCTCGCCGACAATGGCATTAGGAACGCTGCTTGCCTGTGAACTCCCCAAATGACAAGTTGCTTTGCCCAAATCATGTCACAGCACCAAATATGGGGTAAAGGTCATCGCCCTTGTTACTAGACTGAGGACTCGTGGCACAGGTGCTTTAATCTCTCACGATAATTGTGGCCCTCCTCTATTTGAATGTATGGTCGGGTCTTCTCGCGTGAACCATGATTTGAGGTTTTGCGTAATTTTTCCGCACCGCTGCCGCGTGTTCGGCTGAATTATTGTTGCTAATTAGAACAGGAAAATTTATACCTTATCGGCAAAGCTCAGCAGGTGATATCTTCAGCCATTTAGACTCTTTCTTCCGAGTCATAAGGTACATGTTCATATTTTTCCGAATTCAGAATTGAACGATGAATTCCGCTCTATTAAAATAAATACCTTATTTGTTTTCATTATGCATGAGAAAGGGTCTTGTATTCACAAGATACTGACATCATCCAGCATACGTGGAAAATTTTGCAAACAGGGTTCGGAAACCTGGGAGTACTGGATTTTACTCATTTTATGTGGACTGCTTTTCACTATACGTTAAAACTCGAGTTCCTCATAAAAGAAAAGATATGTGTTTCCTTGTATTTCTACTGCTTCATACTGAAATGGGCAGAATTTGAAGGCTAACATTTGGCATTTTTACCCTGAGCCACTGAACATTATTTCACATTTACGCACGTTTATGGCCCCCTGTTCCGCCTACATATTTTGCTTCGTGCCATTACATATCTTAAATCATCCAGAGTAGCTGGTCTTATAGTGCGAAAATTTGATGTGTATGTACACAACCGACATTGCTCTGGTTACATAAATGAATTTCAAATAGATCAGAGACCAATAGGCATTTATAGATGGTTTGTTAGCCTTTTTGCTTACTTGGAATTTTTATTTCAAACGAAATATAAGATCTGTCTTGCGTAAAAAGTAGTTAGATTCATCCTCCTTTACAACCTGCATTATCTGACATCTTTCCTTTAACATCTCTTATTATGAATTTTTACCAGATCCCGAATGAATCTTTCAATTGCGATATAAGTGGAATGCAAGTTTAGACTGTCTTTTCGTCTGTTCTCGAAATCAGCGGTTGTTTTTACCCGCGGCGAATTTGTCAGCCCCGCAGAAAAAGCTGTTATCGTGATGATGATGGTATTATGCAAAACAGTAGGTCACTTTATATTAAATTAGGTACCAAAGATGTTGTCGAGTTAACCTCATGAACTGCGTGAAGCCTGGCCGGTCCCCAAGGTTGACTCGTTACTTCGCAATTGGGTTATCCGAACCCATTTCAAACTCAATGTGGGCAATTTTGGGGTTTCTTGCCTTCAGTGGTTTCCTTAGTTGAGAAATGAACCTTCACGCTCCGCCTCCCTGATGGTTGTAGTTTTCTATCCCACACTCGGGACGGAATTTTATCTTTCAAGCAAAACCGAGGTTGATGTGCTGAAATTGAAAAGAGAATTATTAGTTTATCCAGATGAGAAAAAGGCCCATCGCCACAAATGTCCATCGACATTTTGCAACTATTCCTGAAAGCTTTAGACACACATTGGGTACTGCGAATGTGCACGCGAACAATCGAAGGGAATTGGAAATTTCTCATAAATGGAATAAGTGCAATATTTTCCTTTTTAGAACTTCTGACCTCAAACTGGACATAGTTTTCTAGGGAACGATTGCTATAAATGCATAAGCGGGCATTTCCTTCAACCCATTTGTAAAAAACTCGGTAGCCATGGTGGGATTTGAACACACGACAGCAAGGGGAGGGTTTTAGTACAGCCACTCTCTAGAAACCTTATAGACATTTAAAAATGGTGTCGTGGTTACAAGTGTAACCGACGTTAGATATTGGGAATATTCTAGCTAGCAGAGTAAATCGTGTGGTATCCGGATCAGACCTTTCAAAAAGGTTCCCATTTATAAAAATTTTTGTCAAATGCTGGAAGTCAAGGCGCTAATTGAAAATACGTTTTATTGATTTAGCACAAAGTTTTTGGATTTGACTTTTGAACAGATGAAGACACTAATATAAGTATACTTATTCTGTGTCCCAAAGCCTTCCTTCATTTTGGGAAGTTTTCATCAGCATTTTGTCTTTTCCAAAAGGATGATGGCAAGTCGATCGATTATTTTATAAAAAATTAGGAAATTTATGTTTGTCAGTTAGTTCATAGACAAATAATGGACCTGATGCAACTATGTTCGTTAAAGAGAGAAAGATGCATCAGTTTTTTTGTAATTTTCTGCTAAGAATAAAGTATGATTTTAAAATGAATCTATCCAGTGGTTTGTGGTTATCAAACTTCCGAGCTAATAGGTATGGCTGGATAGTTAAAGCTAAACACTAAGATGTGATTAGGAGCAGGCCTTTTTAGAAGAATGTTAGTCTCTTCGGAAAATAGACTAAGGAAACGTCAAAGTCCTCAAAAGATTCTCTTTTTTCTGAGTTCGTAATCAATAATTAAAAATTCCAAATACTTTGGGACCACAAATGAACACACCAATAAGCGTTTTCGGGTACAAGTAACCAAATTTATATGGCCAATAGGTTGACGCACGCTTAAAAGGCTCTAAATAAGACAGCTTATATTAAGTGTGTAATAGTTGGTTGTGTAATCACTCCTGGCGGTGATTTCAAGTGCCCTTTTTTCCCTTTTTTTTTTTTCTCGTGACAGGCGTTGCAGCAAACAGGAGGGGCCTCTTCAGCTATACCGGACCACTTTAATTGTCTTCTTGTAGCTCTTGAAATTGTCTGATTGTTATGCGCCAATAATTAAATGTCAAGTTTAAATAAATTAGTCCTCTGGACGGTGACTTCCTTTTGCCTTCAATCTGGGTCGTGAGGTTGTCAAGGCTGCTCACGTCATTTTCGCTATGCAAAGCGAACACGCTCAAGAACGTTTGTAAGCTAAATTCAAAAATTGCACGATGCGAACGACTGATTGGCTACGAAGAGGACAGTCTGAAGGCGGTTTTTTGAAAAAGGCTGTTGGTAAACTAGCAGTGAATTGTCGAAAAAATTACGCTCGTACCGCCAGACCGGCCTCAATGGCTTGGTGACGAGGACAAGAGTTCAAGAACTAAGAGTGTGACTGCTACATATTCTTTTAGGAAAAACTGCGAGTATCGGCACTTAATTATTGTCACCTATGTGCTTGCACGCCACGAATATTTTTTTCACATTCATTTTCGACGAGAACATGTGCCGTTACGACAAAATCAAGCAAAAGAGGGTATTATTGTCTTGTATGGCCGCCTAAACCGGACACGAGAACGGGAACCGTCCCGTGCATTTAAAATAGGTGATCTTATGATAAATTTCAATAAGGGCAAATACGCTCTTGTGTTAACCCTAACTCGAACCATAAAAAGAAACAGTAGTCTTAATCATAATCTTTTTCCTAAGCTTAACCTAAACCTTTTTAGTACCACGAACTCAAAACTTAACCCTTTATATGCTCCTCGCCCTAATCCAAACTTTAACCCTAATCCCAACGTTGAACCTAACCCTTATCTTAACCCTTACCTCCGCCTAAACCCTTTGTGAAATTTTACCTGGAATTGGCGCAAATTCGCATACATTGTGGATACTTCCCCTTCCAGTCTCCTTTTTAGGTGACCATACAAAACAATCCTACCTGAACAAGATAATGTGTCGTGATTTTGAAGAACCATCTAGCTGCATCCTCAACTGACCGTGATTTGATTGTGGTAGGATGCCTGATGACATAATCGATTAAGAAATGCACGAGTGTAGCCAGGTGGCGCACAGAAACCTCTATTTCACAAAAATTGTGTTGCTTTTAAAGAAGCTTTTCAACTAAAACAGACCCCCATCTGTTTTTAGGTGACCATACAAAACAACCGTACCTTAACAAGATAATTTGTCGCGATTTTGAAGAACCAACTAGCTGCATCCTCAACTGACCGTGATTTGATTGTGGTAGGATGCCTGATGACATAATCTATTAAGAAATGCACGAGTGTAGCCAGGTGGCGCACAGAAACCTCTATTTCACAAAGTTGTGTTGTTTTAAAGAAGCTTTTCAACTAAACAGACCCCATCTGTTTTTAGGTGACCATACAAAACAACCGTACCTTAACAAGATAATTTGTCGCGATTTTGAAGAACCATCTAGCTGCATCCTCAACTGACCGTGATTTGATTGTGGTAGGATGCCTGATGACATAATCGATTAAGAAATGCACGAGTGTAGCCAGGTGGCGCACAGAAACCTCTATTTCACAAAATTGTGTTGCTTTAAAGAAGCTTTTCAACTAAACAGACCCCATCTGTTTTTAGGTGACCATACAAAACAACCGTACCTTAACAAGATAATTTGTCGCGATTTTGAAGAACCAACTAGCTGCATCCTCAACTGACCGTGATTTGATTGTGGTAGGATGCCTGATAACATAATCTATTAAGAAATGCACGAGTGTGGCCAGGTGGCGTACAGAAACCTCTATTTCACAAAACTTGTGTTGCGTTAAGGAAGCTTTTCAACTAAACAGACCCCATCTTCAAGGTAAGACCCCACAACACCTGACTTCACAGAATTCCATTGCTCAAAATGGCCATTGAAGAGCTCAGTTTGGAAGTTACTTTTCAACCCCCCTGCCGTCTCGACCTCGGTTCGACAGACTATCATCTATGCCTTTACATTGCCTGATTAAATAAGTCACACTATTTTTAACAGCGATGAAGATCTCAAAACGTGTTCATGTCTAAGAATTATTAAAAAATTAAATGCTTTAGGCGAACGTGTAAAATAACCTCCTGGAGCACAAGACATGTTTTCAAGCATTTCGTAGCACCTGACGCAATATAACAAAATTGGAAAAATATACAACAGCAAAATAGTAGTAGACAACCAAATACCTCCATGGAGAAATGAAGAGGTTCTGTAGTTATTCGAATCCGAGTTTTATGCTAAATACGCATAGTGGAGAGAAATAAAATATAAACGGATTGGATGTCGATAGTTTTACAATAAACAAATAGCCCGTCAAGCTTCTCAATTTGGGTGCTGTCGAACACTTCAACCACGAACTTTGAGGTAAGATAAACACTTCGGTCCTTTTTGTAGGCCTTAATAAGTGGACAAGAGGAAGGCAGACCATAAGGATCAGAAAGCAAACAATCAAGCCTGAAAAAAACAATTAAGTAAAGGTTGATCTGAAATCCTGCAAGACTCTTAATATTTATGGTCAGTAAGGGCCGTGTCTCACCTTACATCGTTGGAAAGTTTCGCGGAGCGATATCTGGGCCTTCACTCACCAAAAGCAAAGAATCCAGACCTCAAATCTACAAAGTAATGTTCATCTACATAACTTTCCCAGACAATTTATGCATTTTTTGGAAAATGTCGCTAGACTTTACAACTGTGAAGTTCGGTGGCAAAGTCAATTTGCCCAATCTGGGGGAGGTTCACTGAGTGAGAATTACTACAAATTCCTGCAGCGAACTTCGGAAAATATAACGATGTTAAACTTCAATTATTAAAAAACTAATCGCCTTTCAAAGAGTCCTGTTCTACCGTCCTATAAATTGACATTTCCAATAAAATATATTTTTTTAACTATTTTTCCATGCTTCAAAGTTGTACTTTGAAAATCTAAAGACCAACATTTATCCTGATCTTAAAAGATTTGGAAAAAAAGCTGAATATAGAACTTTGCTATGCTTCTTTTATGGAGCTTTATTAAAGCAGCTTCTGCTTCGCCTCAAAAGGAAAGTAAGAAATTATGACAGCAGGTTTTGTCAAGGAGGCAGGACCTCGCGACCGCAAAGAGGCAAAATCAGCGAATTGCTGGCACGATCACGTCTGCACCTTGTGGAGCAAAGACTGTTAGTCCTAAGTGAAATATTGTGATATAAAAGCTAACTTTATGGAGAAAAATATTTATTTTGAATTAAATGAGCTTCTAAGTTCTGGCTGCGTGCGAGCGAAGGGACTGGCAGCTGGGCGGTCGTTGGTCTGTTCGGCAAGGCGAATTTCTCACGTTAATGGGGCAGGACGTACATTTTCAGAAGAAGAAGAGGCGATCACTGAAGCAGGTGCCCTTTTCTGCAACTGTCTCTGATGATTTTTTCGAGTGAGAATCCGAAACGTCAGACCATCAAGCGCTTTGTTCCAGTGATCGACTTTCCTTCTTGTGAATTTAAAGAAGGCCAATTTTGTAAAATGTTTAGAACTCAGAGATGTCATTAGATTGTAATCTGTAATTCTACTGCTCACTTTCACTTGCATATTTCCATGATTTAGGGTCTAACAAGAAAGGAACATATGGCAATCAATTATGATAGGTAAATTAAAGCAGGGAACGTTGAGCACGTTGACCCGATGCTGTGCCGCAATTATCACAATTAACGACGTTTCGCTGTAAACCAACCTGACTCATTTTTCCAACTTCGTACTTCCTCTCGCACTTCTTTTTCTGTGTCTCACTTGTTACTTTACTGAGAAAACCTACGGTTCCAGAGGTTTTCGGCGTTCTTAAAGTCTACTTTTCGGCTTTAAAGCAGATTTTTGCCAGTAACATTTTAAAAAATGCTTTACCAGCTCATTTGATAGAGGTTAGTACGCATAACATTACTACTAGATCGTGTGCAAAGCCAAAAGCATAAGCCCAGCAACTGTCTGACAGTGAGATGAGACACGTCAGCCAGGACTGAGAAATCTCATCATCATCTCATCATCATCATCATCATCAGCAGCATCATCTCATCATCATCATCTCATCATCCTCATCATCATCTCATTATCCTCATCTCATTATCATCATCATCATCATCTCATCATCAACATCATCATCTTATCATCATCATCATTATCTCATCATCATCACCATCATCATCTCATCATCATCATCTCATCATCATCATCTCATCTCATCAGTATTCCTTTCTGTTGATTGCTTGGATAATAAAGCGAACTCTGCCCTAAACTGGTAACTGCACGCAAAAGCGGAAAGGAACAACAAGTGACAACTGGGTACTTTTCAGTCCGAACGTCATCGGGGTTCTTTTAAGTCCCACTAGTTTAAAAAATATTTCGTCAAAATGTGGTGGTTCATGGCCTAAAAGCCATCAATTTAATGATCTGCGATTTTTTTTTTGGAAATTCTCATCAGTCAGCCATGACCTCCGACAACACAGAAGAGCCGGAGCATGTAAAGCAATTCACTCAAAAAGTGTCCTGTCAACACTTTGGGAAAGGACACAAAGAGTGCGGAAGTGCATATAAAAATTCTATTTTCCAGCCGAAATAAATGAAGCAAAAGAGAGGAAACTCTGTTACCAAACCATGCAAAAATGCATATATATTTGTCTTATAATAAATAAACTTGCCCAGGTGGTGAGGAAATTGCCACAAATTAGAGCTAAAAATGCAAACGCTTAAAAGCGTGGTCTGAGACTGAAACAACAAAAGTAACAATTTGATAAAACGACTGAAGGACTCGAACTGTTTGATGGGGATCAAAGTTGAGGGCCCTCAAGTTATCGATATAAACGCCTTTCTTATAGGACATCAAAGAATCCACAATCTCTAGACCTAGCCCGTTTTAAAATCGAGAGATTTTAGATGGTCTTCTAGTTCACTGTCGTTAGCCTCGAGGGCTTTGAGCCATTCTATGCTGTTACAACTGGATTGATATAATTTATTTCATTAATTAATTAGATCCTACTGCTTATACAATCAACTAAGTTCTACCCCATATGCCATAGTCAATGACAAGTGGACGTTCGAGAGAAACTCATGCTTGTTTGTGCAATAACCTGAAAAAGGATGCATAAAGCGGATAGACTTTTCGATAGGGGGATTGTTGAATATCTATTGATTGGATGGCTATTTCTGATTTATTGGCTGTCGCGAGTCATTCTTACCCGAGCCCAGAATTGTAGGAGCTGAAACTTGATGCCGCATTCTTTGGTTATCTACCATCCTTACGTTTAGTGCCCTGTCATTTAAGTCACATGCTCGTAATCCTGTCCCGTTACCCGATCAGTGAACGCAATTGGAACACAAACCGATATATAACCCAAGGGGACTCATCCAGACATACTTATAGGACACCAGTGAACCACAAATATATTTTATCAAAATACCGATTGAAATTTTTGTGAGAGAACTGGAATGACAAACCATGAAAAGACCGGAAATATGCGGAGCTCTGCGCCTCTTCTCCGTGGAGGTCACAGTCGTTCAAAAATATAATTTTTTCATGATTTAGTAAATAATTCCAAACTATTTGTCACTATTTTGGGGTTCCTGAAGTTGTTCTTCCATTTGTTTATTAGATGCATACATGACGGCTTTCAGGTAAAAATAAACAATACAAATTAATTTCGCAATGTTTTCGTAAACAAATATTTTGAAAAATTACGCACTCTTTTCAACTCAGCGCTTCTAATAAACCTATGTCCTTAAGAACTATAAGCAAATAATTAAGGTTTCTTTGCAGCTTTTGGATTCCGATGAACCTTTTACTAGTTAGCCTCACAAAAGTATCCTCATAAACCATTCACCTTTTAGGCAAAAACAATGGCCTTGTTCCTTATAAAATGTGGGACATTCGTTTCCCGAATATCCGCAAGAGTTTTGGTTTTGACAAAAAACTCTGTAGGTGTAGGCTTCGCCTAGAAGCCTTGTGTCCAAGTTATTAAATACTGTAGTTTTTAAGCATACTCTCCGACTGCATAATGGGAGACCGTGCAGTCTATCGAACCGTGTTTACTATCTTGACTCTCAAAAACAAACGAACATCCATAAACGCATTCGATCTCAAAATTGGTATTAAGGAGTGACATTAGTTGAACCCGACCGTCGTTGAACCCCGCGGCATCACTTCATTCTCGCTAGGGTGATGACGAGGCGCGGAGACAAACGATAGCACCGATGAGGTCACTTCAGGTGCACCCGGCACTGTGTACTTGCCACCTCTTTCCTTAGGGCACGCTGTCGTGGAATCTCCTGAGAGCTATTGCATTGCTGCTCCCTATCTCTCGGTTCCCGAGATTGTAGACAACAATCGACCACATCCAGTGTTTCACAAGTTCACGATGGTGTCCCTTCAAAAATTTGGGTGGACATCTTCGTTCATGCCTATCTGTCTTACGCCATTGCTGTCGCGGTCCGTTAGCTGCAATATTCATGTGGTCAGCCCAGCTACTCACTAACACCGACACATGCATCTCAGTTAGCCAATAAGTTATGACGAAGCGCGAAGACAAACGATAGCACCGATGAGGTCACTTCAGATGCACCCGACACTGTGTACTTGCCACCAGCTGTCGGAAAGCCCACATTCTCTATCCATCCAACCAACGTTAACTCCAGTAAAATTTTTCCAACTCCAACACAAGAGAGAGAGAGTGACAGCTTGCAGAAGAACGTACAACCAGTTCCGACTAACTTATCAAGTGCTGTTTGCAAACGCGACCATTGAATACCGTGAGATTTTTTAGCGCAGGTGGCGAAACTCAAGTGTTAGATTAATCAGCAAGCCTGGATCCACTCACGTAAGCGTTGCTGAGTCTGCAGAGACTTGAGTCGCAGACACATACACGAGGGTGAGTGCTAGGAAGCATTAAAGGAGGATCAGTAGCTGGAAAAACAATTCTGTTTTCCTGGCGTCTCAGGTTAACCTAAAATCTATCGTCACAGTTAACAAAAGACAGACTCAGCGTATATAGGTGGCATATCTTATAAAAGGTTGCCGGAATTTCTAACAAATGTTTTTGATTAGAAATGCATACTAAGGTATCGTCACAATAGTAATAACTGTGTTGCCTCTTCCCAAGATATTGTAGCCACGTTAGGATGCCAGTTTTTAAAGGCACTTTTGTCCGGCCGCATTCAAAAGCCATACCCGGGATAAAGAGACTAGTTAGTTAATATGCACATTTTTCATTGTTTTTGATACCTTCGTAAGGTATATTGTATTTTATAGAAAGCATGCACGAGAATGTTGTTTTCGAGCTCATTTTTTAGAAAATTACCTATTTCTCAAAGTGAATGCTCGAAAAAGTGTGAATTTTGTTCTAACAATGGTTTCCTAATTCCCAAATAAATCTGAACGCGCTATCTGTTTTACTTTAACTTAGGGTTCCCAAACTTCAAACTGTATATCTTCCGTACAATGAAAAACCCAGTATGTAGGGATTTTAAAACTATACAATTGATGCGACCCATTTTACTCCGCCTGGAGATCTAAGAGCAAAAATTTGGTCCGGGTTTCTTTTAGTGCTCCATATGTAGCCACATAAGCTTTTGGAGCGTTCCAGCACAGTTTGCAATATGTTCACTTCGAATTTCTTTTGAAACTATATGATGTCAAATCTACAACTTTTCTGTGTCTTATATGCCCATTTAACTTTTTCAGTATTAGGTAACTTATAGCGTTTCCAAAAGTGATTTCTTTTTAAAAAGATGTCTTAATTTGCATGTTCACCCTCTTCCAAAAGTTAATGGTGCTTTTTTTCTGAGAGGACAGTTACGGTCAACAATCCTCCATAGTAACGAACTGAGATACTTTGAATAATAATACATTGTACTATGCAATTCAGTTTTCCATTGTTTCTCTGAAACTCATTTTCACCTAAGTTGGTAGTTTCCTTTCCAAACGTTTCCTTGCTACCTTTCATGCAGAATCACGATTTAACTGCTGAAATTTTTGTCCGCATTAAGAACTCAAGGGATCTTCGAAGGCTTTTGAGTGTCGCTCTAACGGAATTGTTTCCCGTAGTAATGCTCCTTACAGTCTTTAATCAATGAAGTCCCTTTCTGTGTAAAGCACCTGCCAACTGGTTGCTGGCTCCTGTTTGTCACCTTGTTGACGACGAAACGTTTTTTATCTCCAGCTAACGAATGAGGGCTGCCGCTTGAGTCGTTTGCTAATATATTAACTATTAGCCAGGCCCCATCCTCGATGATAATTAACAACAGAAATGAGCCTAGAACTAAGCAAGGTGGACCCAAACAATCCAAAATTAAACATGACGACGAATTTGTTCGTCGTACGCTGGAAAGATGCTTATATGCCCCCGTAGTACTATTCAGAGGGAATATCTGTCAATGTTCTCTCAGTGCAACATCAGATAAAGGATAAGGTAATTCAGAAAACTGTGATGATAAAGTCATTTTTACGTAGGAAACTGGTAAAAGAAGGTTTTTAAGTTGTTCAGGAGGTTTCTTATCACAGACCTTCCTTCCAGAAAAGCATTCAGTTTCCATGTTTCAATTTTATTTTAAGATAAGCTCCCGAAGTTGTCCCAAGTGGTCATAGATGGGCAAAACTTCCTCCGAGAACACACTAGATCCACAACAACTCCCAAGAACTGTCGGTTTCTGATGGGTTTCAGAGACATCGAATTCGCGGAGCGAAAGATCTGGCAGTTGCCAATGGCGATTCTTAATAGCAGGATGTTTATGGACATCGTAAAGATGTGTTCGGTCATAGATACATTCAAAGACGTTGAATGGATGCTGTTATTTTGGAGGATAATGCTCCTGTTCAAAGATTGAAGGAGGTAGGATTCGAATTTAGCTTACGACTTTTATCTAATGTTTTAGGCCCCAGCCAACTTTTCGACATGTGGACTGAGAAGCGTATTTTTTCCTGTCACAAATCCTTACCTCATTCCCAGTGACAATCGCTTTGCGTTGTTCAAGAGAAGCAGAGGAAGGCCAGACAACACCTTTGAATGCAACAAAACCTGGATTGTTTGCTTAATAAGTTCATGACCTAAGCAAAATACACAACTTAGAAGTTTCTGCGTCACCCCAACTACAGCAATTTTAAAAGTAAAAGAAAAAGCAACAAGGTACTAATACGTTGTATTTTTGTTGTTTTTATAGTATTTTGCCTCGGTAACCTATTGTTCTTCTTTGCTATCGGTTCAAGTAGGCCTTAAATCAAGAAATCAAAAATTTACTTTTCATTATTCTAATTTGACGGGTTTCCGTAAAGTAAATTAGTTCTTGACTATTAAATAATACTTTATGAAGGAAACTACGCCCTCTTGTGAAGGTCGGTTGTTACATCACAGTGGGGATTTGGGTTGGGCGGTTTATGCGCGAAGTTTATGAAGTTGTATTGGCTAGTTAACGAACTGTATAAATGTACTAGTTAGTGCAGTGCAGTTATCCTTTAACGCAAAAATACTCTGCAGCGGAAGCAGAAAAATATGGTCGTGCATAGACAGAAAGAAAACTTCATAAATAAACGTTATTAAATTGTGCACAGTAGTATTGGGACATAAACAAATGGTTAACGTAAGGCTTCCCCTCAAAAGTGTATGCAGATGTATACGTAACGCCCTCCAGATACCGACCGTTCAATGCTTCCACCATTCTGTTGGAGACGAAGATGTTTCCTGGCTGAAGTCACGTAGTTTGCGTAAATTCACCTCTTTGCTTCGTTGTAGGTGATAAATCAACGAAGTGTCTAGACAAAATATAGCGGTCCTGATCGCAAACGATGCGGAATGCTTTTATTAGGTCACCTTTAAACTGTCTGCAACTCAAAGGAATGAGTTCGAGATTAGACAATCGTTTTTAATAGGGAAGTGCGTCCTGTCCTTTTACAAATTAACTTGCCTGCCTTTGGACTTTTTAAAGGAAGTCGAAGTATCTAACGGTCCAGGGCCTCCAGGTCTGTGAAGCAAAAATGGGTACGACCGAACACACGTTCGAAAGACCTTAGCGAAGCAGTCTTCATCGGACGTAGAGAAGGCTCGCCTGATAGGTTATAGGGCTGATATCGCGGACGTGGCTACCTTCGGACAATGCAGCAATGGTTTGGCTAGTTCATGATCCACAAACACAAGTCATTCTGGGTCGTTATCTTCATGCACTATTATGTCATTCAGACGGTGAACCCAGTGCTTTGGAAATCTGATTCCGTAGAATTGCAACATATTGCGCTTCTATACATTAACTGGCAAGAGACAATTATTTGACCATTTCTTCAGTCGGCATTAGTTTGTCTACAATCACTTCTGGCAGACGTCAGTTTGAATGATGCTCTAAATTTTGATATTACCAGCAAACATGAAAACGACGCAATTCGATGCATTGACGCTGTGTTTGACCTATACAATTAGCCGCGTAGTTATTATAATCAGAATACCAACGTAAAAACCCCGGGATAGAAACCATCTTGAATACTGATTGAATAAGGATATATTCCAGGAAGGACACATATTCCCTCGAGCTCACTGTAATACTGACCCTAACCTAAACCACAACCTTAAACTTGACAGTATACGTAACCGTAAATCTAACCATAACCTAAATCCTAACTGAACCCTTATCTCACTCCAATTTATCGCAATGTGAGAGTTAATTATAACCCTACCCTATCGAAATAGTTCACTTGCCGGACCCAAGTAAGGATAAATCATACAGCAACGAATTTCCGTGAGGTAAGACAATTTTACTATGCATTTTCGGATATATGTTGCAACTGGTACTAATTAATCAATTCTAATCTACTCCCCATGCTCCTATGTTGTCTTGTCAGCCTCATAGTAAGTACACTGTTATGCGTCAACCCGTGGAAACTCAGTCCTGCCCGTAGGTCATTCAAACAGCAGACATGCATGGGTTGAGCAGCACGCCCTCACGCACAGATTTCTAGGGAATGGTCATTACAAGTCAATATTTTCTTATGCTATAATATGTTTGCCTGACATAACGGTTTACCATCCATTCCACAAAACCGTTGTATCCGGACGATTTAAGTTGACATTAGGACCCACCTGCTCATATGAGAAGTTGGCGGATTCAGGGTGTAGGTGTACCAGGTCGGGCGTATTGGGAAAAGGTTAACAAATTGCATCGGAAACCAGTGGGGTGCCAGGCGGGGAGGATGAAATGTAACTCGAATGATCATAGACATCAAGTGCCATGTAACATAATCCCAGCACTTATTAAAGCAGAGGAAATCGACCCATTAAATAATTTCCATTAAATATGCGAACAAGTGTAGAAGGGACAATGAAGCTTGGATAATTCAAACTGAATCGTTAAGTAAATTAGCAACTAAGGTAAGAAAGGCGGCCGGGGATGTCTCCTGTGGCTGCCCAGTGGACTTAATTTATAATACATGTCTATTAACTATGTTTCAGTAGACGGGCGTGGAATACATTTTTTCTTTTGGATAGATTGTTAATCGGTTGGATACTCGGTTTCATGGACACACTTCATTCCAAACCTCATGAAAATCTTCAGTAAACAGCGAAAGACTTATCCTCGAATGCACGGGTGAGTGAAGAGAGATAACATTTTCAAGGTCAAGGGCGCGCGTACCGATTCTTAACGATAAGTGAAGCGTTTATTTTTATCATATTTCTTGGCCGTAACAGTGAACTTTCTATTAATTGTTAGTCTAAAGAAGTTCTTTTTACTGCCCCATATTATTTTTGCTGGCCCAAATAATCAATTGGGTACATTAGTTGTACTTTGCGAAAGTGCTGTTTGAATCTTTGCCGGCTTGTCGTTTTCTATTTACTGTATGAACTTAGCTTTGTAAGTGTAGTGTTGTCGATTGTTAACTATAAGTAAACCGAAATTCCGTCTAGTAGTTTACGATATTACGCAAGCGACTCGTAAAATTACGCAATCTTGCAGCTTCCCCTCCATTTTTGAGTAAAAGAATAATGGGAGGAGACATATCTGGCATATGCGAGACCTCGCAGTCCTCTTCAGATATTATTAACTCAAAAATACTTTTGGGACATCTTGAACCTCTTGATCCTTTGGTTGCACGAGCATACACTTCGTCCTGCAATAATCTGTCGTCGTCTGACGAAAAAATAGATTTCCCGCAACATAGAACTATGAACAGTACCTCCCTCACAGTTATCCCGTAGGCCTTTCAAGTCATTGGAATAATTAGCTCAGAAACCTTAAAACGGATAAAACGCAAACATACTGTTATGTTCTGTAATATTCCAAATGATGCATCACTTAACCAATAGTAACTTACTAATTACGGCCTAGCATGGGTTACTCAAAACAAGGTCCTGTGATACATGTTAGCCCTATTTATTTGATAACGTTCTACAATCTAGGGACAATGGTTTTGCACGTTACATATTCTATTTCCATTTTACCTGGGCCTTTGATCTTGTTGCCCATGCCCTTCTTCTCCTAAAACTCTCCTCTTTTGGTATATGTGGAAAACTTCTGAACATTACATGTTCTTACCTGAGCTTCCGCACACAACATGTTAAGATCTCCGATGTTATCTCCAATCTCGCACGGATGCGGAGTGGAGCTACCCAGGGAGTAGTGTGCTTGGCCCGCTCTTATTTTGTCTTTTTTTCAATTATGTACCAGGTTTATTTTGGAATGGTAGGCCCTTTATATATATCAACGATGTAAAAGTTGTCTATCGATGCAAGCCGGCAAATCGCGACACCGTGGTTGAACTATTATAAACGACCTTAAGGCCTTTGTCCAGTGCTGCTGCACATGGCGCCTTTCCCTTTCTGGGCGCAATTGATCCGTGATGGTTGTTGGCGACGACCATCAGCCTCAACTAAGCATAGATGGCCATGACCTAAATGTGCCTGGCGTTGTTATGGATCTGTGAATATCATATTCCAACTGTCTTAATCTTTCAGAGCATTGTGCCTTGATTGTCTCCAAAGCACGCCGAACTACCGCATTGATCCTACGAAATTTCAAAACTATCGATATTAGACTCCGCCTTTATAAAATGTACGTTAGGTCTGGCTTGGAATACTACTCGTTTCTATTTAGCCTTCTGCGCGCTAGTGAACGGACGAAAAAAGAATACGTCCAGCACTTCGTTACTAAAAAAGTTGTATCGTCGGAGCACCGTAATCTGACATATCAAGAACGCTTTGGGCTTAAAAACACTGATCCCTTATGGTTTCGTCGATTACAGAAGGAACTCCTTTTACGGTTTAATCTTTTGAATAGTCATACATTTAATCCCCTTACCACTCTGAGGCAGCGTGACCACTCTCGGTGCAGCAGTCATCGCAGTGTCTTTTTGTTTCTTCCATTAGCTCACACAGATAGGTATCGTCGGTTATTTTCGGTAAGCGCCATAGCCATGTGGAATAAACTACCCCAGAATACAAAAATCCTGCGAAGTTATTCCTTGTTTAAAAGAACTATTGCTAGTTTTTGGCATTCAGAACAGCTTCCAAGACTTCGGGTTGCCGACACGGTAGAATCGGTTTTCTGGTTCGGCGGAGTGTGTGGTATTGAGCCTGATCCATGGTCTTACTTGAGAGCGCTGGTGCCGTCTCTGCAGCCTGCATCCGGTGACTTCTTCGGCAGACAGCGAGCAACCATCCATTTATGCATTCTTGCCTGGAGCGAAATCCTCGTTCCTAAAATCGACAGAGAAACTGAAAACAAAGTGAAATTGTGTAAGCCCTTCCCCGATCTTAAATTCTATCATCCCGCAGGCAGCAGTTTTTCTCCTGAATAACATACTGATACGAAAAACAATAATGGGGATATATATTCAGGAGGCTTTTTCAATACCAGCTTGATCCTTACTGCAAATTTCGTCTAATAATACCTGTAAACCGGTATTAAATACAACTATTATTACTATTATTAACATTAAGTCTGTTACCTCATTTTCCATTACTTGTTACATGGAATTCATAATGCAGCTTTGGCTTCGTCTAGTGGATAGAAGAAAGGAGGGACGTGGTATCAAAAGATATCATGAACTTATTTGGCAGAAAATCTACACCTTCAATTTTCGCCAAAAATTGTTTTGAAGAAGGGGTCGTAGTTTCTAAATCAGCTGTCAATATTTTGGGACGCAGAAAAAGCCATGTTGCTAGTCCATACGTTGGATCACCTTTGAGTGGTACGATGGGTTGGAGATCAGTGCCTTCCTTGTGCACCTGAGGGAGGCCAAAGAACCGGGCCAGAACCGTTTCTTACGCACTCAATATCGTCAATTTGTCGGCTTTTTTGCACCCGCGTTCTGCGATGCTAACAACCTGGAATTAATAACATGAGTTACTACATCGCATGCGACAAAAACTGGCGATCCTCCAGTAAATTTGGGCCTTCTGACAGTAGTGTTTTCTGTCTTACACGGCGGTGGAACTCTTCTTGTAGGCTGACACAACGACGGTGTAAATTGTTCTATTTAAATTCCATAGTGGGTTGGCTTACAGTGACGTCCAGTGTTAATCCTATGGATACAGTTCACGTGTACTCCTTCACATAACATACATATCAAACTGAACAACTTCTTAATGTGTTTGAACCAATATTTCAGCCCAGTTACTTGTTCTGTTTCATCCTAGATTAGTTAAGTTACAGCAGGTAGAAAAACGAGGTCCGTCTCTGGTAGAAGATTATTGAGAAACATACACTTGTACGGTAATGATCTTAAACTTGTGACCTCATTGCAACTTGCCGGAGCACACAGATAGTTTCGCTGAAAGTTATGGTCGAAAATCTAGACCTAGACATACTCAATTCAAGGGACAGTGTTTTAGACCAAAATTAGAAATTCCGAGCCGTCTGACACTGAGAAGTTAGAACAGCTCTGAAAGGTACTCCGTGTTTGCCTGCGCCGAATACTACAAAAATAACAGAAGCGCGCAGTTCACACAATATGCTGGAGGGCTGTCCCAACAACCTTATCGGAGCACTCTCAGGTATTGCGGATTGTTTCGCTTAAATATATCCCAAGAAATGGATATTTCCCCGCCGGTTGAGAGTGACTCCCCTCGTGGCTTCTCAAGACGTACTAATGTTCCGAGTTCAAAGGCCATGTTGCTTAAAGGTTGTGTGCTTTCTTTTGGTTGACTTTTTAGCTGTGGCCTCTCATACTTCTAGTGAATCTAAGTCACAGCAGTACCGTCAAAGAGCCCAATCCGGTATAACTTGGTTGTATTTAAACTGTATTTAAAATAACATTCTATTGCTTGTTTCGGTTTTTGTATACCATGTATGTCAACAAGTTGCATTTTGTTGACAAAGTCGCACTATGATTAAGTTGCTCTATAATCGATGCCGCAAATCTAATTCCTGTCCACTCATGTTCCACTCTGCGACTTACACAGTGATGCGTTACATTAATGCTGATCCTAATTAGAATCGTTTTCTTTGTTTTTTTGTTGTCAAGCTATGAAAGTCTGTTGCAAAAGTGGCGCACATATTTTAAAATAAATCAATGGATGTTGCCTTTTGTGATATTAGACTCCGTTACTTGTTTAATTTTTTTGTTATTGTGACTTTCAGGCTAGTAGTTGCACCTACTATATTGGATAGCGGTTAGCTGTCCAGAGTGAGGTGCGTCATTCCCTATCGAGTAATGACAAAGCGTTTTTTACATCAGGAATTTTTAATACGTAAGATGACAGTTAAAAACACTGACACTAGACTGCTGACTATCTTATGTGGCATTTTTAGCCAAATGAATCTGAAATCTCATTCGGCAATACGCAAAATCTGAACTCGAGTCAATTGTCTTTAGGCTGGGCTACTTTTATACCCAACTACTTGCCGCTCTAATGCGATGGACTCTATTCCTTTTATTTTTATCTATCTCATTACTGTAAACCGTAACTCTATCGTTTTAAAATGCCTCACGACTTCTGCTGATTGCGGCTTTTCCCGTGGGTGTTTCCACCCATCCAGACTTATGGGTGTTATATCTGCGATTTCAGTTTATGCTTCACAAGCGACTGTTTATCAGCTGCCGGTATATTTTAGTTTTTATAGCAGACTATGTGCCTTGCCTTTTTCTTACAGCGCCTTTATTTTCTTTATGCAATAGTTGACAGGAAACCTGCTAAACTGTCCAAACGTGAAGTTTCCTTAACGCCTAAAAGGACTTTTGCAACCTCCGAGGTATATGTTGTGTTGGTTTACTTCTCCTAAAGACTAATGCTGTGGACGATTACTTCATGCAACATGCGTCCGGAGCCGCAACAAGGACAAGCAAGAGAACCCTGGCTAAACTGAGAACGGTCGATGGAAAAGGACTCCCTGATCCAGAAACTTTCGAATCGATTCTTTCTAATTTCAAACCTTCATGGACCGGATTAATAAAACGCCGACAGGCTGAGATTATTACATTTCTATTTCCGAAATGGCTTACATACTTAAGGTGAGTCTGAGTAGCGATTATTGATACTTTCTTGTTTTTTACTCCTTCAAATGCATTCCAAGATACTTGATTGCTCTCCGTCACTGGCCTTGACTAGCTTTACCTCGTTCCTGCACTGATATTCATGGCAAGTAATGACTTCTGTTTGACCACTTTCTCAGCAAAATTACTCGGAGTTGCGTGTTTGGTGATTATGCGGTTGGTAGTTCATTATTTCAATATTCATTCAAACACCTCAGATGAAGTGAACTTTTCCATCGTTTTGCATAATCTGGCTCCTAGTTGTATGACACTATTTTCTTTCATTGCGCTGCTCTGTTTTTCAATGGTTCTGTTTACAGATCTTGAAAGAATTGCAACTATGCTGAGAAAGCATTTTAATTTACTCGAAATTCAGCAATTGCAACCAGAGTTTGTTCTAATACGTAATTTTGGACAGATTAGTCAATTGGTCAGAACCCCTAAACGCTGTTTGTGGTTTCTGTGGTTTGAATATTTTCAATACAAGTATTTCTGGGCTTTTCGCACACGCATTTAACCAGTGGGTTGATTGACTTCCACAAAACCTTTTTTCGATTGTGCCAACGGTAATCTCATCAAGTTCCTCTGTTGTTCAGAATATAATTTAAGATGTTTTGGAATTAATGTCTATTTTCTCTCCCCTATGATAGGTTTTATCTTTTCTTCGGATGTCGGTTCAGCATAATACTGATTAAGTTGTTCTTATTCCGCTTTCTGTTCGTTTTTCTCAGTTTTAGCAGGATTGTCTGGCTTGTGAGCGCCAACTCTATTGGGGGTTGTTCTTTTAGGTCTTCTCTGTGTTGGTAGATGTGGTATATTGAGTGTTTTCCGGAATACTGCACAAGTTGTGTTTTCTGAACGGGAAACTTCTAACTGTGTCATGTACTATTTCGTTCCAGAGCAGGATTTAACCTTCTGATGTATGGCGTGGGCTCCAAGCGCGAACTCCTCTCTCGTTTTCGAAAGGAGCGACTCGCTGGTGAGAACTGTATCGAAGTCTCCGGTTACCAGTTGACAATTGGAATGCGTCAGGTTCTCCGGCACGGTTTCGCTTATTTTGTAGATTTTGAGTGCTATACTAACTGACATTTTACAATTGTCCGACATTCCATCCGTCGTTGCCAAGCAGCTAGATATAATTACTGACTTCTTTTCACGTCCAGGTTAGTTTTATCGGTATTATTTATATCTTTTTTTATTTATCTTCGGTCTGGCAACTGAATCAAGCATTTGCATTGAGTGCTTTTTTCTTTGTTCCGAAGTCTAATTATTTGCTCTTTGTTACTGAATATTTGAACAAACTGTCCGGATCTGCCGTCTTAAGGACGTAGCATACTAAATTATGAGTGTACATTTATGCTTTGATATCAAAGTCGGGTATTAAAGGTGAGTAAAGTGGTTATCACTTCCATCTATCATAACAGAAGTGCGTAGGCAAGGAAGTTTAATAAGTGATACTATGTTGCATTTAACTGTTTTAGGGGATATTTTAGCATGTATTTGACCCACCTTCAGAGAAGTCTCTTATAGTTGAGAAAAGTTTCTGCTCAACCTCTTTCAGCCGTTGATTTATGCTCCCCGTATTGTTGGTTGAGTAGTAATATGTGAGTGGCAGAGCAAATTTCACCAGCATACGGCTTGAGGTCTGGCAAACCGTATACAACTTTTCGAAGTTCTATTAATTTTGGCATAACGATCATGCCTCGTCATTAAAACACGTCCTCGCTACCATCACCTCTTGGTTTAGTCCCGACCCAAAGAACGCAAATCATCCCAGGCCTTTTCATTATTATAAAACTACACGTCCCCCAGTTTCATTCGCGCGATGGCGCTTTTTCACATCCGCCAATCAGTTTCGTGGTAATTGTATAAGCACCGCATCTATTCAGGACGTTTTTATCATGCAATATGTACGTTTCCTGCCTCTGAGGTACACTTTTCGAGTAATTACTCGAGGAATTTCGTTTCTGTGTGCTGGCCATTTCATCAGTATCTGCAGCACTGGTCAACGTGTTGCAATCAATCTTAGAGGTCGAGTCAATTTAAACTTATGCACTGCTGCTGCGGTGTGTGCTTTACCTTATAAGAGCTTTGATACAGTCTAGACTGTTGTTGAACAAGTGTGATCTACAAGAAAGTGAAATGCTGACCATACCACCTCTTCTTCCACTTCCTCAAGCTTCCATTTGGGTGTCTAACATATTTACTGCCTCAATAAGACAAACGCCACGTGAGATAACGCAAAGCGAAATTCGAAATACCAATCGGAAGGCGCTCTTCTGTTGTAGGGGGGTCACCACTACAGCAGGATCTTTGGTGAAATCGACTGGATAAACGGTATTAAGTAGTTTGCTGGCTCCTGTCTCGACTTTTACTCCGAAGTTGTGCACTGTGTGCTCTTTACAACTTGGGCTGAGTGTTTTCTATCGCAAAACTGCTCTGGATCTCAAACGCGTTTCTGCTGTGAAACTGCATCTGGTTTTCAAATGGAACTAGCCATCCATTTGCCTCACCCATCAGGCACAGCCGAGTAATAATTATGGTTCATGAAACCTCTCACTAATATCTTTGCAGGGGTCTTAACCAATCGCTTCCACTTTTACTTCGACGCGCGGATAGCTACTCGATACGGCTCTCAGCGGATACCTTAAAAGTGTTAACCAGTACCAAACCTGTTGTGAGCAATCTTTCCTCGAACTTTCCTGTGGGTTTGATCTGTCCACCATCGTCCGTTGCGGGCGATTATGCTGCATAAAACAACCGCCGTTACTCAAACCTTACTGTCGGAAAAAAGAACCAAGTCATTCCTAATTAGTGGGCAAGGTGATTTCTTCGATTTCGTTTTCGACCTTCATAAGAGATATGTTCTCTGTCCACTTACATAGAAAACTCGGTTCTATAAAATTCGTTGGCAGAATACTCCCAGGCCGTGCTACACTGACATGGCGGCGCTAATGAGCTTCATCCCACAAATCAAACCTGCCTTGTTGCAGCTGTCGCCGCGAAGGAAGCTGGCGTAAACTTGTAAATGAGCCTAAAAATAAACGTGGTCGTGTTTCGTGGTTGCAGATGTGTACCCGATCATGGTAGCTCATATCTTCCTGCCAGACGTTTAAACTAAAGGTGGCATGAACTACAAAGTCGAACAGACAGACGCGTCTCCCCGTGCGTTCTCTGGGATTGGAAAACTCGTTTACTGCATCGATTTTCGCGAATAGTTCTTAGACTCGTCGTCAGCCGTATGGGCGAGGTACAAAAACAGTTGACTTCTAAACTTTAACTGACGAAAGATTCGGTAGCCACCAGGGCTTGTGCGAATAAGTGTTCAGTGAATTTCATTATGCGGCCGGGGTTGGTCGTGTCTGTTTTCACTTGTCCTCAGAGGTGCTGTATGCTGCATCCAAATGTATATGCTTACTGATGCATCTGTAGTCTACGTGCATTTCTCCCAGAATTTTGCGCCCCTCCTTGGACTGATAACAAATCTGTGAGTTTTCGTTGATGTACTTGTTACGATCGTCCTCGAGGATGTCATGTATTGTACCTCTCCACGCATAACAATCTGCGATATTGGATGCGGACAACTTGACCCATTCTCTTCGCCAGCGACTGAGGCCGAATACCGAAGGTCGAAGATTCATTTTCATGCCTTGGAAACAGTGTCGAGCCAGATTTTGCAATGACGTCCTCTTCGACAGCTCTAGGTGAATAACGGGTGCCCTCTAAACCGGCCACGTGTTAGATGCGTTACACCAGCATGGGGGCCACATCAGGGTACGGCAGGCGTTATACGGGTTGCGCTCCCATAACAAATGCCGGCATGAGGGTGTGGTGGCACGACTAGGGCCTAGGAACCCTGGCCGCGCCAGCCACCTGCGCCCTCTCCCAGCTCCGGTCTTCTTGACTCTGTCATGACACCAGGCTCAGGTGGGGGGAGGAGGAGCGATTGCGGTAGCTCCAGTGAAGGCTACTATCACTTAAAACTAATCCACGCGCAAGTCACCGTCCCTGCACCACCATGGTGTAGAGCATACGGTGGACATCGTCGAACTACGACGGTCGAACTGTCATGTCAGGTGAATAACGGCACTGAATCAGCTCCGACGAAGAACGTACCTAAGCCATTTCGGTACTCTTTCTTAAATAGCCTGGGATATCCCTGCCATTTCTTATTGGTGCTGATTTCACATTTCAGACAAAGTCGGTTTACTTCACACCAAGAATGGTCCCCAAGCAGCAGTGGTCAGATACCTCCCGTTTTCGCTCATCTTTCACGCGCCTAGCGCAATATTCACAACTGTTGAGGACTTATGGGGTGGATGCACAATACACGCAGATCTTCGTGGCGATGGAGGTCTTGCGTCGGGTCAATTGACAGGCGGCGTCCGGGTGCAAATTCCACACCGTCAGAACCGTGCAGGATCTTCCCGAGAATCCAGTCAATAGCGTAGTTGAACAAAATGGGCAACAGAATACAACCTTGTCGAATATCAGATCGGATATCGAGGGGTTGAGAGCGATCGTTATGGACGAGGACTCGCGCAGTGATGGAACAATAGTAGGCCTTGATCAAGGCAATGATTTTGACCGGCACCACCAAGTTCCATTATTCGACATAGGGACTCACGATAGACGCAGTCGAACGCAGCTGCGATTTCAATAAAGCAGACGGCCGTCGGCTGTTGGTAGCCATGGCGGAATTCCAGAGTGCGCCTCAGAGTGAATATCTGGTCCACGCCCAGCTCGGAATCCGGGTTGGTTGGGCCCGTCCTAGAGTGATGTGCAGACTGAAACCGTCTGATACGGACAATAGTGAAGCCCTTCGCAGCAACGTTGATGAGGCTTATGCCGCGGTAGTTCTCATACTTTGTAATAGGATGCCCGAACCCCAGTCATTAGGAAATACTTCGTCTCTCCACACTTGCTCAATCACCTCATGAAGCCAGATTGTCAGCACAAGCCTTGTAGATTTCGGTGCGTATACCGTCCTCTCCGGGTGCCTTGTCGTTATGCAGTCTCTGTAATTCATCGGCAACTTCTCCCTCGTAAGGGGGTTTGCACGACACTGCATAAGCTATGGAGGGATGAGACTCAGGGGCAGATGGTAGCGAGGGTGTGATTAGTTGTTCAACAAAGCTGAGAAGGTGCTCGAAGTGCTCATGCCAGTGATCGATCTTGGCTGAGTTGTCAGCAATAAAGCCACCATTTACATCGCGAACAGTCACTAAGTGTCGAGGGCTTACCACTAACTTGGCGGATAATTTGGCAGCGTTTCGCGAGCTCACCAACGTTTTAGACTTGCTCCATGGACGTCGCTATTCCAGGCCTATATTTCTGCTGGTCATCCCTAACTGACTTTGCTGTCATGTTCCTAAGTTGACGGAAAGAAGCATCGTTGTAAGATCTGGCTCGAGCCGTCTGGGCAGGCAACTGCAGGGTCCGTCCACTGATCTAGTCACTGCGGCGCCGCTGGTTGATTACCATTGGTCACTGCCTTCTCTGTGCTCGGGTCGTAAAATGGGACCGGATTTCTGTGTTCAGTGCCTCGGCAGTGCTGGGTTGCCGGATTTTTGTGACATCGAGGCGTCAAGCCTGGGGCATTTTGGGTGCAGATGAGAGTTGAACTTTAACCGTGTGCGAACGAGGACCCGTAGGCGTTACCAGTTTTGGCACAACGCATCGATCTGCTACCGTGAACCCAGCTGCGGTACCTTGAACCAACTGTAATGTAGTCGATCCGACTCGCGGTATGACCGTCGTTTGAATACCAAGTTAGCAGATGTTTGTGGCGGTGCTCAAAGCACGTGTTCATGACAAACAATCAGTTCTTGTCAGCGAACTTCTGCATTCTCTTACCATTGTCGCATCGAGAGCCAAGCCCAAATCGGCCTATAAGGTGGCTGACGAGTCCGTGAGTCCAGTCCTAACACCCCGCAACAATCAACAGATCAAGGCAAGGTAGCTTATCTACTAGCCTCCTGCAGCTGCGAATAGAAGGCATCTTTATCGCGCTGTTTGGCAGCTGATTTTGGTGTATACACGGAAACGACAGAGATGTTGATAAAGTGACCCTTCAGCCGCGCGTAAGCCATTCGGTCATTGACTGGTTCCCATGCAAGTAGTGCACGGCTTGCTTGTTCCGAGAGGGCAATAGCCACACCGTGTCTACTAGACGAGTCCAGTGGGCCGCTGTGGTACAGGGTGAAGTGGGAGTTGATTCTCGGGATCTTCATTTCTCTTGAACCTGAGTGGGGGATTCGGATTTCAGACAGGCAGCAGACATCCATGTGGTACTGATGAAGACTGCGTGCCGTCAGATTTGGGTACCTGGGTCCAGAAAAGTTCTCACATTCCAGCATCCAATACCAAGAGTCCGTTCCCGGTTGAGTAGTCCAGCTTGCTTACCAGGATTGCGAAGCGCGTCGGTTCCCGCGGACGACGTAGCATGGATCGTTGTACTGTAATCGGACATTGCTCATGAGATTTCTTGGGGATTTGAATACAGGCGGGTACCAAACAGTCGCTTGGATTGTTTGTTCGAGGTTGTCTAGCTCTTTGGCTCAAGAACCTAACCACAAGGCAGTGGTGGCAAGCAAACTTATTTAATGGCGGTTTACGGTCGCCATGCCACAGTGCCGTCGTAAGGTTATAAGGCAGTCGGCGTGCTAGACCTCAGCCCTCCGCGCCCTGGTAGTACTGCCGCGGCTGGTCCGCAACTGGTTATTCGACGGACCTGAGAGTGCTTATTTCGCAGCTAACCTTCATTGAAGGCCGTTTCACCATCCGCCACCTGTGGACGCGCAGGGTAGCCAGCAGCTAGGCTAACGGGTAACCCGTTTTAGTGTATGTGGTCATCCGGGATCAGTTACGCTCTTCAATCCTTGTCCATGTTCATGTGCACGGATGGAGGCAGTTTCCCAGGTTGGCTTCACTAAAACATACCACACTTCAGTATAATGGGAGTTTTTTTAACTCTTGGTAATAGTTGTTTCGTTCTGTTTCAGGTATTTGGAAAGGAGTTATATTTACTTCCTGTAAAGTCTTTCGTTAATTTATCAGTGTATAAGCTCTGTAATTTTGTAGACTTCGTTAGCAGAGTTTCATCTGCTGCATCGTTTTTAAATAGTTCGTCTTGTTCTCTAAATTTGCATTCTTATACAATCAACTGTCTCTTTACTCGTTTCACCAACTTTATGCACTGAGAAGAAACCGCGAACCCTTGGGTGAAAAGTCAGAACGGCCCCTAAACGAATTAAAATGTCTTAATATTGCAAATCACGAGATAGTAGGAGCATATGACTTAGTTCCTCTGTTTCTCTCCATTATTCGAGATTAAATGCAACGCTCTACGAATGGACTCGGGACCTACCTCAAGAATATTCCTACAGACGCTTGGCTTCAAGTCCGAAACAAAGCTCTAAAACCGAAGTTTGATATGGGTTAATAAGCCGGAAATGGTCATCCGAGTTTCCTTTCTCCATAATTGCAAGTCCTGTAAGTGTACTAAGGCTCTATGTGCATCGGGACGGGAATGTCCGATAACGTGATCTGTAGAAGTCTACAACCTTGTTCCGTCAGAATAAATAGTTATGTCCCCGCTTGCAATTACTGGGTTTATAGTCACAGCCGAAAATTTGATTAAAGTTACTTTGCGAAATGTGCATCTTCTTTTTTTATATTTACACTACCTCGTTGTTTTTGATTCCCCCAGTCGCTTCCGAAGCACCCCTCTACCTCCTCATCCATAACATTGATGGTCGCAACCTTCGCACAGCCAAGGCGCAGGCTGTTTTAGCCCGGTTGGCTACAGTACCGCATATTCACCTCGTGGCCTCGATTGATCATGTGAACCTACCTATATGTAAGCATTTTTGTTCTAAAGTATCCTCTGCCCGGGAGTCCGATGCACAAGAATTTGATTTTTACTAATGTCACGCAATGTCAGTTGTAGTTAACCTCTTTAAGTAACTCACCTATACTCTTATAGTTTTATTAGCGTACTGAAAAGGTCTTCTTTCGGTACTATCTCCTATTTACGATCGAAGGTATTTTCGCATCTTTTGGTCATGCTGACCCACCCCGTACCAAGCCTTAAACGAGTTCTATGCTTAATTACGAAATATTGCCATCTCCATTTTGATTTTTCTCCTAACTGCATTTTGATTTAGATTGATGGCTGACTCCTTTCTTTGCTAATTTTTTTAAATTTACTTATTGTTTTCTTAATAGTCTTTGGTTTTATGACTATGCCGCTTACCTATCCACAGACAAGATCTAAGTCGGTATTTCAATTGATTGAGTGGTAAGCTCAATTATCAATCGAACGCGGGTTGAGATTTCCAGTCTTCCTAAATTGGGACACATTGTTGATGTCAGTGGCAAATAAACCATTCATGATCATCCCAATGTCTTTGAATAATACTTCTCGATAACTGATTGTTTGCTACTACGTGACAAGTATTTTTTCACTCGTTATACGCGATGTGTACTGAACTAGCCAAGTTAGAGCGAAAGCGTTCTGGTTATGAAGGTTTCATATATATCTTTTAAGTTTTAAAAGCATAAAAAGTATTGCTACTTAGGCTATATTTATTGATATTCGGGATACCCAGGTCTGCATATCATGCGCGGTATGCCAAGGTCGGTATCCAACCATTGCACCCAGTCATTTACATTTTAACTGTCTTAGAATTAGACATTGGTGGATGTAAACAGAAAGCGTGTGGTGTATGCTCAACATTTATACCATTTCACACGGAAAGCACTGTTGCACCTTCTAGAACATGGTGGTTCTCATGTTAAAATGGTGGTTTGCCCGCTGTCTTGTGGTTGGCTGGTTGAACTGGTTTGCACGGTTGACCGTCGACTGACATGAAATTTTTGACTATGTATTCCCTTAGTGTGGTCCCAAACAGAACTTAGCCGATTCTCATGGTTGTGGGAAGACTGCTCCACGCTGGCGCCCTATGTAGTCGAGGCCAGTTTTTCAAACAGCCCTCTGCTCCAACAGATTCTGAATGGCCGGAGCTACGCAGTTGACAGCCACCTTTCCCGAACGACGTCGACGTAGCCGCTCTTACTAGGCTGCGTCATGTCATGACGTCGCTAACACAAAATGCTCGTGAAATCTACCGCCTCTTAGCGGAATTCCAACTTCAGGCAATCGAGGAGGCAGTACAGCGTCGAAAAATCTCCGCCAGGGGCAAAAAATTGAAGGAAGCCGAGGAACCTGGTAGGTTAAGTAACGACCGAAAATTCGTGATATATTTCGGACGCCGGTTAAGGTACTGTGTTTTTGTTCTGGTCTAGTGTTGATTCTTGTCTATGTCTTATTCTAGCAGTCCAAGGCATGCCATTGGAGGAACTGTACTGGCGATGTCGTGATGCTTTTCTTGTAAACAGTGAGGTCACACTTCGAGCACAGCTGACCGAATTCAAGGACCATAAATTGGTTAAGTTTTCAAAAGTAAGTTGACCTTTACGCCGCCAGACTTTGTACGACAAGGTGTCATTTCAATCACAAAATGAAATACCTACTTCGGGGAAATACTCCAAATCGTTCCAGTAAGAATACTATCAGCGCCTAAGCCAATCGCATACCGTTCTTCTCGACAAGTGTTAATTAATAACAATTGGTTGGCCAGCTTTCATATGCTGTATTTCGCACGATGCATCCTGGATATACAACAGCGACGGTTTCTACCCCTTGATAGGCCTCCGAACTTCACCATACAGCTTTATTGATCAAACAGTGCCTGACACACTTTATCTTCATAAGCAGTATATTCAGGACGTATGATTTCTGAAACGAGCCCGAAATGCTTTCTTCTCCACAGTTTACTTTTCGTTCGAAATTGCATTTTATCAAGCTTTTTTCTGGACATCGCTCATCCTTCACCAGCCCCTTTCCACCTGTTTTTGAGTCCTTCAGTCAGCATTTATCAAACCCAGTTTTAGTTTTTTATAGTGCCTCAGACTGCCGAGATAGTACTATGTAATCTATCTGCACCTTGGACATCTATCTTTTGACTACGCAAATAAGTTGTACGCACGTATTGATCCTCTTCATTTTTTTCCATCCCACTCCGCAATGTGTTAATTATCCCTTCATGTTCGTTTCAGAGCCCAGATGGCACTGAACTCCTGAAAATACTAATGGACAAGGAAAGTCTGAGGGAATTTTTACAGAATAAGGAAGCCTTTGGCTGAAGCCTTCAAAACTGTATATTCCTATTTATTTTCATATCACAAACTTACTTTTCGCAGAGTAAATAGTCTGTTTAGTATCCACATCCCGAGTCCTCAATTATGTATTTTCGATGGAAAGTGGAAAATCTCCGACATTCACAAGGTTTAAGCAAGAAAGTGCAATATTCCAGCAGCGCTGCACAAATTTTTTGAGTGCATGGGATTAAGATGTGGTTCCTATTGTCGTGGATGATTACCTAACACCATATCAGTCTGTAAAAACGCAGAGACCGGGTTGCTGACGCATTGACACCGGTTTGCAATAATGCTGTGGGGAGGTGAAAAACTGATATCCCCGAGAAAACACGCCCTTCGGGCCGTTAAAGTGCAGGGCTGTGTACTGCGCAGCTATTCGTGCGAGGCGTACGGTGCCGTTATTCGTCCCCGCGTACCGTATGCATGTTTGGCCTAAAAATACAATATTCTGCATGAACACGTTCTGCCTAGAAGTCTGACATAAAACAAGAGAACTGGAGTTGCTGCTTACCCTAGCATAAATTACGCTAGTCCCAATGTTGTGAAAAACCGGTTCACTGGTACAGGCAGGACTGCAGAACCGTGTATAGTAACTGTGAGCTCAAGTCTGACAAAAGCAAATAGGAAACGCCTGAAACTTTAAAGTGTAGTCGATAGCCGGACCCTCCTTGGTTCATCAGTCCACGAGAATGGGGTTCGCTTGAGGCACAAGCCTGAACTCTTCCCGCTGAGAATTCTTACGTGGAGCAGGCTCTTTTAGCGGGAGCTAGCAGTTGCAGTAGGCTGGGTGGGTAACGTGACTAAACTCACGGGGTCCGGTGTGGGCCCCGTAGCTTAGTTGGCTAGAGCGTTGGCTGTAACCAAAGCCTTCCCTTTGTTGATGTGGGTTCGAATCCCACCGAGTCCGTCGGCGTTTTCAGATGTGTTTCAAATGAATTATTCAAATCTTCCAAAATCCCCTACTAAGTCTGTCGTAGTTGCAAGTCCTGGGGTGCTCCAGCAATAGTGCGTGGGACCCTGTTACGCGTGTAGTTGGTGGATCATGACTCTGAGGTATGGTGGTTCGTAATTAGTTGGCACTTCCACCACGGAACACCGATATTCTTGAGACATGGCGCTCGACCTCGTTGAATGCCGTTTCTTGACGGCGATTTCTGTTAATTTCAGCAGACTCTTCGGCCAACATTCTATGCACCTACTCATTTTTCGCAGATCTAACTATAGAAATGGCAAAATTTCGGGCTTATGGCAATGAGCCATGTTGGGAGTTTGTGTTAAGCATATGCAGTGGTTAGCTGCTCATTAGGGTTACTCACCCGACATAGCAGACGTATGATACTTTTACAGGGGGTCTTCGAACCGCTTTTATGAGAAATGTGCGGCTAATGCCGTTTTAATGCTCCATGTCCGCAAAATGAAGGTGATTAACATAACCCGTGCAGTCTGTCTTCCATTCTCAGCTGAGGCTCCTGTAGCTGCTAAAGCGTTCGTCGTATTGGTTAAGTCTTGGTCCTTTTACTTTGGCAGCCGACCCTTCTCCGTGAACCGCATGGATATAACACTACAGTATGTCATACAAGACCTAATTATAGGGAAATCGAGCGCCTTACTTTGGAACAAACTATTGCTTACATTTAAGCTTTCTACCATTGAGCAAAATGGGTGTAGGGCTTACCAGTGCAGATAGAGCTGCCGACGATCCATTTCCCACGTCTCGACTGTCCTCGCCGTGATTCTGCTGAACTCTCGACGCTGGAAGTCGTTTGTTCCTTTTCTCAATGTCAAAGTCCGGCGCCAGATTTGGCAGCCAAGTGCACCTCTCATAGCGACTGTTTGTTGCCAAAGGTCTTGCAGCCTTCAAAAGAGGGGGAGTTTAGATATCAGTTCGATTCAGTCAAACTGTCTGCATACAATTGACAATTATGACTCCCAGCTGGGAGGCCCCAGTCCGGTTGCCGTTTGTCGCTGGCAATTTTAGCTCCTTTGTTTATATTACTTATATTGTCTGCGTTTCATCCGACTAATGCTTTTCACATGAAAAAAAGCAACGCAGAAATATCTAGCCTATTATTCAGGGTCGAACGAGGCAACTGGTGCATGGAAGACGCAAAAGTGAGGCCTAAGTTGACGTTCAGTTTGGGGAATACTGGCTATAAAACACTGTTGCATATGAAACTGGTGCGATACGTTAAGAGCCATGGCTTGGAAGGTTGCCGGCCGACAGGATAGCTCGGGACATATGAGCAGTCTTCTGTAATGGGGTCTTGGTGGTAACTGAGTTCTGATAGATGCCTCAGTAGTTAAGGTGCGGTTAACTTGCGCATAAAGACATGGGTTCTTTATCAGCCAGTGGCCGTCATCAGTCGCTTTAACTGTTCTGCCGTTTTAAAATGGTATATATAGGAAGGGAGTGTTAGGTGTAGTTGAATCGCGTTCAAGTCATAACTGCATCCCCCCTCGACACATTTATGATCGATGAACGCTCACCGATCGTTAACAGAGCTCCCTCGTCCCGATCTGCTTTGGGGCGTATTCTTGGGCTCCGCCAGCAGATCGAGACTCGTGTGGGGCACCACCTGGGGTTACGTATGACTGGTTGATGGCGGCTAATGGGTCAGAAATGGCCATTCCAGTCTCCCCCGTCTTTGTCGGCATTCTTATTCTACATTAATGATTATTGTTGTTTACGTCTGAGGATATTATTATGCAGAATGTGGTGGTAAATGGAAAGAGCAAAGGCCAGAAAGCAGCCTACATCAAATAGCGAGGTTGACTGTCTATTCCACTGGTTGATAACATTTACTGAAGCAAACTTTTGTCCTTAACTTTATCCCAACATCCATTAAAAGTAAGGATGAATCGAGGTTTGTGCTACGGCATGCTTTTTCCCTAGAAGCTCGCTTAGGTCAAGATCCCTTTTTATTAGGCAGAGCAGCCATAGCCCGAGAGAGATGGCTGCTTGGATGGACTAGGGTAAATCGACATAACTTTAGGTGGAAAAGCGGCTTTTGTGAAACACAAGAGCTACTATAGAAACGAGATTTTCTCACTCCGGCTGAGATGCTTGTTGGCAAACACGTTTTTACGATGCAGTTCTGAAGCGCCAAGAATGTCATTTAACCTGTAGTCTGTGCCTCTTTCGCATTCTAAGAGCTTATCGGACAAACAGCCGGTAATGAGTCGAAAAAGGTATTATGATCTACCGGCTTCTTGTTTCCGTTTACCGCTTAGAATCAATACAAACAGATGGAGCAATTTGCTGTATTTAATCGAATCATTTAGGATACTGAAGATCCAGTCACTTACGCTCATCTCTGACACCGTATAAGACGGAAAGTCCATCTGGTTGGTCGTCCTCTGATCACGAGGCCCATTCTGCGGAGATTGTTCTTCGACTCGTCTTCTAGACCCATTAGCAGTACCATTATCGTCCAAGGTAGTATGCCAGGGAGGACGATTGACGTAATTAATAAATCGTCCGTCAGTCATGTGTCGCTCAAGAAGCTGCTTCTGTGTCAAGTGGCGGGGGTCCTGACCCTCCGCTGGGCCAGGGGGTCCCACAATTGAGGCAGGCCGCGGTGAGTGATCCGCACTCCTGTCTAAATGCGCACCGCCGTCCCACCGTTCGTTATAGCCCGAGGCCTCATCGATTCCGACTTCATGCATTAGCCGCTTCTGGCGTTCATGGGCACGCATTTCAGCTCTCCGAATAAGATCATCACCGGCATAGTCGAGGCTATCTCTAGAGTCGGCTGCATTGGCTTGATTGTGATCATTCGCCTTTGGAGGCGTCGCCGTCGACTGCAAGTAGTATATGCACAAGTGATTGCGCAAACATTATAGACACCGGCCGAAAGATGTTCTGCACTTGCTCAACACAAAGCTTGAGAGCGTTTAATAATTCGGGTTTAAACATTTTCAAAATGCTGGACATCAGTTAATCTTTAATCGTTCTCAGTTAATCGTTAACGTAGGAATCTTAGAAAAAACCTGAAGGGACATGTTAATAGCCCGAAAATAATCAGTCTTATTTGAGCCCCTCGTAGGCCTGCTAATAATAATCTCTATACCAAGGCACATTTGAATACAAGTACGGTCAACCAAAACCCACAGGTTGATTAAATAATAAAATGCCATCCAATCTACACGCGTGTAAATATCTGCTGCTCCATCAACGCGTACAAAAGGCCACTTTTTGATTAAAACAATTATTATAGGACGTTTAAGCTAAACAAACTCTGGAAACAATTCAATAGGGCAAGCCACTCGAATAGCCGCATGCAGTTGAAATTTATTTACTGGTGAGACATCTCTAGTGAATTCAGGCAGCCAATGGTATTGGAGCGAATTCGGAATACCTTCAAGGGTTTGTCATTGCAGCAAATTAATTTAAGTAATAAGCCTATTCGATAGGAATTCCAAGAAACCTATTCAACACTTCTTGATCTACCATCTATAGATTGTTTCTCATGTGGAGCATCATCACTGAAAATTAAACCCAATGTCACTAAAATGCAAGGTATATGAACATTAATGGTGGAGAATGGATACGACAGCACAGAAATTCAGCTCACTATTAGTCAGGTTTGGGTGAGGCTGTTTATTGAGTAAACAATCTTCACTGAAAAAGCTTTGAAAACAAGAATAAAATGGATCAAATTGATTGTTTAAAGCTTATTTCTCTTGTTCAGTTAACAAGGCCTAAAACCCACATCTGGAAATTTTGACGTTTAACCCCGAACTGAAATGATCAGTGGGATTCAGGTTGATTCACTCGAGTCATAGGCCAGCCCTCATGTTGGTTTTGCTCAGGAATGCTCGAAACAGCAAGCACACCATTCATGGATTACTCGACAATAGGACGAAAAAGGGGCGTATCATTTTGTAGGAACTGCGGGGTTGTACTATCAAAGGTAGGCACCTTGCAAACATTAGTCAGTCAGTTTTGCCGACACCCAGAGACTAGTATGACCATTGTTGGGTTACTTTTACATCAGACACATCTCAACCCCGAGCTGTAAGCGGTGATGCCCCCGCGAGGGACTCCAGAACGCAGTTTCGGATAAAGCATAATGACAGCGTGTTGTCCTTAAACCACTCCACATTGGTAATTGTCAATCCCACGCGAAAATCCTCTCTCAAACTCTAGAGGACGTCGTGTCACGCGGGCACTAATATCATTTCACAGGAGTTTCAGGCAAAAATGACAGCCAACACCTTACCGCGGTCACCAACGAGTCAAAAACTACTAACATCAAAAATAAACCTCAGTTGCACAACTTAGGTACTCTCAAGGTGTAAAAATATGAAGTTCGCTTATCAAAAGTTTAAATCCATGTTGTATCATCGGTTATCCTTCACGAAGTTAACACAAATTTCTCATTGGCAGCAACTTCTCGCTGAATAAACAAAGTTATGCTCCACTGAGTCAAATCGATCGGGATTAGTTCCTTACCGCAACCTACGCAGTCATTCTAAACAAAATTGCAAAATAGGCAACATATATGTCAATCTCCATTTCTTGGTCTCAGGAGTTTGCATGCACCATAAATGACGATCAAATAACCTACCGGTGGAAGATCTGCTTTCTCTAAATTTCCCTCTTCGAATGCAGACTGCCCTCGCGGCTGCTGCACCTCCCTGGTCAGTCGTTCTTCTGGCGGCGTTCCGCGATAGCCATTAGAAGCTTTATTGGAAGAGACAATGAAAACATAAGTGCATACCACCTCAAAGATGATGTCATTATTCTATAAAATGGCTCACTGTTGGCCACGTGTATTATGCCTTCGAATCCCAATCTTAAAGCGAAATAAAGTGAATGGAATTTCTCGTTGATAAATTTCAGGAGAACATCAAATTTTATTCCGGCTCTTAACAAGCTATTTTATATGTGTTGATATGACTTCGAAACTGGGAGCTAAACATTGAAACTTCTAGCTTTATCACTGATTTTCTGCAGGTTTACGAAATTTAAATTCTCTGCTTGGGCATATTACCTGTAACAAGCGCACTCGATGAGACTGGTATGAAAGGCAAATCGAAAACTACGTCCTTTACGCTGGGATCTCCGATTAACTAACACCACTCTCATCGGACCGAACACCGGAGATCCATGAAGTACTTGCTTGCGTTTGACGAGAATTTCTAAAAATCACTACGCGTCAACTGCCTAGTACGCAAATGGATGCTAGCTAAAGGTCAGCTAAACGTCCATTTTAAAACCGATATGTTATTGCGGAGGTAGTATGCGTGTATGTTATAACTCTTAAAATGACTCACTTGGATTAAAATTAGACTACATACCTCATGCGCATTAACCATATCGAAGGTACTACAAACTCGTACAAAAAATCTAAAGACAATACTTTAACTGCGGGAAATGTGCCGATGAAGGCTAGAACAAACGTATTATTCATCTGGAACTTTAATATTTCCATTGTATTGGTTTTCAGAGTGAAACCTAGAAGGCATTCAGCGCACTAACCTGCCTTAGATTTTGTCTACGTCCTGAATTCAGTTAGAAAATGGAGTTGGTAACAGCCAACGAACGCCTGTCCACATCCTTCAATGATCTTGAGACCCATGTATAAGTTCAAGAGATGTGCCTACAGTTCTTTTTACCGGTTTACGAGCCACTGGAGTCCCTACCCGCTGAGCTGGTAACATAGTTTCTTACCTTGGCACAGAAAATCGAATAATTGTCAGCATAAGTTATTCGCTTGATACGTCCACGATATTTCTGTGACTTGATATGCTCACGCGTCTCTGCGAAGTGGAAGCCTGTCAACAATACTGCCCAGAAAAGATGAAAGGACGCAAAGCAACGTCCTTCACTCAAACATACGCAGTTATACCATCGGGCTTTCGCAATGATTTGAACTAGTTAAAAATATTAGCCGAAATAAAGCTAAACGACCTACTTAGTACATATGAGTAGATATGATAACATTCAGTGTGAGCGTTTTAACTCGGCAAGGAGCGTTCTCAAAATTGCTTCGTCTTTCAGATATTTACGAGGGTAGATCTATAGTTACTTTGATAGTGATCACCGAATTTCACTTGGAAATATAATCTTCCTGGTCATTTGTTTGTAAAGGCGATCTCTATGCGGCTTTTGAGTGTCACACAGAATCTCAAAGCAAATGAAACTTGGAATCCCTTGAAATAAATTTAAAAGAATAAATTATATTGACCCTCTTTAACTGTATAATCGACTTGTAGTCTAATAATTTCATGTACAACCATCCGTATGTCAGCTGCCCACCTCTAGTATAGCGTTTTTTATGTTACTATGCACAACTATGCAAATAAATCGGTTTTATAGTCTTCAAATTTAAGTTAGTCTCATGGACTTAAAGTTGTTAGCAATGCGACAATTACTGTAGGTGGAATAAGCTTCAATCCTTATAGGTGTGTGAACATGTGCACTGAATCGAAAAATGGTAGTACGTAAGCCTCAGAGAAAGTGCAGATCATTTGGCCCCACTTACTTCGCCAAAAGTTAACGTTGACGGGTAGCCTCATAAACTTATTGAGCGTAAAACAACATATAATGTGAAGTAAGGTGCACCCGTTGTGTACAGCGGTAAGAACATATGCATGCAATCGAACGAGGTAGTAGAGAGGATAGGTTGTGTTTTGTGATAGTATTTTGTGCAGACTCCGGACAATCTGTCAGATAATAGGGCACAAAATCATGTGACGCGTACTCGCGTCTAACCATGTACTGGGAATATGTAAACTACAGAAAACGACAACCACCTATGAACCTGCATTCGTCAATCCTCGGCTTAATCTAAAAACAGTAGAGAAATGACACATTATCACAGTTTGGAATCGACGTATTTTCTCATCATAGTGACCTGAAGGATAGCGCTTGGATCAGTAAACCAAAATAAGAAACAAGTAAACCATCAACAATTGGAAGCCAGCGTGTAAGCGGTAACTCGAATCCCTCAGCCCTCAAAACAGTCAGTAGGAAATATATTTTAGCTCTATGATTTAAGGATACTTACTTGATGCTGTAGCAGGCTTTTGACTAACGTGTGTAAAAGTTACTTCACCAATAAAATAGCACAAGAGTTTAAGCCAATGCCACGTGAATCTTCGACCCACCACCGTCCCTTAAAGACTGCTAGTTATTTTGACGTTATTTTTGGTTCCCACTTTCTGCAGAGTCAATGATACCGTACCTTACGAGGTTCAAATGGGAAGTTAATCGAAATGCTAATTAGATAAATAAGGTTGTGCCAGACCATTTATATGATTTTCATCATTTCTGCTTCAAATTTTCGATGACACCATGGGCTTTATAATGTTGACGGCACTGGTAGTCCAAACAGTGCTCTAAGTTTCAACGCGCATTTTCATCGCTTTTTATCATATACGATTTAGGTTCTGGGTCTTCGTTTGGACTTGTAATGGATAAGATCACTGATAATACCTGGCTCCCTTATAAACGGAGTCACAAACCTCATCTGATTTGTGATTATCTGATTAACTTTTTTGATTCAGCCACGGCAGCTCTATCCACTTAAAACGTTTTTGGAAACAACGGCGTGAATAAGTTCGACCTCAGGTAAATTTAGAACGTGGTCAAACCATCTGAGACGGTGGTCCTTAATTACAATCGAGTTTGGTGAAACCCAATTTTATACTGTAGTCCATGAACCTAATCTGTAACACTAAAGGTATGCGGTCTCGGGTTGCAGAGCACTGGAGCTTATATTTGCAGTATAAGTGCAAAAGGGCTTTGGAAAAGGTCCATGGAAACAATCCCTTTGTTTTTCATTAGTACTCGGTACGACCTCACAGGTAGTGTTACTGTTAACACTGTTAACGGGGTTATTCCTTCTGGCAAATGATGGTGAAAACGTAGCATGAAGCAGAGATCCACCAACGTCGCCTGTCAACTGTTTTATCATCAATGATGGTACCCTGAGTACACCTCTCAGAGTGACCTTCACTGCGCTCCGAGAGACACAACGCAAAACGAGTTATCGATGATGTCCACAGGAAATTTACTGTCAACTTTTATGCTGCAACGGAACAGTCAGTTATAAGCAAAAAAATTCAAATTTCTTAAAATGTGAATTTTGGATTCTGAAAAGCAAAACTTACAAGTTTGATGGTGGGGAGCGCTCTCAGTCCGCGAATCGTCACACGCAAGCGAGAAGCCCTAAAACATGTGAGCTTTATGGATTCTTACCGCTATACCACCTATTTGCGTATTTTCCTTTGCATCTGGAGTGCGCATTCTACCATAAAACGTTTCCTTATTCTATTGATAAAAATTAGTAAATGGATGGCAAATATAACTGGTTGAGAAACCGCCATAGGCAATGGTGACCACCAATCCCCATATTTTAGCGAACGTTCTTGGCTTTTATGCAATCGACTAGAATATTAGGAGAAATTGTTTATTGTACGAATTCGCAATGCGTTTTTGATTTGTAAACACGGGTTTCGAAGTTTCCCCGCCATTTTCAGAACCGTAAAGGGAAGTTTTACGATTTGCCAATTGGAAGTGTCTCTTGCCTTAAAGTAAATAAATAAACAAAAAACTACCTCTTTGATCAGGATCGCCCACGGAAATCCTACCGCTTGCTAGGCCACAAGACATCACGATTTTTCAAACAACACAAACTGTTGTCTCGTAACTATAACTACGTTTGTTTAAACAAATCTTGAATACTAGAAATTGGTGTCTTTTCCGCGCTGATGCATTACACCAACGGCATCTTTTGACAGGTTTTTTTTTAGCTTACTAGAGCACTGAATATACTTGGTGGATATCAGTGAGGTTAATAACTTCTCACTAGGTCGATTATGCTACTAAAAATGTAAACGCAGGAAATAGAAAGGTTAGAGGCAGAGCAAATGGGTCGTTGCGTTAAATGTACCAAACTGGACCTTAGATACCTACTCAGATCCACCAATACTATAAAAATAATTTCTTTTTGGTGCTGTCGTAGGCCAACTGGACTTCTCTATACAGGAAGCGTAATCCTTAAGCAATTATCTCATTGTTTCAAAGTTTCAAAAATTGCGATGTGCGCTTCGTGCGCCACCCATATAGTCTTAATGAAGTTTGAGGAAGACCATTTCTAAATTTTGGAACATTCACGATGCTGTTTTGCAATATGCCACAGAAGGCTAGAGAAAGTTTGCAGCGTAAGATCTCAATATTCCCTAATAATTAAGGGAGAGCCACAAAAATGTTAAGGTTCAACACTCCTCATCGTTTCTACCCCACCTAGCTCGTGGTTACCTATTTAATGTGAGTTTTGGGTAATTGTATGAGGTCTCTTACAAGTCTGGCCTGTAGGAGCTTTTTGAATGTGCTACCATGCCCAACCACGAGGCCACTCACGATAGCAGTGCATTCAGCAGGCAAGGCTGGGTGTGCGCAAGTGCAGTTGTTCTCATGTTAACATGGATGAAAATTTTTCCAAGGTATCGTGAGAGATGTGTTTTCCCCTTTAAATTATTGGCGCTTACATGGTTTCTCTGTATACTGCACTCAAGTCAACGTTGGGAACAGGGTGCTCAAATGCTAACTCCACCGAAATGAGCAGTCCATATCGTGTTTACTAGTGCTTGGGAATCTTAAAATTTTCGAACCTTTCGACGGTTTAACCAAAGTCCTGAAAGGCTAATAACAATTTCTTTGAAAAGACCACAAAACTTGTGAATGTATGGTTTAAGAAGGTCCTCTATTCCTATGCTTTTATCGTTCCTTGTATCACCATTCATGCAACAGCATTAGACTAGGTAATTTTTATCGATATTTATTAATTATTAATTTATTGCCAGTTTACAGGCAAGGTCAAAAGGGATATACAGAAGGGGGTCGAGCTGACAGTGAAAAAAACTCCTGATCGTTCTTTATAGTGTTTTCAGGAGAAAAAACTGCAGCTTATTGAACGGATTCAAGTTCAGGACAGGGAATTATTGACACAGGTGCACGGTGTAGTTCTTCTTATTTTATTGTTGTTGATGAGGTATTCTGTACTAGCAGCAGGTATGCCGGCGAACCGCTGCTCGCTGTTGACTGATAAATAACCCGATTGCGGACTGCAGAGCCAGCAATATTGCCTTCAGCATGAAGTCCGGCACTTGATTCAGATTCCGTGGACGCCATCAGAACGGAAGAGAGCTTCCAGATAACCAGCACCGAAAATTTGTGGAAGGTGCCCGGAATGTAGAAAACTAGTGACAGATCTCAAAGGATATTTTGCTGAATTTTAATACTTCTGGGTAGTTTATTCCAGATTGCTATAGCGTCTACTGCAAAAAACTGACGGTATCTAACGGTGAGTGCCAAATGAAGAAATAAAAATATATCTCGATGACAGGAGCGCCGAGAGTGGTCGAGCTGTCTAAGGGATGTAAGGGGGTTAAAGGTAAGACTGTTGAAAAGTTTAAACAGTAAAAATAATCCCTTCTGTAATCTACGAACCCAAACGGGTCAAGGCTTGTAAGCTCACAACCTTGTTGGTAGGACAGGTTTCTGTGCTCTGAAGTGAAAACTCTTTTAATAAAGAAGTGCTGGACTGATTCTATCTTCCTCTGTTCACTCGCGTGCAGAAGGCTTAATAGAAACGAGCAGTATTCCAGACTAGGTCTGACATACATTTCATAAAGGCTGGTCCTAATCTTGACAGGACACTTGACACTTGATATTCAAACTTTACAAGTGGCAATCTGTGCTACAATAAGAGAACTCTATAGGGCAGATTTAACTGCCTTGATTTAGTATCTTTTGTGTTTATTCTTACGCTTATCGTTCAGAATTGAAGCACAAAAATCAGCGCAAACAGGAGAAATATAATTATGGTTCTTACTTATGCTCACAATTAATGAAAGAATTTTTAAATTAACATTGTGACATCTATAAAACCCCTTCGAAAATTTAAACGTGGTCAAACCGATTGGCTGTGTTTTATATGCCAGTGAACTGAAATTGTGTCGACATACATCAAGAGCTGTCCAGAAAATTAAAATACTGACTCTTTGCACTTGCGTTCCAAAATCATATCGATGATGATTTTGATGGCATTTGTTCCAAAAAAATAAAACTTCATCTACAAATTTCTGATCAACCCATTCGGAAGTGTTATCGGCACACCTTAATTCATATGACTGGACTGATCTCTTTCAAACCTGGATGTGAATATTTATAATAAATAAATAAGTGTTTGTAGTTTAAGCCTCCATAATGTGCTTTCGAACAATATTAAGCTTTGCAAGGTTGAGAGTCCCCTTATCTCTTGTCTTCTTCCCCGGTAAAAAATAATTAATCACGGATAAGTCTCCCGTCATTTATCTTTTCGCGTGGGTGGCGAAGATACTTTCATCATTTCAATCAGAAAAAGTTCATTTCAGCTTTTCCCCATTTCCGCGGAATTTTTCCGCGAGTTAAGTAGATGTTCAAAAAATGAAAACTCGAAGAGGTCGGAGTGCGCAAAATTCACTAGTTAAATGTCGTGACAGGTCCTTCGCGTGCAATAAGGACTCATACAAAAACATTGCAAACTATCCTTTCGGATATTCTCTGCAGTCCCATATTGGGCGCAAACTTGATAGCTGATCGTTTCAGTACTTTCTTGCCCAAAATGTTTACTGCAAATCCAATATTTTTGTTTCATGACTTTCAGGTTTGGACCCCTACCATGCGCAAAATTCACCCTCTAGGAATTAACCATTGCAATTTGACGCTGTTGAAAACTTTGAAATCTGAGACCAAGTGGTGTCCGGTTATCATAATAAAGGCTATTACAACTGAGCTTTTTTTTATCCCTCTTTTAGGAAATCTTGAATGGTTGCCACGAAAATGAAACCTTTTCGAGATCATGGAAGGAATCAAACATTCTGCCTGTCCCTTTATATTGCCGTTTAGCCTTATTTGATGACTTTCGCCAAATGAACACACCTTCCCGACCAGCAGCTCGGAAAATATTCCAGATCTTGGTAAAAAATAACAAAGTACACCAATCAACATAGAATACGACGTTCAGTTCCGCAGAGCATAGATTTACTTAAGGTAGGTCTTGTGACACCAGCAAGCTCTCTTTCTTTAGTTATTTTGTGCAGTACATGGACAAGGGCTCCATCCTCGCATACTCTGTTTTGACTTCCCTGTGGCTTTTATTGTGTTGGCTACTCTTTTTTATATTGGCGTTTGCCTCTAGTAAAGGGGCGATAATCTTCTGAATTTACTGTCTTCTTATCTCGGCTTTTGAACACAGTCTTGCTATGTGTAAGCTATTATATTTGATGTGCATTTCATGGTTGTGATCCTTAATGTTTGTTGATAAACTGATGGTTACCTACCAATACAACCCAGCAGATAAGAACATCGTGCTTAAATGCTTGAAACAAATACCCTAAACTTTTGGCCATTGGTATTTTACACGACAGCTTTACTTTCCTAGGCGCGGAGGACCAGTTATGTTTGTTGGCGATGATTAGCAGCCTCAGACAAGCATTACAGATAATGACAGAAGTTTAGTTGGAGTTAAGGGCCTAGATATATCATATTCAAAATGTTTAGAACTTACAGAGCATTGCGAGCTGAATATTGCAAAAGCGCGCAAAACGACTTAATTACTCCCCTGGAATTTTAAAACCTGAGATATTACAACCCGCCCATATAAATTTCGTAAGAGTTGGCTTTGAATACAAATCGGTTTAATTTAGCCTCCTAAGCTTTCTTAAGAGGAAGAAATAGGGATGCTTTTGGCATCGTTTTTTAAAAATAGATTTGAACACGGAACACCGAAGTTAAACATTGTCAAAACGCCATGGCCAACAAGACTTGAGCCGATTTAGATTGGCTGATTGCCATCGGGCCTCACGTAACTTCAAAGGTTTTAAACTACAATCATTTACCTCGCTGAGTATTTGAGGCATCTTGTTCCCTCTCAACTGAACGGTCATTTCGATATCTATGCAGTACTCCCTCTGGCACGTACCGTTAAACACATCCAGTTCTTCTTCTGGTGAAGCAATCGCACTCTGGAATACATTAAACGGAAAAATAAAATTCTACAAAATTATTATTTTACTGAAACGAACCATCACTCGCTGCCTGCTTTAACTCACTTTAAGTCACTTTATTGAGTGAAGTAGGCTTTCACCCTTGAGCTCCCTATTCACATGCAAAAATGTCAATAGTACAAACGTTTACAGTGATATATCTGACAAATAAAAATGTAGGGTCATCGATATGTGTGCGCCAGGCGCAACCTGCCACTGTTTACACAATCTTCATTATATTGACAATAGTTTCTCAGAAAATGAGTATCTAGTTTGAATTTAAATGTGTCAATAGTTTCTGAAAGGACCACCTCGTCAGGGAGTCCGTTCCATGCTCCAACGACCCTCTGCGAAAAGGCGTTCCGACGGACTTCCATGTGGACAAACTTCCTCTGCAGTTTAAAGGGATGACCCCGCAGATGTTCCGTCCCAGCCAATTCGAAGAAGTCAGCAAATTCTAGGGCACAATCGCGGCCTCTGACAATCCGGTAGGTTTGGATGAGGGCACCGCGTAGTTGCCTGTAATTTAGAGGAAACAAATCAAGTTCAACCAGTCTGGCTTCGTAAGACAGATGACTTAGATTCTTGACCATCTTCGTAGCCCTCGCCTGCACTCGTTCCAGCTGTAGATAATCCTTCTTAAACCACGGACGCCAGGCCTGGATGGCATATTCCAAGTGAGATCGAACAAATACCCCGTAGGTTTTTCGGGAGAGTTCCTTATCAATCTGCACAAATCCACGTCTGAGCGCAAATAAGACCTATGTAGCGCGTTTAGCTGCCTTTAGACACTGTGAAGATGGTTTAAGTGAGGAGTTTATTAGAACACCGAGGTCCTTCTGTTCCTCAACAATTGAAAGGGGCTGCCCATTGAGAATGTATTGGTAGGAATCATCCTCCTCACTGGTCCTTCTTGTACGCAGTCTTAGGACCACACACTTCCCAACGTTAAAATTTAAGAGCCAACGAGCAGACCAGCTGCTAAGACGGTTGAGATCCTCTTGAAGTGCGTGCCTATCGAAATCAGATCTGATGACCCTCCACAATTTAACATCATCTGCAAACATGATGGCGCTACAATCCAGGTCATCGACACAGTCGTTGATGTACACTAAGAAGAGTAACGGCCCTAATACCGAGCCTTGGGGGACACCACTTAGAACCGGAGTAGGTGTTGACTTCGAGGTATCGACGCACACAGTTTGCAATCTATCTGTAAGAAAGTCTGCGACCCATGTCAGCAGCATTCCTCTTATGCCGATTTCAGATAATTTGTAGATGAGACGTTTGTGTGGGACACTGTCAAATGCCTTCTTGAAATCAGTGTATATAACGTCAACCCTACCATTTTCGTCCAGTGCACGAGTCCATTGCTCTGTGGAGAGTAATAAACTAGAAAGACAGGAGCGATTCTGTCTGAAGCCATGCTGGAGATCTGAGAGTAATTGGTTTTCCTCAAGGAACTTCATGGTTGCCTTCTTGATTATTTATTCCATTATTTTACAGCAAATGGAGGTTAGGCTGACAGGCCGATAATTGTTGACATTATATCGAGCACCACTCTTGTATATGGGGTATATATTTGCTGCCTTCCATTCGGATGGCAGTTTCTTTGATTCAAATGACGAATTAAATATATGCGCTAGTGGTTTGGACAGTTCGCTGGCCAGTTCTTTCAAGAACTTGGCCGGTATATCGTCCGGACCAGATGACTTCGCTTCTTTCAGATTTCGCTGTTCTAGTTCCACGAGAGGTTACTGGAAGATTATATATTCAAGCACTGGACCGGCGTCTATAACAGCACTGTTGACGTGGTCAAGCTGAAGTTCCGGTTCTCTAGTGAAAACCGAGGCAAAAAACCGACCTAAGTACTCGGTTTTGTCGCAATTTTCAACGACTTCAACACCATTCCCATCCATGAGTACTGTTACTGGGTCCTTGTTTTTTAGTCGGCTATTGATATAATGGAATAAAATGTTTGGTTTATATTCAGCCTGTTGAATAATTCTTGATTCAATGTTCTTCCTTGCCTGACGGATCATTCTTTTTACAGCGTTTCTTTGATGACGAAATTCTTTGAGATGCTCTGCTGACCCTGTTTGCCTGAATACCTTCCATTTTTTATTCTTCTTCTTAAGCTGCCTGTTAAGTTCTCTTGTTAATCAGGCTTCCTTGAGCAAATGGAGGAGGGACTCATCAGCTGCACTTGGAATGTTCGGTGGTCTGTAGATCGTCAAGAATTGTAGGTTCTGTGAACACTCCTTTTTAATCTTTATCCAGAGAAATTCATATTCAGGGAAGATGGAGTGTGCTCTTTCGACTGCCGAGATTCCTGTCCTAACATATACGGCCACTCCTCCACCCTTTCTATTTTCTCGGTCTTTTCGAAAAAGTTGGTATCCATCAATCGAAACCTCGCTATCCGCGATTTCGGCTTTGAGCCACGTTTCCGTAATGGCAACGATATCGGGGGTTCGGTCTGATACTAATGCTTTGAGTTCATCTACTTTCGATAGGAGACTCTGAGCATTGGTATACAAACATCTCAATTTAGACTGGGTAACTCCTCCATAAAGACTTCTGCGCATTTCGCGCGATTGAATACTAGAGTCTGTCATTGTTTTCCGAGATGAACTGGTGTCCATCCCGCCGACGCTGTGCTCTGATGAGTGGTCGTCATCCGAGTTCTGGAGCGCCTTCTTTGTATTATTCAAGCTCTGTACAGTTGGGTACATCGTATTTAGTGTCCTCCGTCTCGGCGAGAATCCACCTTGATTATGTACGGGGTCTGCCATAAGAAAGACCTCTTTATCACTTTTATTTCCCCGTCCTTTATTTGGAGCCATTTTCCCCCTGCTCGGTCCTCCTCTTCAGTTCTGCTCTCAGCATCCTCATTTTGTACCTTTCCTTGGGTTCGTAATCCGGCTGAAAAAAACACATCCCTGTGTGAGCTACGGAGAGCCGTTCTCCGTTCTAGGAGGCGTGAAGCCTGAACATCATTTTCAAGAATGATTTTAAGAGGCCTTGGTGATGATAGTTCATGTGAAACATCCGCTTTTCCTAAACGGAATGCTTTGTGCACTGTTACGCATTCGCCATCTCGAAGAATCGAATATGAGTATTCTCGGAAAAGACTGAGGTCATGTTCTACCCTTTCCTTTGCAATCAGAGAAGTGGACTCGGGAACACCTTTAATAACGAGATTTCGTTTTCGGTCAAAATGTATGTTTGGTGACTTTGAGTTCAGATTTGTTGATAGAGCATCAGTATTAGGAAGATTGCTACTCTGGTTGACGATGTTATTTTCGTCAGTATGAGCAACTTTTCCTAAAGTTAATGGCAAACCCCTTTTGGAAACTTTGCCAATTGGTCCTCCACTTGCTCCTGTATTACCAACAGAGGATTGCAATTGACCATCTATTGGTAAGAACGAGCTTTTTCCGGAGTTCAAACCACTTTTTGTGAAAGCTTCTTGGCCCTTTTCGACTTCGAATTCTTCGTCTTAGGTGCTTCAAATTCGACGTGCTTTTCAACTTCACCCTTTTTGTATCATTCAGCGACCATGCCGCATATGTTTTGTGTATCCAGCACATTTCTGCTTCTGTCTAAGCTCGATGACAGTAGTAAGGTGCATGAGCTGGTTTGATCTCCCTTTTGAAGCTCTGTAGACGCAATATCTTTAAGCTCTACATGAGGTATTCTTGAGGAAGCAATATTTGCATACGCTCTTTTTGGTTGGAATTCTCGTTGCTGCGGGTGTTTTTTTCCGGGTGAACTTTGAACCTTCTCTTTGAGATCGGCCATTTCTTGTTTCAAGTTACTTATCTCTTTCTCCATCAATAAGAATTTCTGCAAGAGATTTAAACATCCCATGCACTTTTCGTCTTCGTAGGTGACATTCATTAGTGTTCCCAGGCTTTTTGCCCGCTTGGCAGGAGGAGAAGTGGTAACAGAATATCTGTCTTTGTCATCTTTTTTTGTTTGGATACAATTTTGTTTTCCAAATTGTCGTGAGAACGTAGCGCAGTGGTTATGCTCGTCGCCACATGAATCTGTGATCTGGGTTCGAAACCTGCCCGCGCTGCGAATTTTTTTCCTCAGCACAGATGAGTCGTGAGCGTCTGCGTTTTCCATACCTCTTATGACTGTATTCGAATGCATTTAATTTATAAATCCTCTTAAATAACTGGGCTAGGATGCAATAGTATTCAGCAGTCAGGCTTTTAATAAGCAGGCAACGACTCAGCCTTTGTTGCGACTTCTCCCTCCCTGATGAAAGCAGATTAGAGCAGCACACCGCTGGCGTGAATTTGGAAGCAAGTGAACGCTGAAGCTTGTATTTCTCGTAGGGATAATGTCCTGGACGTGGAATAATCCTCAGTGATGGAATATTTGGATAGCCGCAGAATCGTTAAGTCCAAGAAAATATTTCCCAAATTTAGAGACTGGACAATCCACTCAAGAGTTATTCCAAATCAACGTGTCTTCTACACTAAGGTAGAGACTAAAACTTCGTACACTCAAAGGAGCTGAAATTCGAAAGCAATTTCAAACGACGCGCCGAATTCTTCTTAAATTTCTAGACACCGAATGCCTCCAATTTATTTTCCGTAGTGATGGAGTTCATTAACATGAATGCCTTATTCTACTCTCCTTTCGAATGGAATTTATTCAGTATAATTCAGTTTGTATAAGGGAGATAGGCAGAGCCTTTGAAAACCCTATTTACAGATAGATGCTCGCAAAACAAGCAAATTTTACATGGCGATAGTCGTTTTAGTATATCGATGATGACAATCTATTACTCGGTGAGTAGTTTATTTCATGTGGCGGTAAGCAAGCGTTAACCCATGAAATAGCGTGCAGGCTGCAAATTCCTGCCTTACTCTTACCAACTTTTTTCCGTTGTGGACTGCAATTACCTCGGAGGCTGCAGTATCTTCTACCCTGCTTCCCCGAAACCCAACTTACCATACGTACGACCCAGGAATTTTTTATTGTTTGATCCTTTCATATTGTAAGCAGATTCTGACAACCTTGCAAAATGTCATTCAATATTATTATTATCGTCATCATCATCAATGAATTGGCCGCAATTAGGAGATCAGGGAGCAGAAAATGGGAAAGCTGGTCCCATCATTCTTTAAGTAACGATTTACAGAGTGTTAGTAATTATAGAAGGTTGGGGCAGGGTTCATATGCACTCGTAGAAATCATTAAATCCGCTAGATAACAGATGCAAATGCAATGCGGGGAGGGATATGTGCTTTTCAGCGTATAAAGCAATATATGCTTTTGTGCGTACGAATGTATTGCTTGATTTTTGAGCTGGAAAGGATAAATTAGCATGTTTTCAATGCTCAATATAATAGTGGAGCACTCAATCTGTCCATGTCGGTGACCAACAGGCGGTTAAATATGCGGGCCCGTTCTCGGCCCTACTCTCTTCTTTGTATACGTCAAAAACTGCGTCAGGGAATTGGATAATGATTTCAACCTGTTTGGAATGTCCTCTGAACTACAGTTACTCAAGAGCATTTGCAGGCAAACCTAAATCAAATCTAAATTGTCGAATAACTGGTTTTTGTCGTTCAATGAGAACAAGTGCAATATTCTACGGGTTGGCAGAATCAGCTCTCCGAACCTTGAGTGGATTGTCCAGTCTCTAAAATTTGGGAGTTATTTGCTCGGACTTGACGATTCTGTAGATAACCAACTATTCCTTCACTGAGAATTATTGCACGTCCCGCACGTTATCAATACGAGAAATACAAGCTTCAACGTTCACCTGCCTCCAGAATTCACGTCAGTGGTGTGCTGCTGTAATCCGCTCTCAATCGGGGAAGGAGAAGTCTCAACAAAGGCTGAGTCTTTGCATGCTTCTTGACGTCTGATTGCTGAATATTATTGCACCCTAGCCCATTTATTTACGAAGATTTATAAATTAAGTGCATTCGCAAATAATCAAAAGTGGTATGTAAAACATAGACGCTAAGGATTCATCTGCGCGGAGAATAAAATTGGTGCCGCGGTCGGGCGTCGAAGCCTCTTCGAAAAGACATGCGGCGACGCACCTAACCGCTTGGCCACACTCGCACGGAAAATTGACACAAGAAATTGTATACAAACAGAAAAAGATGGCACAGACAGATATTCAGTTACTACTTCTCCTCCTGCCAAGCGAACAAAAGACTTGATAACTAAGGAATGTCACCTATGAGGACGTTAAGTGCATGAGGTGTTTGAGTCTCCTACAGAAATTCCTATTGTTGGAGAATGAGATAAATAACTTGAAACAAGAAATGGCTGATCTAAAAGAGAAGGTTCATTGTTCATCCAGAAAAAAACACCCGTAACAACCAGTATTCCAACAAAAAATAACCTATCCAAACAAAGCCTCCTCGAGAATACATACTGTAGAGCTAAAAGACATTGTGTCTACAGAGCTCAGTAAATCAGTAGACATTTCCTTTCATCGAAAGGAAGATCAAACCAACTCATGCAACTTACTTCTATTATTCAGCTCAGAAAGAAGCCGTAATACTTTGCGACATCGTTGCTGGATGGTACAAAAAAGGGCGACGTTGAAAAGCTCGTCGAATTTAAAGGACCGAAGACCAAGGATTCAAAGCCGAAAAAGGCCAAGAAGATTTTACAAAAAATGACTCACAATCAACGTCTGTCGGCTATGCTAGCAGTTCTAAAGAACCCTTAGTTGAGAGCGAAAAAAAGCAATGAGTGGAAAGATAGAATCGGGAAACAACATAAAACGATTTTAAAGTTGAAAACAAACCTAATGAATCCCTCTGGTCATTCAGAGTAAAATATGGTCAGCAGTGAATCAAAAGACGCCCTAGACCGAGAGAACTGCGTAGTTATCCAGGGCTTACTTGAATCAAATGCCCACACCTCAAAGGAATGGATATCCGCTGATCTTGCTATGTTTCAGCAATTGATGAATGATATACTTCATTCAGGAGAGACGATAACCGTTCACGCTGCCTTCAGGCTCGTAAAAATGGATATTGAACAGTCCCAAAATGTGAGACCACGGCCTATCAAAGTTTTCTTTGACAACATGGAAGAGGCTAAGCTACTTCTCTCGAGAAAAACCAACCTTCGATACTCTCAAAGGCAGGTTTTTTTCAGCCGGACTACTCTCCAGCAGAACGTCTGAAACGCCGTGAATTAGTGATAGAAATGAAGAGGAGACTTGCAGCTGGAGAGAACAATCTGGGAATTTAACAGGGGACGCGTGATACAGAGAAACGCAACATTTAGAATTTAGAATTTATATTTGGTTAGCACCGGGAAGGTACTGTCTAAGCAAACATTAGTAACGAAATAAAGTTATGACAATGTACAAATTCATAACTTGTCCTGCTATGTCAACAGTTAGCAATGTTTTAAAATTAATGGTAAACTAGAAAAAATAGGCAGTGAAAAAAAACTCCTACCATGAAAATGGAGGCAGAGTTCAATAGGCCTTCATTTTTGAATAGAAGGTAGGAGAAAAAAACTGCTTAGGAAAAAATAGTCAGGTGGTAGAATAGGGTAATACTGCAGTAGCATTTCAGAATGAGATAATGAAACGTCGAGGTGATTCGTTCTTGATCACTTAGGCGTATGAAACAAAATCTCACGAAAATGCGTCAATGAACTTAAATCATCAGCATCATAGGATCCAGAATTGAATTCTGATGATGGTTAGTATCCAAAGAAACCGCAGCATTTAAGACTGTGGACCACCGAATTTGTACGTCCGAATGACGTCATCGTTTGGAGGACGGGTGATATAAGAAGACATTATAGTTCATGGGCATCTCGAGGTAGCTTAAATATAGTTTCAAGAGGGTTACTCAAATTCCCGATGGTCCTTTCTCCGAGTCATGGGAAAAGCTTCTGGGAAAAGATGAGGAAAATAAAAGGTTAATAGAATCAGTGTTAAGATAAATGTGCAGTCTTCGCTGGAATGCAGATAGACTAGTTAACGACCTAATTTCAATTGGCAAGTTATTCCAAAGAAAACTATACCTAGAAGCAAAGAAAAGAGAGCGTTTACACGTGGAGGATGCAGGGGTAGGTATAATTAATGTAGAATTTCTTAGGTTATCAGGAAGACTAACGGGGGTAATGACAGAAAGCTTGGGGAGAGTTGAACTATTATTAAGTCGAAAAAGGAGACAAAAGCCTGCTTCAAGTCTCCTGACCCAAAGAAATTTTAGCTTCGTTAGCTGGCATCTTGTTGAGTAGGAAGTAGTTGAAAGAGTCGGAAATAGTTTTTTTTGTGAAATGTCTTTGGACATTTTCAATTTTTGAACGGCTAGATTCGTTCATCAAACCGAAGAAAGGACAGCAAAATTCAAGAATGGGAAGTACAAACATACGATAAAGTCTTAATTTAATTTCAGGAAGGTAGAAATTATAAGAAATAAAGCCGCAAATCTGAGCAGCTTTGGCCGTAATTCTATCGGCATGAGGCGAAAGATCTAATTTATTGGTGTAGCTTAAGCACAAGTCCTTGATGGAGGAACATTCAATCATATGGCAACCTTCAAAGATAAGAGGCTGCGGCAGCCTTACAGGCCCAAAACTCATGTAGCGACACTTAGTAGGTGAGAACTCCATTAGCCATGTGGAGCTCCAGGCCGAAAGAGCGTCTAAGTCTGAATGAATTTGTTCTAGGCACCGTTCGGTTGTAGAGTTAAGAGAAGGAATACACGCATTTGAGATCATCAGCATAAATAAAAGATTGAGAATGTTTAACTATCGATGAAATATCATTTATATACAGTAAGAACAACAAAGGACCTAATACGGTACCTTGAAGGACACCACTAACAATCGGGGTAGCACTTGAGTATGAGGACCCTACTAAAACTTTTTGTTTTCGATCATTGAGGTATGATCTAATAAAGTCAGTTAGGGGACTACGAAATCCTATAGCTTCTAGTTTAGCTAGAAGTCGTTTATGAGGCACCTTATCGAATGCCTTACTAAGATCAAAATAGATAACTACTACAGATAGATGATCATTACGAAGAGATGTTAGTAGATTTAGAAAAGACATGTGGCAGGTTTCACAAGAACGGTCCGGTAAGAAGCCGTGTTGGGAAAAGTTGATTATTTTATTGCTTATGCAAAAATCCATGATTTGTTTTGCAATTAGTTTTTCGAAGAGTTTAGCAAGAGAGGGCGTTTTATGAACACCGCGATAGTTATGAATGTCCGAGCGGGAACCAGATTTAAAAACTGATACTATAATTAAAATTAAATTAATGGTGAACTAGAATAAAATAGGCAGTGAAAAAAACTCCTACCATAAAAATGGAGGCAGAGTTCAATAGGCCTTCATTTTTGAATAGAAGGTAGGAGAAAAAACTGCTTAGGAAAAAATGGTCAGGTGGTAGAGTAGGGTAATACTGCAGTACCATTTCAGAATGAGATAATGAAACGTCGAGGTGATTCGTTCTTGATCACTTAGGCGTATGAAACAAAATCTCACGAAAATGCGTCAAGGAACCTAAGTGCTCAGCATCTTAGGATCCAGAATTGAATTCTGATGATGGTTAATAACCAAAGAAACGGTAGCATTTTAGACTGTGGATCACCGAATGTGTACGTCTGAATGACGTCAGCGTTTGAATGACTGGTGATATAAGGAGACATCATAGTTCATGGGCGGCTCGAGGTACCGAAAATATAGTTTCAAAAGGGTCACTTAAATTCCCGATGGTCCTTTCTCCGAGTCATGGGAAAAGCTACTGGGAAAAGATGAGGAAAATAAAAGGCTAATAGAATCAGTGTAAAGATAAATGTGCAGTCTTCGCTTGAATGTAGATAGACTAGTTAACGACCTTATTTCAATTGGCAAGTTATTCCAAAGAAAACTAAACCTAGAAGCAAAGAAGTGAGAGCGTTTACAGGTGGAGGATGCAGGCATGTGGCAGGTTTCACAAGAGCGGTCCGGTAAGAAGCCGCGTTGGAAAAAGTTGATAATTTGATTGCTTATGCACAAATCCGTGATTTATTTTGCAATTAGTTTTTCTAAGAATTAAGCAAGAGAGGGCGTTTTATGAATGCGATAGTTTTGAATGTCCGAGCGGGAACCAGATTTAAAAACTGATACTATAATAGAAGTTTTCCAATAATCGGGGGAGAAACTTTTTTCGACTAATACTGATAATAACTTGCTTAGTAAAGGTGTAAAATCCCTTAACTGTTTAATAAGTGAGTTTGGAATGTTATCAGTTCCAACCGAATGTGAATTTGTTAGGTGAGCTATTTCTTTTTGAATACGTGAAGGCGAGAAATTAATGGTTGTTAGAAGTGAATTTGAAAGCAGAGGAATTGTGGGAGTGGGGCTAGTTTCAATGGTAAAGTTAAATAAATAAATTGTATATTTAAGGCCCAGAGGGCCCCATCATTACAAACTTAGTACCATGGTTTAAATAAATACAAAGTGGATAATTGCTGCACTATGTGAGCACCCATATGAACAGCAGAAATGAGTAGTATGGTAAACATATCCGATTCAAAAAGATTTGCCATTTTTAAAATAAAAGTCAACAATCGTTGGCATATACGGTGAACTCGAAAAAGAAGCAGTTAAAAAAAACTCCTAGGGTTAAATCGGAGGCGGAGTTCGGCGAGCCGCCAATTTAAAAAATAGGAGAAAAAACTGCTTCACTAAAAAATTAATAGCTAAATGCAATGGGATAGTATTGTGATGTTGCTGACTGCGTATGAGGGTTCGGGACGCTCCTTGTCGGGTGAGAGGTAATATAGCAGTCAGAGCTACTGTTTATAAACACCAGGGGAGGTGAGAGAGGACGAACTCATCGTAGACAACATGGTCGAAACGAAGAGGGGACAGTAGAGGTCACGAGATCATCATCGAGATGCGACCTTGCTGACTGTATAGTCCATCACCAAAGAGGCGAAACCATCAGAACCCACCTCGATCATCAACAGGTCCTGGAGACTATCGTCAAGGTTGCAAATTCGAAGGAAAGTATCAAGGTTGTCAAGAGTTGGCAATGCTAGTTTAAAAGGAGGGGAAGAAAATGTGAATGCAAAGATTGACTCTGCAGAGGATGATTGAAAATATAATTAGAGGCCCATATAATATCAAGGGAGCTGCCTCAAATACCAGGAGGACCCTTTTCAAAATCCTAAAGTTGCGAGTTTGGGAAAAGAAACAGACAATAAGGACTTTATATCTTTCGAAGTTAAATGTTTTGCGTAATTTGGTTTTGAAAATAGCTAATGTAGACGACAACTTAATTTGCAGTGGTAGATTATTCCATATGAAAGCATATTTGGAAGCAAAAAACTGAGACCGGTTGGTTGTGGAGCTAAGGGGTGGTGAAATGATCATGGAGGAATAACGAGTGGCATAGGGTCGATTTACCGGAGTGAGAGCGTTAATTCGTGGGATATTTGGGCTAGAATTAACGCGAAACAGGAAGCAGAGACCAGCTTCGAGTCTTCTAACACACAGAAATTAATGTTTGCTAACTGGCATCTATCCGTATAAGAGAAACTGGATCCAGGAAGAGAAAATAGTTTTCGAGTAAAAACCCTCTGAACTTTTTCAATCTTACTGCGGTCAGAAGCGTTCATCAGCCCAAATAGGGGACAGCAGTATTCGAGGATAGGAAGAACAAACATGTGGTATAGGTTTAATTTTATTTCCGGAAGGAAGAAATTATGTGATATAAAACCACATATCTGTGCAGCCTTTGCAGAAATTCGATCTGCACGAGGCGATATTGCTAGCTTATTCGTGTAACTTAGACCTAAGTCTTTTATGGTTGATCGTTCTAAAAGTGTACTATTTTGAAATACTAGGGGTCCAGGAAGCTCGGCGGGGCCAAAACACATGAAACTGCTCTTGGATGGAGAAAATTCCATCTGCCAAGTACAGCTCCAACGTGAGAGCATTAGTAGATCAGTGTTGATTTTGTCAACGCAACGCATCTCAATGATGATCTCATGACCTATACTGTCCCGTCTTCGTTTTGACCCTGGTGTCCACGATGAGTCCGTCCTCTCTCACCTCCACTGGTGGTTACAAACAGTAGCTCTGACTGCTATATTATCTCTCACACGACAAGGAGCGTTCCGAACCCTCATACGTTGTCAGCATCATCACAGATCTATCCCATTGCATCTAGCTATTAATGTTTTAAGTGAAGCAGTTTTTTTCTCCTATTTTTAAAAAAATTGGCGGCTCGCTGAGCTCCGTCTCCAATTTACCGTAGGAGTTTTTACTGCTTCTTTTCTAGTTCACCGTTTATGTTAAAGATTGTTGTCTTTTGTTTTAAAAATGGCAAATCGTTCTGAATCGGATATGCCTACCATAATGTTAATTTCTGCTGTTAATATGGCTGCTCACATAGAGCAGCAATTATCCACTTTGTATTTATTTATACCGCGATACTAAGTTTGAAATGACGGGGCTCTCTGGGCCTTAAATATACAATTTATTTATTTATTTATATTTATTTATTAGCAGTGTCTTTAGAAAATGAATAAATGC